>CM076583.1:574599166-575060281 GCA_034641835.2 Pinus albicaulis | reverse complement strand
TAACTCAGACCTGAAATACAATATTTTAGAAAAACAGGCATATGCTTTGATCAAAGCCATTAAAGATTTGAGAACCTATATTCTACATTCTCATGTCATAGCATTTGTACCTAATGCTATGGTTAAGGACATCTTGACACAAGCTGATCCTAATGGCAAGAGAGGGAAGTGGATAGCTAATTTGCTAAAGTATGACATAGAAATTAGACCTACAAAATTGGTGAAAGGACAAGGGCTAGCAAAGATGATGGCACAGTCCAATTTTGACTGTCTTGACATAAATTTTATTGCAGAAATTTCAGAGTTGTCAGATGAATATGAAGAGTTGATTCCTATTAAAGAGAATTTTATTTTTTCTGAATGGTACAAGGAAAATATATTTGTATTACATCAACACAGAGTTCCTACAGAGCTGACTAAATCAAAAGCAAGGTTTGTGAAGCTGAAATCTCTAAGATACTGCATTGTAGATAAGAATCTATACTGGAAAGATATTGGTGGAATTATTTTGAACTGTTTGCTGGAAGAGGAAGTTGAAAAGGTGATTGAAGAGTTTCATAAGGGAGATTGTGGAGGACACCACTATTGGAAGGCCACAACCAACAAAATTCTCAGAGCAGGGTACTACTGGCCCACCATGTTCAAGGATGTCTACAAGAAGATAGATGCCTGCCATGAATGTCAGATTTTTGATGGTAAGAAAAAGTTGATTCCTCTACCTTTGTTGCCAATTTATGTTGAGGCGCCTTTCCAACAACGGGGGCTAGATTTTATTGGTGAAATTCACCCATCGTCTTCAGGGCGGCATTGTTGGATCATAATAGCAACAAATTATTTCACTAATTGGATTGAAGCAATCCCAACAAGGCAGGCAAATGATTTAGTCATCGTCCAGTTCTTAGAGAATAACATTTTGTCCAAGTTTGGTTGTCCTATGAAGATTATCACTGAAAATGCACAAGCTTTTAAATCCAAAAGGTTGATTAGCTTTTGTCATCAGTATCATATAACACTTGGACACTCTACTGCTTATTACCCACAGGTTAAAGGTCTTGCTGAATCTTCTAATAAAAGCATTGTGAGAATTATCAAGAAGGTACTGCAGGAAAATCAAAGATCATGGCATCTAAAGTTGAAGTATGTTCTGTGGGCTGATAGAGTATGTAGAAAAATATCAATTGGTACTTCACTTTATGAGTTAGTGTATGGAGCTGAAGTTATTTTTCCCACTTCTTTGGGAGTGCCTGTAATGAAATTTCTACAAGGACTAGAATAGGAGCCTAATGCTATTCAAAGGAGGATAAACCAGCTTATAGCTTTGCAGGAAAAAAGGGAGGAGGTATACAACAGTGATTAACATTAGCAAAACATAGTAAAGAAGACATTTGACAGGAAGTTCAAATAAGAAAATTTCCAGATTCAAGATGTGGTGTTGAAGTGGGAAGCTAGAATTGAAGAGAAGGGGAAACATGGAAATTTTGAAAACATCTACAAGGGACCATTCATAGTAGTTGCATTCCATGGCAACAACACTTATCTACTTCAGGAGATGGATGGACAACTTTGTGCTGGAGGACCTATCAATGGCAGGTTTCTAAAGCACTATTCCTCTTAAAATTTTACTGAATTTTCACTGCATTGTATATATTCCGTTTTATTATGATTTTCTGCTAATAAAGATAGGTTGATCATCAAAATTGAGCCTGAGGAGAAGGCCATGAGATTTTGAAGAAGGCTTGGAAAATTTCAGAGTTTTATTTCCAAAAAAGATGGATGGCACTGGAACTACAGGTTCTTTGGTGTACCACAGGGGTACACCATCCCAAGTGGAGCCACTGTTATCACTCATTAAGTCGTGAAACATTTCTTGATAGGATCATATAGGCCACTCACCAAATGGATAAGGTCTCCTAAGCCATTTCAATGTGGTATAGGAATTTTTTTTTACATTTTTAGCCTATCCTAAGTTTCATGATCACCTTCATTTATGCCATTTCAGTCAAATCAGTCCCATATCATGTCAGTTGTCACTACCCATGCATTCAAACTCAAAAGGGCGCATCTATTAGTTTTTCAAATTTTCGTAGCATTTTACACAAGAAAACAACAGATTTTGCTACGAAATTGCCTAATAGTTTCGTAGCGAATCTGTCAGAAGCTTCACTAATTCCGCTACGAAAATTCGTTTTTAAACCTGTCTTGTTAGAGTTGTATGAGGCGTATTTTTATGATTAGAGAAGTAAAGGTGGAGGCCATTCAAGGTTTTTATGGTAAATTTAAATGTACATAGCTGTGCTTGATGTCATCATTACCCTTTTTTGCTTGCATGTGTAATGATTGAAGCTTGAGCTGTCAGTTAAACTATTAAACCCCACCTTAATTAGCCTTTTGTCATATTGTGCTTTATCCTTGCATGTGAGTCGATCCCTAGAGTGCTGCTTCATTGAGACAAGCAGGTTGCTGGCAAATTCGAACTCTGCAGGTGTCATCAGCAAGCGAGGCAATGAAGACTATAAAGCATCGATGGCTGCAAGAAGGAAAACAAATAAGGGTGGCCATTGTCACAGGTATGAGCCCATGGACATGAAATTACTCAATGAATACCCTACTGCCATGGAGGCTTTTAGAAGGACTGGTTGCTTGCAATTCTGTCAGAGGTTTCAGGGCTTTCATTTATAGGTTTCAAAGCATTTTGCCACCAGCTTCATAGGAACAACATCAAAGGTTGGAATTCTGAACCTTACAGTGACACCAGAGAGCATATCATCAGCTACAGGAATCCACAAAGGTGGTGAAAGATGGTTTAAAGGTATCAAATTCACAATGCAGGATCGTAAAGAGTTCATCAAGTAAGAACACAGTGAAGTTGATTTGGCAAATTCTATCCCTAGGAGTTTCATGAAGGAGAATTATGTAAAGTTGTTGATGGTCATTCAAAAGTATTTTACCTGTGAAGGAAGGTTTCACATGGTGTACTCCTATCATCTCAAACTTCTTCTACATTTTGTAGGTAAGAGTGTTACACAACATTTTGTCACTGTCCTTGCAATCCCCATCCCGCACATTGGAGGCTCATTTCTGTGATCAAAATAAAGTTTCATGCCTTGCAAATACCAACATTGAATCCCTTATCATGAGTCTAACATTCCTTCTGTTGACTATTTTCTGAACAAACCACCAAAACCCTTGTTTTTGCCTTGGAGCTGGTGACCAGTTATGCCCTCGTGCCGATGAGGCAGATTAACACTAGCGCTCTGTCTCAGTTAGCCACCCGGGCCAATCTGTTTATGGAATTTTTTTAAAAAATAGAGATGAAGTTTCGATCACAACAAATTTGTGGATGAGTTATGGGGAGTGGTTCGATTGAATAACCACGACCTTCCTCCTTTGGCCTCTTGTTTCCACCTTTTGGGGAAACCTCCTAAGGGATAAGGCCTCCCTTCCACTATAGTAGGGATCCCAACATTCTCCTCTCCCTTTATAAATATAGCTATCCTCCATTGTTGAAGCTAGCTGAACTGAAGATAATATAGCATAAATGCTGGAGAGATAGAATGGAAGAGTCCCTCATTGAGAGAGCTTAGTCTTGTGCCTTCATCCCGTCTGAATTCCTTGACATTCATCGAGACGTGCTCCAATCGAATCCCACTGAAGGAGGCTGCAACATCAAGGGTTGGTTGTAACTCTTTCTTCTATTTAATACAGATGTATAATTATTGTCTGGTTCCCATTTTGCGTTGATGTGTTCTATTTGATGCAATATGCTTAACCCTCCTTGACTAGTTAGTAATTATGAATGAGTTCATTGTTTCGTATGCTGCTCTTGTTTGTTGATCTTGTGCAGGTATCCAAGCATCGTTGCGAACAGATCGTGATTTGCCGAGGCAGGAAGCGAGAGGCCACCAGTACAACAGCTACACCGACAACGTTGGACTCCAGGTAGGTCGATCTACTGCATCTATTTCATTTAGTAATTAGGAACATACACTTTAGTTTGTCCTATTGTTTCTAGACCCACTCTTGGGCTAGAGGGATCGTCTCTGTTCGCATAGAGGATTTACCTTCATAACAATTTAGCGACTCCATTGGGGATAGTACGAGTTTGTCTTTTTGCCCTTGTCTAGTTGACTTCGGTCGTCTGTTGGTTTGTCTATATTTTCTAGTCTCATTTCTTGTTTAGAGTCCTGTTGTTCAGCTCCAGAGTGTCTGAATTGACCTCTGCTCATTGGATTTCTCATTCTCCCATAGATATCCGACTTGGCGCATTTTTCAGTTGAATAGTCGCGCCAATTGGTGCATGTTTCTTGTGTTACACTAGTGCCAACCCCTGTTTGACGCGGATTACAGCCTTACAGTCGCGCCGAATCCTGTAGGGTTTGGATTGACTGTCCTTTTGAGTTTTTGGTCAGTTGTACTTGCCTCTGGGTGGATTTCTGATTTGCAATTGTTTTGTTGAGATTGTTTTGACTGTCGCAGGCTTGTTTTTCTCAATTGTATGTTTGTTTACTTATCAGTGCAATTTATGGCTTTAGGGTTTCTGAGTGTCCTAGCTCACTGAGCCTTCTGATTGAAAGTCAAGTTTTTTTATTCTTGTTAGTCACATCTATTGATCAATTGTGTTTAGTCCTTTTTGATCCTTTGAGTGTTTTCTATGGTTGAATGATCATTTTGAGTTTCGTTTGATTTTTCTTCTTGTTGCTCCAAGCTTAGATCACATTGCTTGTCGGGATCATTTCAAAGCTTTCTCTTTGGTTGGAAGAGTGCATCTTTGTGTTTGTGTTGCTTTCATCGATTAGTCGGTTTATCTCTTTACATTCATAATCCTCAAACTAGTGTTTGTTTTGTTTTTCCGTATTATTAGTGCATTGTGTGCTTCATTTTATTGAAAAATAAAAAAATTTCATTCTTTCGTTTGCATGAAAAAGGGAAGTTATTTCGCACAACTAGTGCTTGATTAACTAGGAAAGAATTTTTTAGTTTTCGCTTGATTGAATTAGATGCATTAGCGGTTTTCTTCATTTGATTGCTATTGTTTGAAAGATATCTATCCCTCTCGTAATTAGAATTCATTGAATGGAAAATGGTGTTTAGTTGCATATAGTTTGCATTTAGGGAATTTGAGATTGAAATTCAGTAAGGCCTTGAAATTGAAACATAATTCAAATCAACTGTAAAATCAATTGAATTAACCTAAGGAAACATAGGAACCTAACGCAAACATTTTAGTGGTCTAGGCTAGAGACGTGTTTCGGCATCTTAACACCTAGTAAGCTGTCGTTTGCTTTTTGGATTTAGACAGCGCTAGTACGGACTTGTGCTCCTTGTACCATTAAGTATATAAAGGGAGACCCTCATAGGTTGCAATGCTTTATTCATAGGAAGCCGAGTCTGCCGCCCTGTAACCGTGATACACCGAACATAGCATTCGGGGAGACTACCTGCACGTACAGAAAGTCCTTGGTCATTTCTTTGTCATTTGATCACCAAGGTGTATATGGAAGTTCACGAAAACTTGGTACGCCCTCTTTCTTAGATTACCAGAGCAGTCATTTTGATCTTTTCGTGACTCTTTAAAAAGAGAAGAGATCATCGATCACTTGTCCTTTCACGCTCGTTTAAATGGAAAGTGACTAGAGTCATCTTTTGTCTGTTTCTCGACTCTTAAAACATGAAACAACAAAGTCTGGTTACAATGTCGTAAAATAAAATGTCCACGATTACATACCCATTTAGAGTTTGTTACTTGGCTTGTTTTGTTTTTCCTTAGACTTTGGTCTTGAAGCCTTCTTTCAACTATCTCTTTTTCCTTTTATATTTTTGAAGTACGGTCACAGTGGTGGAACTACCAGTTTCGTTGTCTTCTTCACTACCTCCTAGTGGTAGTTCTTTTTCTGATGTTTCTTACAAAACCCCTCAGTCCACTAGGTCTGTCGAGTTTTCGCAGCCTATTCTCTTGACTCTTTTACCTCTTGCTACCCGATCTCCTCCTGAAGAGTCAGTTGAGTTCAATTGGCCTCCTCCAGGTGCTTGGTCCGGTTTTGGGGACGAGGAAGAATTTCCTCCTCTTACTTCGGGATCATCGTTTATAGTTGCTGCTATACCTCTGAGCCCCTGTTGTCTCTTTGATGATCTTACGACCTCTTCAGAGATGGATTCTTCAAGTCCTGTTGACAGTGAAGGAATGCCTGTTTCTACAAGTGAATATCAACTTTTCCCTGAAGATCTTCCACATGTTTCTTTTCAATATTCTCCACCATCGGCGTCACTTCCACTTGGATATAGGTCCTAGAGTTAGATTATGTCCGGTGTTGCTTCCATAGCACAACCCAGTAAATCAACTCCTCCTAGGAGTACGATCCTCCCTTCGTTGGGACTTTCACCTTTGACTTTGAGTTCATCAGTCATTGTTACATCTGTTCCAGTCTAACCTAGCATTTGTATGGCTTCGTCTACGCCGGTTGTTACGACACAGTCATCAGGATATTTTCACACTCGAAGGTCTATTTTCGTTAATCCCACGTGGCCTGTAAATCAAGGTCCGAGCAGATCACAAGCTCGCGCTCCGGAGACTGCACCCGCTGATGCAGCTTCGACTTCACCGATGATTCCTAGTGGCCTCACTTTTGAAGAGTATCTACTGGCTGTTCAACAACATAACTCTCAAGGTTCTCAGCAGCCCTAGGTTCTTGTCAATTCTCATCACTATGATGATGTCGGTAACCCTGTTTAGTCATTTCCTCCTCCGCATCATTATGATGAGTGTGGTAATCGTGTTTATTTGCCTCCTATTGATCCTTATCAGGCTATTTATGATCCTTATCATACCATTCCTCATCTCAGACCAACCTTATCGACACAACCCTCTGGATCACAAGGACAACCCTTACAGGGAGAACCTTTGGCTCAGCAAGGATCCACCTTTGGTCCACAGGGACAACCTTATGGTCCATCAGGGAAGCCTTTACAAGGTCCACTTGTGGTCCAACAAGGACAACCCTCTGGCCCTTCCAGTCAACCTCAGTATCAGCCAGGAGCATCTTCTGTTCCTGGGGGGAAAATGTATTTGTCACAAGGACAACCCTCCAGTCCTGCTCCGGGTCACCCTGGTCATCAGGGGCAACCTGGTCCATCTTTTCCATCGAGCCAACCTCTTCCACAGGGGAAACCCGGTGGTCCTCACTATCCATGTCAACCCATTTCGCAGGGGCAACATGTTCAACCAGCTCAGCAGCCAGTTCAACCTATTGAATAACTGATTCAATATGTTCAGCAGCCTATTAAACCTGTTCAACAACTGGTTCAACATGTTTATCCAATTTAGCAGGGTCCACCTGTTCAACAACCTGCTCAACCTGCTCAACCCCAAGGTCAATATCAATCGGTATATAGTGCACCTTAAGGTTTTACTTTTCACCCTCAAAATCCATCTCAGTTGGTGTATAATCAACCTCAAGTCCATGCTTACATTCCGCGACAAAATCCATACGTTGTTCAACAAGGACCTCAATGGTATGCTTAGAATCAATATCCTGGTCCTCAACCCCAATACCACCAGAATTATCCTTCTTATGACCCCTATGGACAGAATCCTCCAGGACAAAACATATGGGGGCAGAATTTCTCGCAGGTTGGGTGGAATGTTAACACGGTTCCTTATCAAAGACCTCCAATTCCTTTTAATCCTCAATTACCATTTCTTGCTACGTTGGAACTGCCTGATGTGTCAACGTTAACGAACGATCCGATTATTTATAACCCATATTGGCCTTCGGTTCCAACCAATATTCCTGGTGATTGTCCTAAATTTGAGGGTAAGTCTGGAGAAGACCCCCAAGCGCATGTTATGACTTACCATTTGTGGTGTTCCTCTAACTCTTGAGTTGACGATTCCATTCAACTCCATCTTTTCCAATGGACTCTTACTGGTGCTGTTGCCAAGTGGTACATTGAGCTATCTTGTGACATCTTTCAAGATTTCAACTCTCTCGCCATGGCATTCCTTACTCATTTCCAGTTACCGGTTCGTTATGAGACCGGGACACATCTCCTCACATCCTTGAAATAGGACCGAGCTACCCATATCTCGGATCATATTCATGAATGGAGACATCGTCGTCGCTTGATTAAGTTTGATATTCCTGATAAGCCTGTAACCAATTGGTTCACTACCTCCTTTGTAAATTAGACCATGAAAGACATAGCTATGGGGGCATGTGTAACTGAGGAACAAGCCATTGCTCATGCCCAGTACCTTGATCTTGTGTACTCTCAATCTGGCACGTTGTATGATATTTTGCCTGATGCCCTGAGACCTGGAAATTCTAAAGCACTGGCAACCCCATCCATTGACGGTATTATTGGTTCTATGTCTCAGACTTCTCGTAAGTCTTCTCCTTCAAATCCTGGGAAGCAAAATTCCACTTCTTCCAACGATGCTGCTCCTCAGCCCACCTCGAATCCTGGTAAAACTGCGGAAGTCAATGTCGTTCAGGCCAATCCGACAGAAAACACTTCCAAAGGGAAAAAGAAAGGTAAAGGCAAGGCCAAAGTCGATACCCTGAAACTATATTCGTCCAAATATCGTGCTGATGATGGTTCACAGCGCAAGCCGAAGTACCCTTGTTTGATCTGTGACGAAGAGCACTACACCAAGGACTGTCCTCGATGGGCCGAAGTAAGTAGATTGCTCAAAGGAACCCAGGGAACTACAACTGTTCTTAAAGAACCTTTTCCATCTCAGCAAACCCATGTGGTAGAGCAACCTTAATCCTCTGCCCCTTTTGACTCTCAAGTGTTCATGATGAACAGTTCTATGCCCGTTTCTATTGCCACTCGATCGAAATATTATACTGAATCACATCAGGCAGTGAGGAAAGAGATCGCAGATGGTCCTCCTCCTCCACCTGTTTCTGGCTCTCTTCAAATTGAAAGGCCTAATATTGAACCCGTTGTACGACCACCTTCTAAAGGTGTACTCTGCAAGTGTTCTTACAATCCCAACTCCCGTGCCGCCCAACATTACAGTATTGTTGAGGATTTGGCTCAGGGGCCATCTGTAATGGCTGCTCTAGAAGTACTTCAGAGTTGTCCGTCTCAACGGAAAGCTTTGTTATCTGCGATTGGTGGGATTGATCCTGCTGATACTAGCCTTATTTCTTTCAATTTAAAGAATTTCGTTCCAAGACTACCGCATCAAATTGTGCTCATTATACAGGTTGTCATTAATGGTCTCGATATTCATCGAGCAATTGTGGACGAGGGTGCGTCCACGTGCATCATGTCATATTCTTGTTGGAAAGCCATTGGTTCTCCGACTTTGAATTCGTCACCAAATGCTCTGGAAGCATTTTATGGAAGAGAATCAAAACCCTTAGGTGGTCTCACTAGTTTACCGATTACTTTGAAAGGGAAGACAGTCAATGTCAAGGTAGAAGTAGTTGACGCCAAGCTCAATTACAATCTTCTTCTCGGTCACAGTTGGACTCACTCTATTTTGTGCATTACATCCACTCTCTTTCTTGTCCTGAAATTCCCACACGAAGGAAAGATTGTTACTGTTGATCAATTGTCATTTTTCACTTCTTCTTCCGAGAACAATGTTCCGTATATGGATAAGATCCCTACTCCCTACAAGAGCATTGGGCCGGGTCTTTTCAAAGATCCTACCCTCGTGGGTATTTTTCCTCTTCCTCCACCCAACACTATTCAGATCAATATGATCTCTCGGTCTGATGACCCATGGATCATCCCTTCACCTGAACAGGTCGATTCTTTTGGAGATTCGATGCCTTTAAGTCTGATTGCGATTGATTATTGTGAACTTCTTGCCACTTCGAATCCTCCGCCTTCTGATCATGCTCCTTTGAGCATGTCTCTCGACTCTTATTCTCAATCCTCTTGGCTCAGTGATTCAGATTCATCCGATCCCTTGCGAGAGATATTTCCTTCTGATGAAGCCATCATGGAAACTATGTCTCTCGAGGATTTACCGTGGGATGATGGTCATCATCGTTCCTTGTTTATGCTTGGCCTCAGGGCCATGTCTACATTTCTTGAGAGGTTTTCATCTCAGGTTCCTTCTCCTCCACTTAAAATTCGTATTCTGACACATGAAGTCTTTACAGAAGGTAACTTGAGTAACATTACGCAAATGATGCCTATTGACATTTCCGTTAAACCGGGAATTGTCGAGAACATCCATCTTGGAGTCACCTGTTCTTCCGATGAAGTTCAGGTTTATACTAGCCTTTTCCGCGAGTTCTGCGACGTCTTTGCATGGTCTTATGAAGAAATTCCTGGCATCGATCCTAGTATAGTAGTGCATGAGATTCCTACCTACCCTTGTTCGAAGCCTGTTCGTCAGCACCTTCGTCTTGTGCACCCTTGAAAGCTACCGCTATTAAAAGTGAAGTTGAAAAACTTCTCAACGCTAGTTTCATCTACCCGATTCCCTTGACAGAATGGGTGTCTAATATCGTTCCTGTAGATAAGAAACAGGGGACTATTCGCATTTGTGTTGATTACTGTGATATCAGTCGGGCCTGTCCTAAGGATAATTATCCTACTCCCTTTATCGGTCATATCATTGATGACTGTGCTAGGAGCGAGATATTTCCCCTCATGGACAATTTTTCTGGCTACAACTAGATTAACATTCTCCTGATTGATCAACATAAGACGACCTTCATCTGTCCTTGGAGTGCTTTCACGTATAAGAAGGTTCCTTTTGGTTTAAAAAATGCTGGGGCCACATTTCAGTGAGCGATGTCGTATGATTTTCACGATATTAAACACATCGTTCAACCTTATCTGGATGACCTTCCCGCTCATTCCGCTAAGAATAAAGACCATCCTGACCATCTCCATCATATTTTTCTTCGTTGTCAACCCTATAACATCCAGTTAAATCCGCACAAATGCATCTTCTGCGTCGATTCCAGGAGACTCCTAGGGTTTATCGTGTCCAAAGTCGGGATTCGCCTTGATCCTCTCAAAGTTGAGGCTATTATTAATCTCCCCTCTCCATCTTTACTACATCAGCTGCAAAGTTTGCAAGGAAAGGCTAATTTTCTATGACGCTTTATCCCTAACTACGCTGAAGTAGCTAAAGGATTTACGTGATTATTAAAGCAGGGTGTCCCATTCCTCTGGGATGAGATGGCTCAGAAATATTTTGACACATTGAAGGTGTTGCTTGTCAATGCTCCTCTTTTGCGTCCTCTAAATTATCATCTCGATTTTTCCCTCTATTTAGCTGCCGCTTTTAGCACAATTTCCATGGTTCTAGTTCAAGACGATGATGATGGTAACGAGAGTGTTATTTACTACCTCTCTCGTAACCTTCTCGATACCGAAATGCGCTATGCCCATGTTGAGAAGTTAGCGTTAGCTGCGGTTCAAGCAGTTCAACGTTTTTGTCATTAAATCTTGTTGCGTACTGTGACTATGATTTATGAATGCAACCCCATGACTTATACATTGTCCCGAAAATTATTGGGGGGAAAATACTTGAAGTGGATTGTTATCCTCCAAGAGTTCGATTTGGAGTTCACTACGGACAAGTCAAAGAAGTCATTAGCCTTTGCTGATTTGATCTGCTCCCTTCCTTCTGACTTTGCTCTATCTGGTTCTGAAGACGCATTCCCGAAGATACACTTTTTCTGATTTCCACCCTCGATCCTTGGTATGGTGATATCATCGTATATATTTAGACTTCCAATTTTAGATCTAAGTTGACGAAGGATGCTCGCTGATGCATCCGTCGTCAATCGCAGCCTTATCATATAGTTGGAGATACACTTTACCATGTCGGAGTAGATTCCATTCTTCGTCGGTGTTTGAACCTCGAGGAGGGTGAGAGAGTTCTAAATGATTTCCATAGTGGCGCTTGTGGCGGTCGCATGTCTGGTTATGCCACTGCACAAAAGATTCTTCGTGCTGGGTATTTCTGGCCCTCTATCTTCAAGGACTGCATTGTTGTTGTCCGTAAATGTCATGATTTCCAGATCTATCAGCGCAAGGTGCGCACGCCGCCTGCACATATCCACCCTATTATTACCGTTGGTCCCTTGCGAAGTTGGGCATAAACTTTATGACGTGTAACCCTCATTCGGCTGGGGGGCATGCGTATATTATCGTAGCCATTGACTACTTCACCAAATGGGCCGAAGCAATGCCTACACTTGTTGCCAACGGTAAGACAGCCGCTCAGTTCATATTGAATCACATCATTTCTAGGTTTGGTGTCCCTCAAGCCATCGTTACCGATCATGGTTCCCATTTTCAGCATTATATGGTGGCAGAGTTGACTTCTAGGTTGGGCTTGCGTCACGACAGCTCAATGCCGTACTATCCTCAGGCCAATGGCCAGGTTGAAGCCGTGAACAAAGTTCTAGTCACTATTCTTCAACATATGATTGGGATCCACAAATCCAATTGGCATCTCATGTTATTTTCGGCTCTCTGGGCATATCGAACCTCAGTCAAGGATGCGACCGGATTCACTCCATTCCAGCTTGTTTATGGTCTGGAAGCTACCCTTCCGATTGAATGTGAAATTCCTTCTCTCAAATTAGCTTTTGAATTACTACCCAACACTTCACCTGAAGAAGAGCGTCTTCTCTACTTAGAGAGGCTAGATGAAACTCGCCGCTTTGTTGCTTTGGTAATTGAGGCATAGAAGAAGCGGGTCAAATCCCATTTTGACCAATCAGTTTCCCCTCGCTCCTATGTAGAAGGAGACCTCGTCCTCTTGTACGACCAAGCTCACGATAAGCGGGGGCAAGCAAATTTCAACCCATGTGGCATGGGCCTTACATCGTCAAACATGTTTTGAAGAACGGGCCCTATGAGCTTATTGATTACGAAGGTCATCCTTTAGATCAACCCAGGAATGGGTTGTATCTCAAGAAGTATTATGCACGAGTCATTCGTGCATGTTTTGTGTACATGGGTGTTTTTTTCATTTTTGTACATTTTTTGGCTTGGTGTGTTTTGCGAGCATTTTCCTGCTTATTGGGTCATTGCTTATTGTGAATATGTCTATTACCCCTTATGTGGGTTTCACGGATGGTGCTTCCTGCAGTACCCAGAACTTGTCTTCAACAGCCTTGGTGATTTATGATCTTGCTAGTGAGTTGATAGATCTGCAAGGTATTTTTCTAGGATGGACTACAAAGAATGTTGCTAAATATAGTGTTGTCATTGAACTATTAACCAAGGCAATTTCCCTCAGCATTAGTGCATTGGTTGTAAATATAGACTCACAACTTGTTTTTCTTCAGCTTAATGGGCATTATTCAGTTAGAAACCCACACATTTTAAGATTGTATTTACGTGTTCGTTCGTTGGAAAGGCATTTTGATTATATCACATATCAACATATTCCTAGACAAATGGATGCATTGAATGATACAGTGGCTAACATTGTATTAGATAGACATTTGCATAATCTGTAAAATCATCATCACATAAGAGACTAATATAAAATAGGAAAATAGATGTATATATATATATCTAAAGTTTGCATCAATGTGCACCATAAGTTTCAAAAAATATGCGTGTTTCTGTTACATCCTAAGACACCATGTCTAAAAAAAATGCAGAAATAAAATCCTAGAAGTCTATTCGGCATGATGATCATGATAGTAAGTCACTTCCCGAACAAGCCGCCTCAGCAAGCGGTGAACCCGGTTTGACACCCCTACAATATGTCTTTGATATTCACCAGGAAGATCGTCGAAATGCACATAGTCTGGGACCCCGCGGGTGATTCCCTCCAAGTTGTGCATGATCTCTTCCTCCTCACCTTGAGGGACAACGTCAAAATCACAAGGTATTCATCTCGCTATCGGAGACATCCCTGCAGGTCTCTATGGGCCTAAATTTGAAAATGAATGGATAAAGTGTTAGAACATACATACTAAAAAAAATCATATTACTCATGAAAATTAAAAAAAGTGAGTCTTACCAAGTGCTTCATCCAAATCCTCTCCTTCCGAGAGTGGGAGATCCGGATCTCTAGTAAAATCTGTGCTGGAATAGGGCCAGTCCTCCACGACAATCAAATGTCTGTGGAGCCAATATAAAAACTCAGGTCTCCAGGACATCTGCTGACCGCCCCCCTGACCTTGGCATCAGAGCTGCCCATCAGGCCATCCATGGTTCCAGTGGTGGTGGTGTTGGGAATATCACCTCCTAACGCTGAAATATTGGTAACTATTCCAGAATGAATAATACCAGGATAGATCCATAGCCAAAATGTTTTAATTTGGTCTTCTTGCACTTTGTTAATTGATGTTTTATATTGATTGTCACGGCCTCTGCCCAGTTGTAAATAATCGGTGACAGGAAATCTACGACAAGAAGTAACTATGTTTTTGTTACTTCATGTAGTGCTTGTGATCCTGTAGCTCGCGCGATCATGTGTAGAACTACCCTCAGTATTAGATTTGGGATAGTCTGGATGTCCACCTTCCCGCTTCCTGATCCTTTCCATGCCCCTGGACATACCCTGTCAATTACCATGCCCATACTCACCATGGTGGGCCGGGTACCGGTCATGATTGGTGCTACCCCCTTCGCGACAGTCCTGTGATGAAATAGACATAAAAAACATCAATCTCGAGCTCTTGATCTCAAAGAATGGATTTTTCCTGATCCTCATCCCAAATACTGATCAAGTATTGTAGCAGCTCCGGTTGAGCTCTGAGACACGGTGTCAAGAATAATTTTTTCAGTCCATAGTCTCTGAGAGCTTCCATGCATCTCTCATTTCCCATGGAAAGCTCATCCTCTTCACTGTGTTCCTGTTCCTTCCACTCGATCACGATTTTCTCACTCTTTCACTTGCAAACATGTTCATATGGACATTATTAGCTAAATAAAATGCTCAAATTTGTGAAAATTGGAGTTTTCTTGCTTACATTATGAGCTTTGAAGGGTCTGTGTGGTTGGCGTGACCCTAGTGCAAAAAATCGGGAGGTTCGCGTGAGTCTGTGCCTGAAACCCATGCCAACCGCCATGCCCTAAATTTCATAATTTCCCCCTCAAAAATCAAAACTGAAAGTTGCAGGTAATGAAAGAATGCTTAAAATGTAGGGAGGGGTGTCGGCTCTTACCTGGAATTGACGGATCCGAGATTGGCCTGCTGGATTGCCCGCTATCGTCGCCGCAAAATCATAAGGTAAAATGGGTCACTATTGCTCCACAAGAGGTAAAAGTGAAAAGTAATTATTTTTTACCATTTTTGGCATTTTATTACTTTTGAGAACCCTAATTAGGTTTTAAGACATGTTTTTAGATTATTACATTATGTTTTTTTTTTCGAGAAATGGGTTTTACGTTTGCTTCTTGTGCAGCGACAGGTTTTTAAAGTGATGGTGATGAAGTCATGAGTTGTATTTATACTTTTTCGGACTCAGAAAAAACACGAAATAGTTACTATTGGAGTCATCTTTCAACTCTTTTCTGACTCTCTAAAACTGAAAAGATTGCCGAGACTCTTTTCATTTTGAACTCGTTAAATGGCTGCGAAATGATATCTACCCAATATACATTTACCCCTTTTTCGGGCTGGGATAGATTATTTACGAAAAAGGAATACCTTAGCGAATCACGACTAAGAGGTTCTTTCAGATATTGTTTTCTACCTTTTCGGATATGAGAGACTATTTACGAAAAGGGACCCGCAGGAGTTTACTTTTCCGCTTCTTTTCAAACTCTCCAAACATGAAAAGATGCCGAGTTATTCCTTTGTTAGACTCGTTAAACCCTGATGACATCGGACATCGTCGCCGTGACATTCGTCAAGTTTCTCCTTCCTAGGGCTCGTAAAATGTACTAGGATGGATTTGTCCAAAGGACAAACTTATAACACAGGAATATGCTCTCCCCTTCAATCTTGTTTTAAAAAATAATTGGGGTAATCACCAGAAATGGTGGGGGGAAATTGAACTAGTCACCAGTTATGTTAGTAGTATGTCGCTCTTGAACATGACACTCGTCTGCATTCGTGTCGGGTTGGGGACATCTCATTTCGTCATTTTTTTCCTCCGTGGGTTTGGGTAATCTGTTTTGACCTCTCATATGCTTTTTGCCATGTCACCTTGACCTCAGATCCCTTGATGTCAAATACTGCCAAATCCAGAGTCGTGTCGCTGATATGTTCAAGAGAAGTTTGCCTCTGCAGTTTTCAATCTCCCTCTGATTCTCTATTGGTCCTAATTCTCTATCATTCTGTTCCTCTGTCTCGTGTCAATGATGTGGGAAACATTATAGCCCTCCTTCGACCAGGTCACTTCCTGTTGACTTCAACTCATTATCCAGGAAGTTGATCTAGAGACACCCTATCAGTACCTTGGAGCCTGCATGCCTCAATGGCAGGTTATTCGCAATTGACGACAGGTCCACATCATTGGCCTTCGATCGAGTGATTCTGTGGGTGTTTGACACCAGATCATTGTTCACATTCTGTGGATTGTACCTACTATACCTTGAGGACCATTGTCATTATTGGTGGTTTCTCTCGCATCTGTTAACAACTTTCATCATTGGCTATTAATCAGGTGATTTTCTTGCATGTTCGACTTCAATTCATATATTCGCATGCTTGAATTTGTACTTGTACGGGTCGAGATGGAGCGCAAGACCTTGGATTTTGTCTAATAAAATCCTAGTTGCGGGATATTATGATTTATCATGACTTTATTACATGACTCTTTTGATTGGATGGCTGCGACCATACCTGAGTCTATTTGTTGATCCTTACTACTGGATGGTTGTGTCCATACCATGGATCTCTGTTTACATGTACTCTATTATGGATGGTTGTGCCCATGCCACATGTTCATGTCTCAGAGATATCAGTTGTACTTGTAATTACAGGTATTTCTACAACGGTGTTTGGTTCGAACGCGTTCTCGTAAAGCATTTCACCCCTTCCTCTCTCTCGGACCTCGTGCTTTAGGGGGCATATGTTACACAACATTTTTTCACTGTCCCTGCAATCCCCATCCCGCACATTGGAGGCTAATTTCTGCGATCAAAATAAAGTGTCATGCCTTGTAAATACCATCATTTCATCCCTTATCATGAGTCTAACATTCCTTCTGTTGACTATTTCCTGAATAGACCACCAAAAACCCTTGTTTTTTCCTTGGCGTTGGTAACCAGTTATGCCCTTGTGCCGATGAGGCAGATTAACACTGGCCCCCGTACCAGCTGGCGCTCTGTCTTAGTTAGCCACTCGCGTCAATCTGTTTAAGGAATTTTTTTTAAAAATAGAGATGAAGTTTCGATCACAACTTCATGGATGAGTCATGGGGAGTGGTTCGGATGAATAACCATGACCTTCCTCCTTTGGCCTCTTGTTTCCACCTTCTGGGGAAACCTGCCAAGGGATAAGGCCT
Organism: Pinus albicaulis; assembly: GCA_034641835.2. Lineage (NCBI taxonomy): Eukaryota > Viridiplantae > Streptophyta > Pinopsida > Pinales > Pinaceae > Pinus > Pinus albicaulis. The sequence goes on along the minus strand of CM076583.1, from coordinate 575,042,873 downwards.
CCCTTCCACTATAGTAGGGATCCCAACCTCCTCCTCTCCCTCTATAAATATAGCCATCCTCCATTGCTGAAGCTAGATGAACTGAAGATAATATAGCAGAAATGCTAGAGAGATAGAATGGAAGAGTCCCTCATTGAGAGAAATTAGGCTTGTGCCTTCATCCCATCCGAATTCCCTGAAATTCATGGAGACGTTCTCCAATCAAACCCCGCTAAAGGAGGCTGCGATGTCAAGACTTGGTTGTAAATCTTTCTTCTATTTAATACAGTTGTATAACTACTATCCGGTTCCCATTTTGCGTTGATGTGTTCTATTTGATGCAATATGCTTAACCCTCCTTGACTGGTTAGTAATTATGAATGAGTTCATTGTTTCGTATGCTGCTCTTGTTTGTTGATCTTGTGTAGGTATCCAAGCATCATTGCGAACAGACTATGATTTTCCGAGGCGAGAAGCGAGAGGCCACCACAAAAACTATGACGACAGCGTTGGACTCCAAGTAGGTCGATCTACTACATCTATTTCATTAAGTAATTAGGAACCTACACTCTATTTTGTCCTATTATTTCTAGACCCACTCTCGGGCTAGAGGGATCGTCTTTGTCCGCAGAGAGGATTTACCTTCATAACAAAGTGGTCACTTGACCTGCCTTTCTATTTATACAGAAGTCTAGGGAAAATGTCAGATAAGGTTCAAATTAAGACAAAGGGCAATGAGACATCTCTTTTTCATCATGGTCTAATCAAGCTGTTAGTGTTAGAAGAATTGAGAAGGTTAGACAGAGATTGGATTTATTTCTTGTTCATGAGTGGTTATGAAATTGATGTGGTCACTCCTAAGAAAGCCTCCAAACCTAGAAATACTTCATCACTAGCTGTGGCAGAGGAAGTTGAAGAAGAAAATAGATCATCTCCTCCAGAACTAGTGAACATGGTAGCAGAACATCAAACAACATCTGCAAAATAGAAGCATACAGTCAACAAACAAAGCAGCAACAGAGTCACTAGGAGCCAGACATTGGATAAAGGAAATTTGGAGTGTATCCTTCATGCAATTGACATTGAAGAGTCACCCATTGTGCAAGCTAAAGACATTGAAGATGGAGGAAGAAAGTTGAAGAAAGGTAAGACTACTAAAAAACTAGATTCTGCAGGTGATGATATTGGTTTCATCTTTAAACCTAGGAAGCCAATGACCATACGTGCAAGGAAGGTCATGGAAAGCAAAGAGACTGAGAAAATCAATGAAGCTGCCCAACCAACAAGCATCATAGTTTTGTCTCCAACAGTAAAGGAGGAACTGGTTATCAGGCAAAGAAAGGGTAAAGAAAAAATAATTGAAAAATCAGAAATAGAAACCCTCAAAGAGCAGCTGAAGGAAGCATGTAAAGAGATATCAGTTTTGAAGCAAGAGGCAAAAAATCATTGAGCCGAGAAGGTTCAATTTGAACAAATGAGGAAAATATGGGAGGAACAAGTCACAAGTGTCTCAAAAAATTTGGACACTGCAAAAATGGTGCTGAAATGGACTCAGCCATTAAGAGGGGAGGTCAAACGCATTAAGAAGATGAGCTTGCACTTACAATCCAAGAAGGGAGCATTAAAATATCAAGTGGAAGATCTTCAGGAGCAGCTGGATTTGACTCAAGTGGAGTTAGAAAAGAAAGGTCTGAAGATGAATGTGGTAGAAGAACCCATCAGCCAATTGATTGTAAATGAAGATGAAACACCACATGAGTAAAAAATTGAGTTGGAATATGTTTGATGAGGTTCATGACTTATAAAGAACCTAAATTTTACCTATGGAGATCAATTTTTGAAGACAATCTTGAACTTAGAAAATTCTGGTTTTTTGGACAGTTTCGTAGCGTACCTCAGGCTTGAGGCCAGAAAAACGCTACGAAAATTTCTAGAGGTGCATTTTTGCCTTAAAATTAAAAATTTTCAATTATTATGGAGGAAGATTTATTGTTTTCAAGGTGTCATGGCATAGTAAAGGTTTTGGAATAACAAGGGTGTCAAAGAGATAGATGGAAAAGCAAGTTTTCATACGCTACTATAACTCGCTACGAAACTGCCTAAACTGCCCTATTTCGTAGCAAGCAGCTTTTTGAAGAGTTTTGAGCATTCCAAAAACACATTAGCCAGTTGGAGACCTCCATCATGTCAGTGGACCATATCAATAGAGACTCATTGGTCAAAGGGAGTGTCACACAGGTAGCTCAACAGTCAAAACAATGTTTAAAGTGAAGGTTATCCATCCCTTAAAAGTAGGATTATGTTCCATATATCTAGGGGTGTTTTGAAGATGTATAAATGGTGGTGGATTATCCCTCAAGCATGTGATATCCATTATGTAAGATTTTCTATTTCAAGTTAGTAGTTTCAGTTATGATAGGTGTCAGGGTAGAATTAGTTGATCTAGCCAGTTGGGCAGATCATCTACATTGTAAAGAATGTCTATTTATAGACTAAACATCGAAGAGCAAGGGGTTGTAGAATATTGCACCAAATTGCAACTTGTATGTTTTATCCATTATCAGTAATATACAGTGACATTCTATATCCAAACCTAAAATTTTGATGAGGTTTTTGATGTGTTATTGCTTTGTATCTTTATGTCTAATCACTTGCAGTGGATTTTATCTCTAATTACTCAAAATTCATAATATTATGCTCTGACCTCCTTTAGGGGTGAAATTACTGTGTTTTCCTTATGTTATGTGTATGAATTATCTTTGCTAAAAACCTCTATCTGCCTCAGCTTCCATGTGAAGAACCACTGTCACTAAGAGTATTGGTGTTTACCCCATAGCCTAATGGTAGCAAGCCTTCATTTTTCAACCTGCAATCATACAAAACCAAGTCACAATTCATAGAGTTAGCCATCTAGTATTATCTTTATTCAAAATCACAAACCCCATTTTGAGAGAGCCCTCTCAAACTGAAGAGGCTAATCTTCCGTTAGAAGTGGTTTGAAAGAGTTACATTGAGTTGATTGATGAGCAACTAATCAGGATCAATTTGGTGATAACAGTAGTGATCACAACTACGAAGGATACTTACTGGTGAGTAAATCTCATTTACTCAGCCTATTTTTTGGATCAAGGATTGGATCGGGTGAAGACAATGACCTGACAAGTTACAATGCATACATATTTACATACCCCCAAAAAATCATAGTATATATCCAAAAACAGAGGATGTCCATCAAGCTTGTATGAAGACCTCAAATGAAGGAGTTATGAATCAAATTTTTGTGAAAACCTTGAGTGAGAATTCTATATGTATGAGGATATGGACAGGGATGCAGACACTAACCCTCAAACATGATATTCAAAAACAAATAAGCATACCAGTATGATTACAAAATATGATTTATGAAGGAAAATTGTTGCTGGATGACCACACGATGAAGAATTATGGCATCTGACTAGATGTGTTTATCACTCTCACCTGGAGACTGATTGGAGGATGTCCCAGATCTAGCTCAAAAGGCCCTACATCATTCAAGGATGTTGTCAAAGGCAAGGGGATGACTCAAAACTATCCTGAATTTAATCCGAATCTCCCTGGGCCGTATATCGTGGAGAAGAAATCTCAAACTCTAGCTCTAACAGTTATTGTGGACAAGGTAAATGGTCTTTATGCAGATTTCTACACCAAAGAAATTATCTGCAGATTAAATGGATACTGGCCCAAATATTAGGAACTTCATTAAGGGGTATTCTCTAATTGGAGGCCCAACTGTGATATTCATCTATGCTCTAAAGGGTTTGTTATTGTCAGGTTTGATACAATAAACGATAAGGATTATGTATTAAACGAAGGACCATGGTTTTGGGGCAATGTTGGGCTCTTCATGATACCTTGGTTTCCCGAATTCGATGCCACCACCATGGTGGTATCCAAAATGCTCGTTTGGGTTAGGTTACATAATCCACCTCTCCAATTCTGGCATCATAGATTAATAGAAGGAATCGGGAATTCCATGGGGAAATTTCTTAAGATGGATATAAAATGAACCCATATAGGCATATTTACATTTTCTAGAATTTGTATTGAAGCTGATCTTAGTCAATCTTTACCTGACCACATCATATTGATATACAATAATATTCAATGGTCACAACCTTTTGATTATGAAAATATGGAATTCTGATGTCGTACATGTCTTCAAACGAGACATCTCCAAAGCACATGCCCAAAAGCTAAAAGGGACCCCAATAGAAAAAAGAGACAACCACAAAAGCCCAAAGGGTGGAAATTTTCAGAATCACGGGAAACAAAAATCAGAAGATGCAGATGTCCCAGGAAATACCACAAACGTAAATCCTCAAAATGATTAGGATACCCCACAGAAGGATGAGATCGAGCACAACTGCGCACTAGTTCCAATAGCTTCAGTTCCTCAAATGCAGAGTACAAATATTACCCCTGAAAAAGAGGTAAGTGGTTCCAAACAAACCCATGTATCAGAAGGTTCACATTCTGATAGAGATCTCCCAGTAACTGTAAAAGAGAATCAAATGGATATAGTATCATCCACACCCAACACTGGTGGTTGGAGAAAAGTGGAAAAAATAAATATTGAAAAGAGTAGTTATTATCTCTTTTATGAATTTGTATGGATCCTGAAAGCCAAGATCAAGTTAATTTTTCATATGCTATTCAACATCGACAATATGTAATTTTGTTCAATATGAATAAAGTTGCTATTTTTCCTTGGAAATATATATATATATATATATATAATGCATTAAAATTATTATTATATTAAAGTCAATATTATATTAATCTAGAGTTATTGAACCTAATTTCTTGAACAAGGTGGGAAACGAGGGAAGTTAGGTGCTTGGGGGCAAGCCCGCCACCGGACCACCTCACAAAACATGCATGCGCATGCAAAATATTACTCATGGATTTATGAATATGACAAGCTCACATTTTGGCTACAACTATGATCGTAGGCTTCTCTGTTGTTTTTCTTAGAGTGTGATTTAGTCCCTCCCCCACTACAAGTCAGATTTCCTGGGCCTTAAGGCATCGGGGAGACTGTGCATGGAAATATATATGATTTTTATGGTCCTTCCTTCTGTTCCTTTTGTTCTGGTGACTGTCTGTTCCCGACTACGTTGTTGAGGAAGTTCAATTCTATTTATGTGTTGTAATGGTGTATGCTGTATGGACAGTCAGGGGATTAAGGAATGTGCAGGATAACATTCTAATAGAGTTGGTTTCTTATGCTTACAATTTATTGCAATGGATGTTGAAAATCACTCTGAAAGTGGATTTTAATTGGGAAACAATTGTCTCTCCTTAAATTCAACATCCTTTGAAGGACATGACAGTATGGGGCACTTTATTTGGAGTAAATTTTGAGACTCTTTGTTTTATTTCCATCATTTTTTGTGTCGAATTCATTGGTTGCAACTCAAATTGGTGAGTATATCTCTCTATTTTTTGGCTACATGACTAGTGGAGTCAGGTCCGGTATTAGAAAATTCGTCTTACTCGTGGGTCTCTTTCAAGCCCCTTGTTTCTTGACTTTTTTCTTCTTCTTTGTGCTGCCTTTTTTCCCTTTGGCCCTCCCTCTACTCCTTGTGCTAGATTCCCATTGAGAATCTTGTATTCCTACTTTTACTTCTTTGGAGACTAGTTTCTTATCCCTTGTAATTGTATTTGTATTCTCCTGAACAACATGCCTCGGCAGTGCATGTGTAATCGTCGGGTGGGGGGTGGTCATGGACTTGTTGTGCTACTCAACAACCCCACATCCATTTAGTAAATAATAGAATTAATAAATAATGGGGCACCCTTTCAATTTTTATAAAAGAATCCTAAAGAATCCTTTTGTTTTAAATAAAAGGAAATAGTTTAAATAAAATAAAACAAAATTATTGTAAAAAAACTTTTAACGGAGATAAGCCTTTATTTTAATACTTAGCCTTATATTTTCGAAGAAAATATCACAAAAACATTATATCAGACCTAGTACAAATTAAAAATATTCGATAAAGAGGACCCCAACAAAAGGATTTGCGATATAATGCTTTATGTTGAGTTTTCGAGTTTAGAAGGCTTTTTAGCAAATAAAACGTTTGTAGTGAATAAAATATAGAAGTTGGTTGCACTAGATCGCCTTCCTTGTGATATTAGAGTTTTTCAATTGACAATTTCAAAATGAGTACTCAAAGTAAATGCTGATAGTCAATCCCCGATACCCTCTTCAAAAAATATCGGCTACCTTTGTCCTTTGCCTTCTAATCCCCGGTCTACATTGCATTTCGCATATCACACTTTTTATTTGTGTCACTTCTAAAAATCCCTGATGCCAAAATGTCATTAAGAGAACCATCGATAAACCCTTCGCTCATGTTTTGACCATTATAAAGGGTTAAGATTGATCAGAGCTAAGGATTTCGCAAGTTTTAGAATGGAAACCTCCAGGATTTCGCCGATAGTGAACTACCGATACATTGAGATTTGCGAAGGCCACGTGAACAAATGCTTATGCATTTAATGGCCACTTTGTGTGATTTATGATTTCAAAATTCGAAATGATTTGTTATAATCACCAAAGCATTTGCTCATTGAAACGATAATTGATGTGAAAAGACTATTTCCTCAACGAATTCTTGCTGCTCATCCTTGTTTCTCTTCTTAACAAGTGAATTTCGATAAACTACAATCAAATTATATGTCAAAGGATATAAAAGTCAAGAAAAATACTGCAACTCAATTACAGTCAGTCCTGCCTCTAGTAGAAATTGCCGAAATGTCACCGTTATTCCTGGATATTACATGCACTCCTAACGGAGGCCATATAAAGATTAATTGAAGATGAAAACCCAAGAATAATTGAGAGAGAAGATGCTACAATAGATGATACTACACCAGTATATGAGTCTAAATGGAGTAACACAACCAATTATTTTCCACACAAAATTGCAGCTTACCCCAAAATTATACCCTACACAGATATGGTGAGATGGGTCGTCGAAAAATTGAATATTGCAGACAAATATTTCTTGACTGCAAGACAAACAGTTATCTGGTCATTCAATCCCGAAGATTTAAGGAAGATGTATCACTTGCCTTCTCGGCAGAAGGAGTATGACACAGAGTTTTTCCATAAATTCATGCAAGAGAACCAACAACCAGAAAAAGTTATCAGACAATGGAGAAGGGACTTGAATAAACACTAACACGAGGACAAATATATTTATTCATTAGCTTCCCTTGCTGGAACGCTTTCTCATGTTGCTGCTATGATATGTCGTTTATACGGTTATCCAAATACCCAAAAAATTTCTGACGAATGGGTAGTTTTAATGGGATATGCTTCAGATGGTTATATTATGGACTGGGAAAATATATATTCAAATAATTTAACTACTGAGATTCTAAGCTATAGGCCAAAGTGAAATTTCACTGATAGAACCGTTCCCCCATTTTTCATGAGTGCCTATGTAATGGATGCTATCTGTTTTTCATATGATTTTCTATCCATGGGATGGAAATCGACAATGCAAGACCCGACCCCCATTCATATCTATCATGACATCTTATGGGAATCTAAATTTCATTCTCATTTCTATAATATTTGTCATGTATAATACTCCCTATTCATCAAGAAGTTTTCAATAACAAATCCCCCAGACTCTCTGCGAAGGCCAATAATGACTTGATGTCAATATGAACGTGGTTTAGGGAGGAATCATTCACTTATATCCACATTTTTTCAAGTCTTGCTAACCTGCATGTTTTACCCCTTTATGTACCCGATAAGCTATTTTCCAAGGAAATTTCATATCAAACAATTGGGAATGGCTTGGAAAAAATAGTGAAAGATTCCAAGAAAACCATGTGGCCTTATTTTCCTATTTCTAGTGGTATCTATGCTTTGGAAAATCTCAACCATGCTTATCTTGAAATTGATCAAATGAAAGTTTTGAAATTCCCGACTATCCCAAATTGGCAATATGATCCTAACGGGGTTGCTAAAGATGTTATAGCACATGCAAGGATCAAGCAGTTTACAAGCGAGCCTGATAAATATGATGATTTATTTGAGATGGTTCTTGAATATCCTAGTGTTGAAATAATAACGACAGACTGACTTAGTCCAGAGGAATTGATTTAATTTAATCAATACTGGTGTCAGAGATTAGCACATTTGCCAATGGATTTGTTGAGAGTTTCTTAGCAGTATACTGAACTCTCAAAATAATCATCTTCTTCAGCTAAAGATACAATTGGTTCTCAAATTTTAGAGATAACTACTTCAATTGTGGAACAAACAATGAAAATCTAAGAAGAAAGAAGCTTAAATGAAATTTGGGAATGGGTTAGTCAAGCAGTATTGACACCATAGACGCAGGAATTAAACACTCCAGTCCACATAGAATCAACACAGACTCCAGTAACTAATGGGATGACCTCGTTCACTGTTGAGGCTCCCAAGAAAATTAATACCACTGAAGATATGGAAATTATCCCAACATTTCCTTCATCAGAAGTTGTTCTAAGGATTGAAGAAATTCCTCCTTTGGACATGTTTTATATTCCTAAATACAAAGCAATTGCAAGTAGACAAAGGAAAAAGAGAAAGCTAGACCAGACCCAGGAGTCAGTCCTCGATAAAACTCCTTTTCAAGTTCTTTGGCAAGGAGCTCAATCAAATCCAGATGATGATTTAAATAAGCTCTCACAGTTTGCAGGGGCTTATGAAAATGAAACTATTGATAAAGCAGCAAAAGTTCAACTGATTCTTAGATAAAAGGAAGAAAACATTGTTTAACTCGAACAAACTATTCAAAATGAAAATAAAGTGCTTGAAAAACAATGGTATATAAGGCTGGATGAACTACAAAAGAGTTTCGATGATATGAAAATCTAATTTGAATCCAATCTGAAAGATAAAGATGCTCAAATACAACAACTGCAAGAAATAATAAACCAATTGAAATATAATCTAGAGATAAATGAAGTTAAAAATGAAGCAACATTACTCAATAAACTCCTTGCTCAACAATAAGTCATATTTTGTCAAAAGTTGACTATGATTGATGAATTATGCAAGACCAGTGATTCTTTGATTAAGAAATTTTCCGATATGAGGACATTTTATGAAGAAGTTGATGAAAATATTTTTGAGCATATTGATTGGCAAGACAATGCTGAGGGGAGAGCAGTCAATCTTCCCTGGATTGAAGAATCTCATAAAGATATTGATTTCGGTGATTGGGAAAAGAAGATAAAACAAGCAAAGATGGCAGTTATCAGAGCCAGAACCCTCGCCTCCAATCTCACTGAATACATCAATGATAGCCTATTACAAGCTAATTTAATCAAATAATTCCCAAATGACACATTACTAGATGTCAAATATTTGACAAAATATACGCAAGGTTTATCAATGAAGAAGGTTGAATATATCAAGAACTTATCAAAGTAAACCTCGAGATCCATTGGAACTTGTTAGCGTTGGAATTAGCATTTGGATTGTGACAAGCACTTGACCAGACACATCTTAAGCTCAAGGGATTTTCTTATAATTTGATTTGAGTTTTTTGGAAAGTGGTTGAAACTCACACACACTGAAAGGGGTTTTGAGAAGATAAGAATATCTCACACATATGAGGGCACTGGTGCATGATATTGTAGCAAGGTTGAGTTTGTAGCTTGATGGTTAGAAGAATGGAAGATAAACGGTGGATATGTAAAAGAGAAGCCCACTACTAAGAGGAAAGGGTGACACAAATTCTAGATCTGAAATGTATTGTGAAAGAATGCTTTAAAAGGCTTATAAAAACCCCACTCTACATTTTAAGAATCCCATTACAAGAAATGCTTCTAACTAACATGACCTCATGAATCAAGAATGCTTGATGAATCAAGAATGATAAAAACAGATTAACATGCATGCTAGATCAAAAGACTTATAAAACATGAAACCAGATTTAAATCTACCTCAAGGAATGCTTATGAAAAATGTTCAATTCATATTGAATCAAGAAAGCTTGGAACAAGACTTACAAAAACAGATCCATATGGCTTGGAGGTTCACAAGACTAATAAAAAAATAAGATAAAACTTTTATGATAAATCTGGAAAGACATATAAAGTATGTAAAAGCAGAAGGGAAAACAATACACACACCACACAATTTGTGAGTCCTCAAGAGTGCATCTAGATATATTATTTTCTCAAAAAATGTACAATACAGTATACCATAAGATGAACAACCAACCCCCCTTTCTTCCTTTCTTTACATAGTATATATACAAAAAAGGAGTTCTATTAAAGCCTAAAAAAAAATGTGATTCTGTTTTAGAGACTTTATTACGATCCTCTACGTATAGTAAAACTTATCTTAAACATAACAGAAAAGTAGGCTGAAATACAAACAAAGAAAAAGCATGACAGTATGGAGCTCGAAGTGGCTGAGTTGAGGTGGCTGGGTGCTCCTCGTTTCCTGGAAAAACTGCCTCCACAAAAAGTGCAATCTGTCAACTGAAAGGAACACTTGGACCCTTATCTGCAAAAATGTAGGAGTAACCAGCTGAAATGACATCTGGAAGAAAACTTGATTGGATGACACTTGGAAAAAGACCATTACCATTGAGGCTACATTCACTTTATCATAATTTAGTGTCATTCTTTCGAAAACAGAACCAAAAAGCAACCTTTTCACCTTCTTATACAAATTCCGAAAATAATAGCTACTTACTAGGTTATTTGTAAAAACCATATTTTCTGAAAAAGGTAGCTATTATTTGAAAATACTGTGTATAAGCCAAAAATGACATGATTCTTCAGATTTTCATGGTTTTGTACATTCAATCAACAGAGATCTAGTATAGAAGAAAAAATCCTAATAACTTCTGCCTTGGTGACCCTTTTGTTTGGCTTTCTCTTCTGTAATTGATTTTTCCTCTGAGTGTTCTTCTTCAATAGTTCATTTTCTGGGCTTTCATCTATGTTTATTATTTCATCTCTGAGAGTAAGGTTGGCTATGAGTTTGATTGCTAGTGAATGTATGGGCTTGGAATGTATGAAGGCCTCCTTCTTCCATGGATAACTCTGCTTAACTGCCCTTCTTCAAACTATGATTCACTAAACTCCGTTTCACTGCTATTTTATTCAAAAGATGAGTATGAGTGGATTATGGCTTTCTTCTTCCCTTTGGTTGAAGAACTGATAGATGAATAAAGCTAGGCTATAGTTGGTTCTTCTATTGTAGTGGTCTCTGAAACTTTGCTAAAAAAGGAACAACAACCCTCCACGAAGCCCTAACTGTTGTCACAAGGTAACAAACTGTTTTGCTGGAAGATAACAACGGTTTGTTGTAGCTCTGCATGCACTAAACCACGGCGAGAGGGAATGACATGAAAACAAAATGATTTAAATTCTGTAGCCAACTCATTCCACTGAAAATTTCAGTCTATAATATTATTAACTAATAGCCACTCATAACTCATCCTTGATATATTTCACTTTAATTAGTAGCATTAGATTTGAATAGCTTTAGCAAATAAAATAGCCAACTCCTTTTAATAAATCCTCCAATTAGAAATAGCCACCTTTCATCAAGGTAATACCTCTTATTTTAGCAGACCTTCAATATTCAAAAAGCATAATCTTTTCACCTGAGTAATGCCTCTTTTATCTCCTTGTACGAATTTTGCAGGAAATAGCTACTTACTAGGTTTTCTTGTAAAACAATATTTCTGAAGAAAATAACTTCCTTAGTTGGGTTGCTATCTCCTTTTAATAAATCCTCCAATTAGAAATAGCCACCTTTCATCAAGGTAATACCTCTTGTTTTAGCAGGCCTTCAATATTCTAAGAGAATAATCTTTTCACCTGAGTAATTCCTCTTTTATCTCCTTGTACGAATTTTGCAGGAAATAGCTACTTACTGGGTTTGCTTGTAAAACCAGATTTTCTGAAGAAAATAACTGCCTTTCTAGGAAAAGTACCCATTCATGTGTTATTCCTAAAACAACTTATGACTCTGAAATTTTGTTCTTTAACTTTGGATAGAAATATCATGGTGAATGAATAAGACTTCTCAAGCTAAACTCATGACCTTAACTACTCAAAGCAATTAAAAGAATTATTAAAAGAGAATTTACCCTAATAACTCTATGACACAAACAAACTATTATACTCAAAATTATTTTGGATTTTGGTTAAAAAATATTAAAAAATAATACATTTTAACCCTCCAGGGCCTTCAACCATAGGTTAGGAGACAAGAGAGGATCAAGGACACAACTTACAATCATGACCAAAACTTGGATTTTTTTTGAAAAATTGCAGTGCTAACAGTGGCTCCTATTGGGGATGAAGTCCTCCATGTGAGGCTTCAAGGACCGTAGTTCCAGTGCCTTGTCCAACCCTTATTTCTCAAACCAACTATTCTGCTCATTAACTCAAAAATACCAGCATGCCTAGCCATTGGGTAATGGAGTCATAAGCTAGATTTCAATCTTCTGCAACTTTTTTCAACACGACTGAAATACAGAAATCAAATTGCAATATAAAACTGAAAAGAAATGCTCGAGTGGCAAGCTTATTCATCCTCCTACTTCTAATCAGCTGAAAACTTTCCTAATAAAGTATAACTTGATTTCCAATGCAACCATACAATCATTTGACGAGTAAAGAGAAACACTTGCATGCAATTGTTTGAAAAGACCCACAAGGGATATAATATATGCAGCAAAAAATGAACTGGAAACCTGTACTTACTTCTATAAACTGTGTGTGTCATTTCAACTACTGCTATATTGGAGACCCCTGCTAAAAATGAATCCATCCAATCAGCAACCATATCATGAAACATATGAGGAATGTCTAGCTGATCCAAAAGACCAAGCTGTTGTTGTTTAAAATATGCTATGTCAATAAAACTGGGTTTCTCTTGTCCTCCTTGCAACAACTCATTAACGACATATGTTTCATTAAATTTAAGAGTAACAAAACCTTCTTTAAGTTGTTGATTAATTTCTTGGACAACAAACTCGTTAGAGTCGCTTAAACCAACATAACTAAATGACAACAATATATCAGGTTCCAAAGGAAGAGCATCATGCTCATCAGATTCTTCATCCCGAGTACTAGGAAGAATTGGATCCGTATGAATCTGATCTAGATCCATACCTTTTTCAAACTCTTCATAAAATTTTTCCATAACACTGCTAGAAGAATCTTCTTTATCATTATGAACATAACACTCAAATTCTTCCCTGGATGCAGGTGACAGAAGTAGCACGAATAACAATCATCTCTCCCACGCCCATGAGGATGGAGATCTGTAGCATAGGTCCTCACCCAATGTGGATCCTCAAACCGGTAACCATCCACACGAGATGAATGGGATAAGGCATGATGAAGATACGTTTGGACAACATCACTCCCTCCAGGGTACCCCTCTACAACAATCATCCTAAATGATTACTTGGATTGATATGGAAATCAACCATAACTCTTCACTCGAGTCCGCTTAGGAAATTGGTTATGGCACGTTGCTACGTGCGAGGCTCATTCATGACCTTCCCCCTCGCATGTGTCACAAACCTTTTAAAAGGAAGGCCCCTCAGCACAAAGATACACACAGTTTGTTCCTTCAATATTTCCTTTTGATTATGTTCTTGCCCTCTTGCGCCACCAGCCCACCGCGTAGCCCTCTTCCTAGAGCTGCGCTGCACATAATTATTTAGGCTACAGCTATCCAGCCTGCGCATCTTATCCCAGCTTCATCTATTCCTCCAGTCTCATTTTTCTGGGTGCACCCATTAGTCTGTCCTTCCCCTCTCATTGTTCCCCCTGTCCACTTGATTTTCCCCTGCTCCGTTCCCCTCCCCCTACTGTGCATCCCTCCATTGCCGCCTTTCCTCTGCTTTAGTAGGCAATGGATCCTAGACTGCGCCAAAGAACCATCTGTGGTAGGTAGAGAGAGGCACTCCCTATTCGTTACCACCATGGGATGGAAAATCGTTTAGAGTCTATTGAAGGCTCCTCCTTAGGAAATTATGCTAGACAGAGCCCTGATCCTGAGCAGGAGGAGGAGGCCCCAGTTCAAGCTTCGCAGAGAGGTAGATGTGGACCTCAGAAGTCCACCATCATGCAACAGGCGCACCCCCTGTCTCACATGATTGACCCTCTACTGGCTCAAGAGGATGAGGATGATGAATCAGATGTATGGATTATGGATTCTAAAGGCACTTGGAGACGCGTCCCTGATGCTGAGTATCCGGTGGTACCCATCCTTTGCGCACCAGTATCCAAACCTACGCGTCCACCTGCAAATACAGAGGAAGGAGCTGCGCAGGCATACACCTTCCCCATTGTGGAGGAAGAACCTGGAAGTAATGATGAAGCTGAAGGCTAAGGATTGCGAAGTTGCCTAGTTCTTCCTTGGTTTTTGTCATGCATGCTATTACCACCGAATCTCAAGTTATACTTATGCTTCTGCACATTTTGTAATTTTTGGATACACCAGTGATGCTGTGCATTTTGTAATTTCCTGTTTCATATATTTCCCAGGCTAGTTTCCTACACGGAGGCAGCCCCGAAACCACACAACTAAGGCTGGGATTGGTTAAGCGCAACTTACCAATCCAACTTGTAGCATATGTAATGTTTCTCTTTCCGAATTAATATAGATTAGCCTAATTTACCAAAAAAAAAAACACTCAAATTCTTCACAGCAGTTATCAAGCAACAACTCAGATGAATATAGTCCTATACAATAATAATGAAACATTTCATGAAATTCCCTTAAATAAGAAATAGTACCAGCAGGTAAGGACTAGAACCATTTGTGCGCATCTCCATCAAGGGAAAACACAAATATTTTCATGAGGACATCTTCATGAAACACATCGAGCAAATGCATAAGCTCATGAAATGAAATCGGGTACTTAGTGGGATGTTCATCTTCATCTCCTCGAAATATTAAAAGACGATGTTTCCATTCATATGTAGAAGGCATCGGATTAGGAAAACCATGAGTTGCCAAAGAATTTAAAGGAGCAAACCTTTGAGCTAAGATAACAACAAATGCTTTTGACATGCTGAAACTATGGAGCCGCCACTGGATTCCTTGTCATTGAGTCGCTAGGTGAAAGATCACAACCTTATTCAAGTTGCCAATTATTTTTCACCATTAAGAATAAAAAAAAAGACTCAGGAGAATATTTCGTTTCAAGGCCTTCATCTCCCGAAACATGCACCAAAAGATGTTAGCATTGGAATCAACACTTGGATTGTGACAAGCGCCTGACCAGACACATCTTAAGCTCAAGGGATTTTATTATAATTTGATTTGGGTTTTTTTGGAAAGTGGTTGAAACTCACACATACTGAAAGTGGTTTTGAGCAGATAAGAATCTCTTACACATATGAGGGAACTGGTGCATGATTTGGTAGCAAGGTTGAGTTTGTAGCTTGATGGTTAGAATAATGGAAGATAAACAATGGATATGTAAAATAGAAGCCCACTGCTAAGAGGAAAGGGTGACACAATTTTTTTTGCTGAAAGATAAGAACGGTTTGTTGTAGCTCTGCATGCCCTATACCACGGTGAGAGGGAATGACACAAAAAGAAAAAGATTTAAATTCTGCTGCCAACTCACTCCACCGAACATTTCAGTCTATCATATTATTAACTAATAACCACTCGTACCTCATCCTTGTTATATTTCACTTTAATTAGTAGCATTAGATTTGACTAACTTTAGCAAATAAAATAACCAACTCCTTTTAATAAATCCTCCAATTAGAAATAGCCACCTTTCATCAAGGTAATACCTCTTATTTTAGCATACCTTTAATATTCAAAGAGCAAAATCTTTTCACCTCAGTAATGCCTATTTTATCTCCTTGTACGAATTTTATAGGAAATAGCTACTTACTGGGTTTGCTTATAAAACCTGATTTTTTGAAGAAAATAACTGCCTTACTTGGGTTCCTAACTCCTTTTAATAAATCCTTCAATTAGAAATAACCACCTTTCATCAAGGTAATACCTCTTGTTTTAGCATACCTTCAATATTCAAAGAGTAGAATCTTTTCACCTGAGTAATGCCTCTTTTATCTCCTTGTACGAATTTTGCAGGAAATAGCTACTTACTGGGTTTGCTTGTAAAACCAGATTTTTTGAAGAAAATAGTTGCCTTTCTAGGAAAAGTACCTATTCATGTGTTATTCCTAAAACAAATAATGACTGACATTTTTTTCTTTAACCTTGGCTAGAAATATCATGGTGAATGAATAAGACTTCTCAAGGTAAACCCATGACCTTAACTACTTAACGCAGTTAAAAGACTTATTAAAAGAGAATTTACCCTAATAACTCTATGACACAAACAAACTATTGGACTCAAAATTATTTTGGATTTTGGTTAAAAAATGTTAAAAGCTAATACGTTTTAAACCTCCAGGGCCTTCAACCATAGGTTAGGAGACAAGAGAGGATCAAAGACACAACTTACAATGATGACCAGACCTTGGAATTTTTTTGAAAAATTGCAGTGCTAATAGAACTTATTGGTAAAGCCACATAGTCAATTGTTTATGTTGAGGTGTCTTTCAAAATCGAAAACTCAACTCCTCCCAGCACTCAACGATGTAGTCTTTACGGGGAAGATTCGTATACAACCGATTCATCCCCCCCAATTAAAATGCTAGACATATGTGGACTTAGGGAGAAAATGGGAAAACAACCTTCATCACGATCATGATCATGTTGTTACAACATAATGTTTATATTTGTCTTTACTTTACCTTAACTCAGTTTGTTGGAACTGTTTCTAGATATTTTATGTTACTTTACTATATTTGTAATATTAATAGACTATAAAACCCTTCTCATGTCTTTAGGGAAGTGGTTTTGAATTTTTTTAATGCAACTTTGAAGTTTGCACTACTGTTACTTTCGAGTTATCTAATAGAAAACCTGAACCGAAACTATTTTTTTCATGAGAAGAGTCTTGATGTATCGGGAACTATCATCCTTATGTTTCTGCTTTGATTTAATGAGATTGATAGTGAATTTTCTGTAAATTGTTTCATTATATGTATGCTTTACAAACAGTCAAACATTTGTCACTATTGATGTGTATGATTGCACCTTTTTTAAGCATATGTGAAACAACAAGATATTTTATGTGTTGTTTTAATCAACTAATTTAGTTAACTATTTAATTAAATTAGTTTATCTTATTCACTTTCTCTTCATGAAGTGTTTAATGATCTACATTGTTCTATGCTATATGAAATATTTCAGAAATCACATACAAAGGAATATTATCCCGAGAAATATATAGATTAAGTCTTATTTATTATTATTGTTATTAGTTTTAATTCACTCCATTACTCTCATTTTATACTTTACATCCATTCATACATACATTTTTAAAGGGAAACCGGTCCCATTATCCCCAGCCAGAGCCATTATTCCAAATGGAAAAGGAACGGTTTTAAGTTCCTGACCGGGTGGTTATCCCCGATGTTGAGGCAGAGATTTTCGAGCCTTCAACTGGACCATAAGGAAAAACTCATGCCCAAGCCTAGGTAGAGGATGTAGTGACCATTTACAATTTTGCCACCCTTTGAGACATCCATGCTGAAAATTTGTCATCTTGAGTCCTTATCCATTGAAGATTGTCAAATTTTATCAAATTCTAACATCCTTGAAGAGGTATCCCAATGGGTTGTTGACCCTTGTCACACTAGGGGAAGACAAAAACAATACCTCAACTCTATCACCCTTCAACGGTGGTTGAAAAATCTCTTGGGCACAATTTTGAAGGAGAAACAAGAGCAATATGAAATCTTCTCTATCTTGAATGACATCAAGTGTGCCTAATGGTACCATCATTTGTGGTCGGAGAGTTTGGATGCTAGGATAACTCACTTGGAGAAAAATCTTCAGTGCGATGAAAAACCAATAGCTTCTCAAGGTTCCAGTGCCAAATATCCTACCCTTGTGACTTCTTCGGATTCATGTTGTATGCTATTTTTTCTAGTAACACTTATATGCAAATCAATTGTAGATAGGCCTGTTCATTTCCGACATTTGTTTTATTTTTCTCATACTTTAACATTAGTAAGTGGTCAATATATCGTGTTTCCTTTGTGGTAGATTAAGACTGTCTATGACTTGCTCAGTGAAACCAAGGACATCTAGTAGTTGTATTGATATTTTGAGGTACTACCACTATTAATTCACAAAAGAATAAATATTATATTAAAATTAATAATATTAATATACCAATATATTAATATTAAGCATTTAATATTAATATTAGATTTACTATCAATATTAAACCCAATATTGTATTAAAAATCTCTATATTATTTAGATACCTAAACTTGTAGCCAACTCTCAAGTTATAATAAGACAAATTGGATAGAACTGTCTAAACGGTCCTTGATAACTTCACCTCTTTTTTTGTCATTTTGAAGTTTATTAGTGACAATTTTTTTAGTAATTCCACGAGGAAAGTATCACCTTCATCTGTAAGACATATAACAATGATAGCTCCCTTAAATAACTTAATATGTTGTAGGATATCGAACTTAATATCATGTATCTATCGCATATTAAATCTATTATTATAATATTATAAATAATTATAGTATGATCATGGTTTGAAATACATAATATAATCATTAATATATTGATAAGTATGAATTATCATTTCTTTGTAATTATATAAATTAATAAATAACCAATAAGTATTATTTTATCCTATATGTATTTTATATATACAATTTGTATTATTAAAATAGATGTTAAGTGAAGCAACCATCAATTTTTTATTTCTATCTATTTTTGTTCTAAGAGATGCATAAATAATGGTGGCCAATAACTACTAGTAAGTATGTTTAATTACATACAAATCACACCTATGTTTTTAGAAATATTTGTTTAAATTATGGTAGTCAATAACTCTTGATAAATATATTTATTTACATGAGTATATATTTGCTTATTTATATTAATCCATGTGATATAAATAATTTTCATATGGAATTCTAAACCTAATATGGACATATAATATTTGAAAGGAATTTTTATTGAGTGGACATTAAAATGTTTACACTCATTTACACACTACAACATCTCCCCCATACTAGGTTCTAGAACGCCTCATGGTGCAAAAATAGTGTAGATGTAGCTTGTTATTTTATTTTATTTGTTGTTTCTTCTTCTTCTTTTTTTCAAATTTTTCCTTGTTCTTTTTTATTTGGAGGTGAAATAGTACCTTTATTTGTTTTCACTAACTCTTCTCTTTTAATTAACACAATTTTTTTTCTTTACGGTTATATTTTTCATTTTTATTTTTTTAAAATAATGAGATGAATAATTGCTCAAAACCCACTTTATTTTCCTTAACTATAAATAATAAAATATTTTTTTACCTCAATGTTATAAAATTAAAGGAGAAATTCCATAAGTTTTGTGAAATTTTGAAAAAAATAGAGGACAACTTCTTTTAATTGAATAAAATTTTCCCAAGGTTTAGTGAATATTTGATTTTTTTTAGAAATGTTATGCAATCATGGGGCACCATAATGCCCATCATTTTCTCCCTGCTTCGTTGGTGATTCCCAATATCAGCTCACCTTTGGGGGCAATTCCTAATGTCTCTCCTCTCCCTTTATGCTCAAAATTTCTCAAAATCACCCAAAAGTTTGTTAATTTTCCTCAAATTATTTAACATTCCAAGCCTTAAGGTTGGTTGGTGGTGTCAATCATCATCCCTTCGGAAAAATTTCCTTAAATTTTTCCAAATTTCATGATTTTTAAAGGTCGTAGTCTAAATTTTCTATGTTTTGGCCATTCTTTGGGTATATTTTTCAATCATTTTTTTCTAAAAAACATTGGAATCACAAGTTTAAGCTATGAAATATACATAATTCAAGTGGTACAAGTGTTTTTCACGTCATGGAATCTATTTATGATTTTAAAAATTTAAAGATAAATAACCACGATTTAATAAAAAAATTGATTGTCGGATTTTGACGAAAAAACCCACAATGTATAAAAGTTAGAGCATGTCTTTTTAAAGCATGAATGGATAGAATGTGATGATCCAAATCACCCCCACCTATAGGGGTGATAAACCCCATCATGTCCTTGCATCCCTATATGCATGAAATGGCTAAAAAGCACTCAAAATTTGTTGAAATCAAGAAAATCCAGGTCAAATTCAGTCAAATTTTGGGCAATGAAATGGTTGAAAAACATTAGAAATTTGGTGAAATCAAGAAAATCCATGCCAAATCTAGTAAAATTTTGGGCAATTTTACACATGGAGTAAGAGTGGGTGATGCTAGAAATTTCCCTTGGATAGGAGATGATGGGTATCACCCCTTTCAATGCATGAAATTTATCCAAGCTTGATAAAATTCTACGAAAATATGTGTAACTCCTCCCATATCTACCCGCTTTAACTCGATTACCTGGGCTAAACATGAGCTGAGGGTAAATATGATAAGACTCAACCTCTAGGTGACCTTAAGGAAATGGAGTCAACAAATTAAGACCTTATTGACTTCCATCAGGTGCCACAGGACCTCTAGGAGTAACCCAACCCCTCTAGGTGGCCAACCCCTGAGAATACTCACTCTTTCCCTAAGCTAGAGCCCCATTCACTCCATTTCCAAGGCCTCCATGCGACTATGGGTTCCCAGTCGCATGCATAAGCCTGCCTCCATGTAAATATGAAAATTTCTGCTCAGTTCTATGCCAGCGACTCTGAATTTTGTGCCACTTTTTCAGGGCTAGGACTCAGGCCTCTGCCTAGAACTCAGTGAAACTTCCAAAGAATGTAAATAACATAGAAACAATGATTGTAAACCAAAAATTGAAACGAATACTTGACCTAACCATCCCCAACCAGGATTGACATTTTGTTAAACACTTGGTGGATATGAAACCTACAGGTCATGAATGTAAGTATGAACATGAGGAACTGCAAATTTATCTAAGGTTTAACAAGAAGGGTCATTGCCTTCTCACATTAGCTGTCATAAAACCAATTAGGTCTTGCATTCATTATTTATTCAGTTATGAGTGAAAACATGAAAAGAGCCACGACTAGGATCTGTCATAAAACCATACCTAATAACCAACATATAACTAGATAGATAACAATAAGAGAACAACCATTAATACCGCATAATAACCAATATATTTCCTTACCCAAAGCAAGAGAAACTTAGATTTTATTAAACATAGGAAAATATCGACCAGGTTCGAGACTTCCACATTCCACCTGACCATAGATTGGCTGAGCCAAATCTCTCTTCAGCCAATCACCCCCGTGCCATATTCCGAGCATGAATGTGGGATCTCATGGGATAAACCAAACCAAACACAACTAAGGGAATCCAAAGGTTAAACCACCTCCACCCTCTCCATACCGTAATCACACCTAAACCAATGTTGATATCACAAAAGAAAACTAAGCTTAGATGCCTCAAAATTCCTTCACCATCCTTGAGGAATTTTCATGTCTCCACCCTCGGGCTTTACCGTGTATCTCTCCATTACCGGTCAAGAGATTCCTAGGCCTCTGGGAATTTTCTTGAGACCACCTCACCCCGGATTCCGAAACCATCCGAAAATCCAAAGCTCAAAACCGAGAACAATCCCATCACGCCATGGCTATTCAAAAATGGAAAGGCTAGGTTAAAACCCACTGTCAAAACACGACAAAATTCATGCCAATGACAACAAAAGAAACATACACCAACATGCACATACCATGCATGTCAAAACCAACTAGGAAATCACACATGCAATCTATTACCTACAAGTATTCCCACTAAAGCTGCTTGATCCTTGCCTTCTGTTGGAGAGGTAAATCCCCTCTGCGGACAGAGGCGATCCCTACTAGCCCAAATCGGGTCTAGCAACAATCAGTCATGCAGTGACATAGGTCTCTAGTTACAAAAACAAAAAAAATCAACGAGTTGCCTACCTCAAGTCCTATGCAATAGTCGTCGAAGAAAGGATGACGCTTCCCGTCCTCCGCTTTGGCAGATCACGATCCTTCCACGTAACACGTCCGAACGCCTGCACATGTACGAAGAAACGCAATGATACACAACGTAGAATCTAAATCTTGTAACCATACAGCATTCATAGACGATGTAATTCATTGCATCAAAGACAAAGACGCATGAATGAAACCATAACCAAATTATCTTATCATTAATAGTAATAAAGGAAAGATACAACCCAAAGCTCTGACGCTGGATCTTCCTTCGGTGGGCTGACAGCGGAGCATGTCTTAATGAAGCTCGTCGGAAATGGGACAAAGCTCTCTCTCTTTGGCTTGGCTCTCAAAGGTTGCCTGGCGATAGTCTCCTTGCTATAGATTCAGCTCTTGCCTCTAGCTTGCTAAGGGAAAATGGAAAGCTTATATAGATCGTGGAAGGGGAGTTGGGATCCCTACAATTGTGGGATTGGCCCTATCCTCAAGGAAGCTTCCATGATAGGTGGAAAACCACCTCCCATACATGGAGATCTGGAGCCAAACCTCCCAACTCTTTTTAGAGACTCGTTCAGAAGTTTGTTGGAATCAAACTTCCGCCATTTATTTAAAAAAAAAAAATCCTTATCAAGCTTGGTGCGGGTAAGACACTAGGACAGAGTGCCAATTGGCGCACCCTCTTTGGTGGATTTTCCCCATTGGCGCGAGGGACGAATTGGCTAGTCGCGCCAAGGCCAAAAGATCAATTTTTAGGGTTTTTCAAAGGAAAATTTCTTCAGAGGAATGATTTTCCTTGTAAAGGGGGATGCCATGAAAGTGGTTTCAGGTTATGTCACTGCTCACAGGTCACAGAAAATGCCCTCAAATGTGTAGGATGGGGGATTGTAGGGATAGTGACAAATTACTGTGTAACAGATGCCCCCTAAAGCATGAGGCCCGAAAGAGAGAGAGGGGTGAAATGCTTTATGAGAACGTGCCCAACTGAAAACACTACTGTCGAAAACCTGCGTAGACAAATACAATTGATATCTCAAATACATGATATGTGGTATGGGCGCAGCCATCCATAACAGAGTATACAATAATTAGGATCCAAGGTATGGACGCAACCATCCATAAATGATCAATAAGTAGACTCAGGTATGGTTGCAGCCATCCAATCAATGAGTCATGTAACCAATCATGATAATCCACAAAATCCGTAGCCTGGATTCCATCAGACAAAACCCAGGGTCTTGCGCTCCATCTCGACCCAAACAGAGTACAAGTCCTAGCATGTGAATAAGTGAGCTGAAGTCGAACATGCAAGAACATCGTCTGATTACCAGCCAATGATGAAAGTCGTTAACATACATGAGAGGAACCACCAATAATGAGGATGGCCCTCAAGGTACTATAGGTACAATCCACGGAATGTGAACAGTGAGCTGGCATCGAACACCCGCAGAATCATTCGATCGAAGGCCAATGATGAAAACCTTGCATTGAATGTGAAGAACCTGCCATTGAGGCATGCAGGCTCCAAGGTACCAGAAGGGAGTCTCTAGATCAGATTCCTGGATAATGAGTTGAAGTCGACAGGAAGTGACCTTGATCTACAGTGGGCCATAGTGTTTCCCACATCATCGACGCGAGACAGAAAAACATAATGTTTGTGAATCAGGATAGGAGGAGGGTTGAGAACTACGGAGGTCAACTTCTCTTGAACATATCGGCGGCACGACACTGGATTTGGAAGTATTTGACATCAAAAGATCCGAGGTCATGATGACGAGGAAAAGAACATATGAGAGGTCAAAAAAATAACCCAAACCCATGGAGGAAAGCAGAAAACGAGATGAGATGTCCCCAACCCGATACGAATGCAGACAAGTGCCATGTTCAAGAGCGACATACTGCCAACACAACGATGATACTGGTTTCATTTTTCCCCACCATTTCCGGCGAGTACCCCAATTATTTTTGAAAACAAGCTTGAAGAGGATAGCATATGCTTGTGATATAAGTTTGTCCTTTGGACAAATCCAACCTAGTACATTTAACGAGCCCTAGGAAGGAGGAACTCGAGTATCGTCATTACAAAAGAATCTGATGTCATCAGGTTTTAACGAGTTTGACAAAGGAATAACTCGACGTCTTTTCAGGTTTAGAGAGTTTTAAAAGAAAATGGAAAAGTAAACTCCAACAATCCCTTTTCATAGATAGTTCCTCATATCCGAAAAGGTAGAAAAGTGTGTTTGAGAAAACCTCCTAGTCGCGATAGGCTAGGGTATTCCTTTTTCATAAATAATCTATCCTAGCCCGAAAAAGGGGTAAACGTATACTGGGTAGATGTCGTTTCACAGCCAATTTAATGAGATCAAAATGACAAGCGACTCGGCAATCTTTTCATGTTTAGAGAGTCAGAAAAGAGCTGAAAGATGACTCCAGTAGGGAGTTTTTCGTGTTTTTACCGAGTCCAAAAAAGTATAAAATACAACTCGTATCGTCATCCTAGTTGTGTGAAAACTTGTTGCTGCACAAGAAAGCAAGCGTAAAACCCATTTTTCGACAAAATATAATAAAATATTGGAAAAATAGGCTTCAAAACCTAATTTTATCTTGAAAAGTTATAAATATGACAAAAATAGTAAAAACATATTTAATTTTACTTTTTACCTCTTGTGGAGAGAAACAGTGAGTTTTTCCTGTGCGAATTTGCGGCGATGATTGTGGACGATCCAGTACATCATTTCAATTCTCGTTTTTTCCAGGTAATAGGCACTTCCCTTAACCATGTTTCAATCCATTTTTTTATAGAATTCCACCGTGATTTAGGATCCATGAGGGGATATTTGCAAATTTAGGGCTCGCCCAATTGGCGCGGGTATCGGGCATGGACCCGTGCCAATTGTATCCTTTTTACAAAGGGGTCACGCCAGTTGGCGCGACTGTTAGCAAAACAGTCGTTCCAATGGCGCAACCTAAATTTTCGCTCAATTTTTACAAAAAATGAACCAATCAACTGGATTTTTGAGAGTTCAAGGGATCTAATGAAGTGTTTGTGATCATTTTGGTGCAGATACATAGTCACAATGGTGATCGAATGGAAATAAAGGGAGCATAGTGAAGAGGATGAAATGACCATGGATAACGAAGCATGTATGAACGCTCTCCGAGATTGCGGCTTAAAAAAGTTCTTCTTGACACCATGTCTGAGGGCACAACCTGAATTGCTGCAGTACTTAATCACTATCTGGAACGAGAACGAAGATAAGTTTAGGCTTTGAGACCAAGTGTTGGAGCTCGAAGTATCCGACGTTTACTTCATAACTGGATTGTCTCGGAGAGGTCCAGTCCCAATCATGACAGGTACTAGGCCCTCGGGGGAGAAAATGTCAATGGTGATGGAAAGAGTGTGCCCAGGGGAACAAATAGGATCAGGAAGCGGGAAAGTTGACATCCATACAGTTCCTGATCTAGCACTCAGGGTGGTGCTCCATACCATTACATGGGCTACGGGATCATAGGTGCCGCATGAGGCTACTAAAACACAGCTCCTCCTAGCATCAGAATGCATGAACCTAACACTATTCGATTGGGCCATTGCCGTAACAATGTATATCAAACGACAGTTGACGAAGTGTAAGACGGAAAAACTGAAGCAGTTTGGGTACGGATCTATCTTGGTATCGTTCATCCTTGAATGGATACCAATCTTCCAGGGCCAGGGGGCGATAGTCGTCGAGCCACCATTGAGAGAGCCATATATGGCTCAATGGGAAGCACTCATGCCCAGATCAGGAGGGGGCCAACAAATGTCATGGAGGCCCGAGTTCTTTGTATGACTTCGGCGATAACTGATCATCGTAGAGGAATGGCCCTATGCCGGTACTGAATTCACGGGAGACCCAGATCTTCCACTCCCGGAGGGAGAAGACTGGGATGAGGAGCTGGGTAAGACTCTTTTTGTTTTTATGTACTTTATAATTTTTTTGCATATACATGCATGTCTTAACAAGCAATTCTACATATATGCAGATGTTGGCCCAGAGAGGCCCGCCAGGATGTCGCTGATCACACGGAGGACCCCTCTCGCTTATGACCCTCAAGGCGAGGGTGGGGAGGGGAGTGAGATAGTCCAGAACTTGGAGGGAATCACCCGTGGGATCCCAGATTATGCTCGCCTAGCAGACGTCCCATTGGCTTATCAGAGGCACACTGTGGGGGTACCTAGTTGCCTTCATCGTTTACTAAGGCGATTGGTGCGGGCAGTGACATGCTACCATGAGCACCATGCCGATTAGTCATCTAGGATTTTCATTTTCACAATTTTTAGAGACATGTTGTCTCCAGATTTTTTTAAAACATACATGTATATTTTTGGATTTTATGTGATGTACACAAACTGCAAACATTTCGACATATATATATATATATATATATATATATCTATCTATTTCTGGATGGATCTTTTTCACATATGATGATTTTCTTTACAAGTTGCGTAAATGTCTATCTAAAACCATGTTAGCCACTGCATCTGTTAACGCATTCATGTGTCTTGGTATATGTTGATATGTAATGTAATCAAAATTTCTTTCCAGTAAATGAATACATAGATACAATCATAAAATGGATGGGTTTCTAACTGAATAATGACCATTGAGTTGTAACACTACAAGCTGTGAGTCCAGATATACAAGTAATGCACAAATACCGAGGTTAACAGCCTCATTTAACAATTCCAAAATGACACTATATTCCGTGACATTATTTGTGGTAGGCCCTAGACAAACACCTTGCAAATTGACTAACTCACTAGTAGGATTGTAGATTACCCAGGCTGTCGAGGACAGATTCCTGGTACTGTGGGAGGCACCATCCGTGAAACCGACAAAAGGAGTAATAGACATCTGCACAATCAGGAAGACCCAATCAGCAGAAAAAAACTTACAAATCACACCACACCAAAAATGCACAAAAATGGAATCACTCACTTATGTACACACACCACACAAGAATAATTCAAGCGTAGTACTTCTTCAGGTATAGCCCATTTCTAGGCTATGCCAGAGGAATACGTTCATAGTCGATTAGCTCATAGGCCCCATTTTTTAATACTCGCTTGACGATATAGGGCCCATGCCACATGGGCTGGAATTTTCCCACCCCAAGTTTATCATGTGCTTGGTCTTATAAGAGGACGAGGTCCCCTTTGATGAAAGAACGTGGAGAAACCGTTGAGTTGAAATGAGCCTTAATTCGCTTTTTCTGTGCTTCGATAACCAAAGAAGCCAAGCGACGGGTTTCATCCAGTCGTTCCAGATACAGGAGACGTTCTTCCTCCGGGGAAGTGTCGGGCAGTAATTCCACAGCCAACTTCAGCGAAGGGATTTCACATTCAACCGGGAGAGTCGCTTCCAGACCGTACACCAACTAAAAAGGTGTGAATTCGGTTGCGCTCTTTATAGATGTTCGATAGGCCCAGAGAGTTGAGAACAATTGGAGATGCCAGTTGGATTTGTGAATACCAATCGTTCGTTGAAGCATCGAGACTAGTATTTTGTTCACGGCCTGAACCTGGCCATTCGCCTGAGGGTAGTATGGCGTTGAGCTGTAATGACGCAAGCCCAACTTTGATGTCAGCTCTACCATCATGTAGTCCCGAAAATGAGTGTCATGATCGGTGACAATGGCTTGAGGAACTCCGAAACATGTAATTACATGGTTTAAAATTAATTGAGCGGTTGTCTTACCGTCGACAGCTAATGTAGGCATCGCCTCGGCCCACTTGGTGAAGTAGTCCACGCCAACGATTATATAAGCATGCCCCTTGGCCGAGTCAGGGTTACATGTCATAAAATCTATGCCCCATTTTGCAAAAGGGCCTACGGTAATGACAGGATGTAAAGGTAAGGGTGGCGCATGCATCTTGCGCTGAAAGACTTGGCACGCATGACATTTTCGAACTGCAACAATACAGTCCTTGAATATAGACGACTAGAAGTAACCCGCACACAGAATCTTCTGGGCGATAGCATATCCGGAAATGTGATTGCCACAGGCGCCACTGTGATAGTCATTCAGGAATTTCTTAGCCTCTTCCAGGGTCAAGCATCGGCAGAGCACAAAATAAACTCCGACACGATACAAGGTATCTTCGACAATGCGATATGGTTGAGATTGATGCCGAACGCAACATCGAGCATCCTTCATCAATTTGTACCGGAAAGTGGATGTATGAAGGTACACGATGATGTCACCATACCATGGATCATGAGTGCTGATAAGAAAGAGCATTTCATTCGGGATGTGATCCTCGGATTGGGATGGAACGAAGTCTGTCAGGAGAGAGCAGATAAGATCAACAAAAACCAATGATTTCGTTGATTTAGCAGTGGTGAACTCCAAATCGAACTCTTGAAGGATAATAATCCATTTGGAGTACTTGCCACCCATCAATTGTCGAGACAAGATGTATGTCATGGGGTTGCAGTCAGAAATCACGGTTACCGTACGCAACAGGATGTAATGGTGGAACCGCTGAACGTCCTCGACCGCGGTAAGCGCCAACTTCTCGATGTGGGCATATCACGTTTTAGTGTCGAGAAGATTCCGAGACAGATAGTAAACCACATGTTCATTTCCGTCGTCGTCATCCTGTACTAGAACCATGGCTATCGTGCTGAAAGCGGCAGCCAAATAAAGGGTAAAATCGCGATGATGGTCAGGAGGACGTAGTAACGGAGCGTTGACGAGCAACGTTTTAAGTTTATCAAAGTGTTGATGGGCAATCTCATCCCAATGGAAGGGAACATCCTGTTTCAAAAGTTGCGTAAACCCCTTGGCCACTTTTTCATAGTTCTAAATAAAGCGACGTAAGAAGTTGGATTTCCCTTGTAGACTCTGAAGTTGATGCAAGGAGGATGGGGATGGGAGGTTAACGATGGCCTCGACCTTGAGGGGGTCAAGGTGAATTCCGTCTTTGGAGATGATGAATCCCAAAAGACGACCAGAATCTATGCAGAAGACGCACTTGTGAGGATTGAGCCTAATATTGTAACGTCTGCAGTGGAGGAAAATCCGGCGGAGGTGTTCAGGATGGTCCTCACACCGAGCTGAATGAGCCAACAAATCTTCCAGATACAGCTAAACAGTGTGACGTATGTCATGAAAAGCATAGGACATAGTGCGCTGGAAGGTGGCTCCAGCATTTTTAAAGCCGAACGAGAGCTTCTTATAAGTGAAAGTGCCCCATGGACAGATAAAGGCGGTCTTATGTTGATCATCGGGTAAAATATTAATTTGATTGTAACCTGAGAAGCCATCCATGAGGGAATAGATCTCACTCCCTATGCAATCATCGATGATCTGATCTATAAAGGGAGTGGGGTAATTGTCCTTAGGACAAGCCCGATTAATGTCTTGGTAGTCAACATAGACCCGTATAGTGCCTTGCTTCTTATCTACAGGGCCAATATTAGAAACCCATTATGTGAGGGGAATTGGATATATGAAGCTCGCGTTAAGAAGTTTTTCAACTTTTTCCTTTATAGCTGCGACTTTTCGGGGATGTATTGGGCGTAGACGCTGACGCATGGGCTTTGCACCTGGATAGGTTGGAATTTCATGCACGACTATACTAGGATCAATCTTAGGCATCTCTTCATAGGACCATGCGAAAACATCTCTGAATTCGCGAAAAGACCCGTGTATACTTAAATCTCTCCAGGAGAACAAGTAACTCCCACATGAATGTTCTCAACGACCCCCGGTTTAATGGAGACGTCGATAAGCATTGTTTGGGTGATGTTACTTAGATTTCCTTCTGAAAGAACCTCATGAGTAAATATTGGCGTTTGGAGAGGTGGAGAGGGAAACTGAGATGCGAAGCGCTCTAGACAATTAGACATTGCCCCCAGGCCGGGCATGAACGAGGAACGATGATGTCCATTGCTCCACGACAGATCTTCAAGAGACATCGTTTCAATGATAGCTTCGTCGGAGGGGAATACTTCACTTAAAGGATCAGGCAAATCTACACCGCCGAGCCAAGGGGATTGAGAATATACATTTAGATCCATGCTCAAAGGAGCATGTTTAGAAGGAGGAGGATTTGATGTAGCGAAGATCTCGCAATAATTGATGTCAACTGGATTCAAAGGCATCGATTCTCCGAAATAGGTCACCTGTTCAGGCGAAGGGATGATCCAAGGGTCGTCTGACCTAGAGATCGTGTTAACTTGAACGGTGTGCGGTGGTGGCGCGGGAAAAATACCCATGAGGATGGGGTGCTTGAAAATACCGGGTCCTACACTGTCAGGGGGATTGGGGATTTGATCCACGTATGGTACGTTGTTCTCGGAGGATCAGGTAAAGAAAGACAACTGATCGAAAGTGATAATTTTTCCCTCATGAGGAAATTTCAAAAGCCAGAAGAGGGTGGATGGAACGCATAACATGGCGTGAGTCCAGCTGCGACCAAGAAGAAGATTGTAGTTGAGCTTGGCATCAACCACTTCTACCTCTACATTGAATTTCTTACCCTGTAATGTGATTGGTAAGCTCTCGAGAACACCCAAGGGTTTTGATTCCCTACCATCAAATGCCTCTAGGGCATTGGGAAATGAAGTAAGGGTTGGAGAGCCAATGGCCTTCCAGCAAGCAGATGACATAACACAGGTGGAAGCACCTTCGTCCACAACGGCTCTGTGGATGTTGAGGCTGTTGATACTGACTTGTATAACAAGGGAAATTTGATGCGGAAGTCGGGGGACAAAATTTTCCAGGTCGAAGGTGAGAAGACTAGAATTGGAGGGATCAATTCCACTGATTGTGGACAACAAATCTTTCTGTTGTGATGGGAAACTTTGAAGCACTTCCAATGCAGACATTGTGAAAGGCGCTTGTGCCAAATCCGCAACAATGCTGTAGTGCTGAGCGGCACGGGCGTTTGGATTATAGGAAGATTTTCGCAGAACACCTTTAGAAGGTGGCCATACAACGGGTTCAGCGCTGGGCTTCTCAATTTCTAAAGGACCAGAGATAGGTGGGGGAGGTGGGCCATCAACAACTTCCTTCCCAACTGCCTGGCATGATCTAGCGTAATCCTTCGAACAAGTTGCAATCGAAATAGGTGCAGCACCATTCATCATAAAGACTTGGGACCCAAATGGTGCAAATGGTGAAGGTTGTTCGACCATCTAGGTCTGCTGGGATGGAAATGGTTCTTTGAGAACGACCGAAGTCCCTTTAGAGCCTTTTAGAAGTTGACTAACCTTAGATCGTCGGGGACAATATTTGGTATAATGATCTCCTTCATAGATCAGGTAGGGGTACTTCGGTTTGCGTTGGGAACCATCATCAGCACGAGGTTTAGAAGACTCTGGTTTTGGGGCATCAGGTTTGGATTTGCCTTTTCCCTTCTTCTTCCCTTTGGAGGCCTTTTCCGCAGGATTTTCCTGAACGACATTGACTTCCGTGGTCTTACCAGAATCTAGAGGGGCGAGAAGAGCAGGATTATTGGAAGAATTTGACTTTTGCTTCCCATTAGAGGACTTCCGATAAGTCTGAGAAACATAACCAATAACACCGTCCACTGACGGGGTAGCTGGTGCTTTAGAGGTTCCTGGCTGCGAGGCATCAGTCAAGATATCATATAGCGTGCCAGATTGAGAGTACACCAAGTCTAGGTACTGGGCATGAGCGATGGCTTGTTCTTTAGTTACACATGCCCCCATAGCAATATCTTGAGCAATCTTGTTAACAAATGAGGTAGTGAACCAATGAGTTAGAAGCTGATCAAGAATATCAAACTTGATTAGTCGATGATGACGTTGCCACTCATGAATATGATCGGATATGTGAGTGGCTTTATCCTGCTTGAGAGAAGTCAGGAGATGCGTCGTGGCTTCGTAACGAACTGGTAACTGAAAGTGTGTCAGAAAAGCCATAGCTAACGTATTAAAGTCTTGAAAGATACCGCGTGGTAGTTCTATATACCACTTAGCAGTAGCACCGGTAAGAGTACGCTGGAAGAGACGTAGACGAATTGAATCATCCACCCAAGATTTCGAAGAACACCACAGATGGTAGGTCATGAGATGAGCTTGGGGGTCCTCTCCAGCTTTACCCTCAAATTTAGGACAGTCACCAGGGACCTTGGTCGGAAACGGAGGCTAATAAGGATTGTGAAGAATTGGATCATTGGTCAATTTAGATACATCTGACAATTCCAACGTGGCAAGGAAAGGAAATTGAGGATTGAAAGGCATGCTAGGCCCTCAATAAGGACCTGTACCTGTACTCCACCCTGGTTGAGCATAAATTTGCCCCCATTGGTTCTGTCTGTTGAACCCTTATTTAAACTAAGAGGTGGGGGTGAATCGGTTTAACACATTCATGGACTTTTAAAACTTTCCTTTAAACTTATTTACACCTTCATTTCATGATCAAATTATTACATAATGTAACAACAATATTAATATGTGAGAAACAAGTATTAAGTAGATTAGATAAACCATATCAACACATAAATATCATGCACATAGACAAAAAATATAAGTGGAAACCCAAAAGGGAGAAAACCACATCTTATTATTGTTGTGATGCAAAGGCAAGCTCCAACTCCCTCTCACCACTGATTTTCTGTAGGTTCCAACCCACAGGAGACTCCTACCTCAATTCTGCAAGCTACAACTTGCAAGGAAGCTCCAACTCCCATATAGTTTCTGCAGGCTATAACCTACAATAGGCTCCTACCTCAGCCAACTACAACTGACATCTATCAAGCTACAACTTGATATGGAAGCACCAACTTCCTTTTTCAAAAAAAACACATGCTGATTTACCTGGATATTAGCTCTGTTCTGTTCCTTCTTCACTGCTGTCAACCAACCTTCACATCTGCCTTATATCATCTCTAAATCTTCACAACTTCTCTATCTGCTCCTCCTTCTTCTTACCCTCTCTTCCTCATTTCTCCATTCTCTAACCTCTCTATGCATATCTATGTGACATCATTTATAGAGATTACCACATGATTGTTTGCATTCAATAGGGAATTCGAAATGAACAACTATGACTCTTTGCCTTCCACCTTCTCTTTTCTCTTTCATCTCGTTCAAAAGAATATAGTAATATGTACATATTTCAGTTTTACAGTGGAGTTTTGTTTGCCTACGGAGACTTGCCTTTGCATCACATACAATAAAAATAATTTTAAATCATTTACATTCAAATTTACATAAATCAACTTCACTCAGCCCTTTTTCGGCCCTTGGCATGCTGTGCGTTTGTCTTTTATGTTGTTGTCATTGTCTTTTTCAATTTCTGCTGTTATATTGTGATTGTTTTGCATAATCACCTTTTGCCCGATTCAACTCATTTGCTCCTTTGCTCTATGTCGGGTCACTTACCCGAGTCTCCTTCTGTTGCCTTCATATTTTTATTTATACACCTGAGTCTTTTTCCTGCACTTAGTCTTTTCTTCATAAAACAGGTGTATCCACATGCACATCTACCTTTCAGATCTAATGGTCATCGCACTCCGCTTCATTTAAATTTCCCAATCTGACGATTGACATTCCATTCCACTGCTGTAATCGCAATCGCAACCTTCAGTGGTCCGATGTGCCTTTGGTCATTTGATTTCCGCCGATGCGATGTGCAGAGGGTCCCACCAGGCAGTACCTCGGCATTTCAACGTTATATGTTATATTTCTCCTTTACCCTTCGATGCGATTTAACGAAGGAACACCTTATACTTTCGGATTTGAAATCCTGTAGACCTTTGCTTTGAATCTGCATCACATCTTCTCTCTTCATTGCACTTCGTACTTTGGCGTTTCTGAATATCCGTCGATGCGATGGATCTATGTAGACCCCGCTCCAACTTAACTTCACGATCAATTGGTTGCAATCAACCGTGATCTAACGGTTGCGATTGGATCGCACCATCGCAATCGCAACATTCAATGACTCGTTCGCTTGCTCTTCTGCTGCGCCGATGTGATACGCTTTTGGCGATGCGATGTAGTTCTTCGAACCCAATGGATCATTGAAATCACTCTTATAACGTTTCAGATCCGTTCTTGTCACAATTCACACATAAGTTTCGCCGATTGCGATATGCGATCACATTGCAATATCGGCAATCGAAACTTCCAATAGATCGGCTCTCGCGTCTTCTTGTTCTCCGCCGATGCGATGACCCTTGCGGACCTGATGATCTATTAACTCACATTTATTCACCAGTCCTGATGTACTCGGGCCCACTTATCATTTTATTTCATTCGTTTAAATTTTGATATTGTTTAAAACATAAACCACCGCACTTTAATGTTGGTCCCACAGCATATTCAACCAACCCATCCATCCATTTCATCGGACGGCTGATAGCTTATCGCATTCCATAGATGAGAATCCGACGGTCATCGCATTCCGTTGCACTCTCACCAACTTTAACTTTGATTAACCCATGTGATTTCGGTTCACAACTTACCATATAACTGAACCTCATAACATATATTAAACCCCGAACTTCAAATAATAACCTTGGGCCTACAGGGTGTCGTACCTTTCTAATCTCGATACATCGTGCTACGTGAACACCATTAGATCTTAACTATGGTAGATTGGACGAATATCGCATTACTTCGACCCCTGGCCTTTAATTCTAAAAAATTACGCGAAATAGGCGGTTTTAGTATTGTGACATGTCATAATATGATACAATCGCGTTCCAAATGGAATAAACCGTTCATGGCCCAAACGCTGTGCGAAACTATTGGTATGGTTTTGCAAAACCACCAACCTTCAAACCTTAAATTTAAACACAATTAAGTGCGGAATTCCGCCATTTATTCAGGATTTCACTCAATATTTGTTGCTCTCATTTCGTCTTCTACTCTGCGCCTTCATTCGAAATGGTTTCCTACCATGTCCAACATATCTCGCACTTTGCCTTTCTGCAGTTGAATGAAATTTTGCTGCACCGTTACTTCACTCGATCGCACAGATATTCATCACTATTCTTGGATCACTGCAGATTTCTAAAGACCCCGAACCTTTCTTTTCTTTTGTGCAACTCCCTCCTAAGATTTTTCTGTATAAGATCTTTGGCCCTTGCTGTATCTTGCAACTCCGCTACCTCTCTGATTCTTTGCTGCCTCTGCTTCAATTTGCTCTGTGCTTCTAGTCACCTATCTGCTTCATATGTTGCCTCTGCTTCTTGTCTAATCTGCTGCCTTTTTTGTTTCTTCTTCTTCATTTGTTTCCTCTGACGTCTCTGCTGCCTCTGCTTCAATTCGCTGCCTTTGCTTCATCTGCTGCCTGAGCTGCCTATTTTTTCTTCCCTCGCTGCCTCTGCTCCTTGTCTGTCTCCTTTTCCTTATTGTTGGTTATTCTTTGTTATTTTTCCTTAGTGATAGTTCAGGTGCTGCTCCTTTCTTCTCCTTTGCCATCAATGACAATATTTCCAACAGTCTCCCCCTTTGGCATTGATGGCAATACTTTAATACTCTTCTTTTGCTTTCTTTTCCTCCCCCTTTGACATCAATGGCAAAGGGTTGCACATTTCCTAGTGTGGTTTCCAAATCTTGTCCATAATACTCTGATCTTGAGGACTTGTTGCATGCACTGCTCACTTGCTCTGGCTCTTTTGTGACAATATTTGTTGACTGATCTCCCCCTGGAATGATGCTTTCTTTTCTGATCTCCCCCTGAAATGATGCTTTATTTTCATGTCAGAGAGTAACATCTGCAGACACTACCCCTAGTTTGTCTCTTAGATATTCAAATGGTTCTTTAGCAAGAGGTTTTGTGAATATGTCTGCTGTTTGTTCCTTTGTTGGTACATATTCCAACTTCACTACTTTATGTGCTACTTGTTCTCTGAGGAAATGGTACTTAATTGGGATGTGCTTTGTTTTTGAATGAAATACAGGATTTTTTGATATACTTATTGCACTTGTATTGTCACATTTGATTGAAATGGGATCATCCATGCTTACTTTCATGTCTTGGAGAGTTTGTTTCATCCACATTACTTGTGTGCAACATGCTGCTGCTGCTATGTATTCCACTTCTGTTGTAGATAGAGAGATAGAAGTTTGCTTCTTGCTTAGCCATGCCACCAAAATTTTTCCCAAATAAAATGCACCTCCACTTGTGCTTTTCCTGTCATCCGTGCAGCTGGCCCAATCTGCATCTATATATGCTGTCAAAT
Organism: Pinus albicaulis; assembly: GCA_034641835.2. Taxonomy (NCBI): domain Eukaryota; kingdom Viridiplantae; phylum Streptophyta; class Pinopsida; order Pinales; family Pinaceae; genus Pinus; species Pinus albicaulis. The sequence continues at coordinate 575,006,639 of CM076583.1, read as the reverse complement.
TGAAGCTTTTTCTTTTTGGATACCATAGCTCATAATGTGCAGTTCCTTGTAGATATCTGAATATTCTCTTGATTGCTAGTAAGTGATTTTGTTTTGGTGCTGCTTGATATCTTTCCACAAGTCCTACTGCCAACACAATGTCTGGTCTAGAGGCAGTTAGGTATAGCAGACTTCTACCATGGATCTGTAAAGTCTTTGATCTATATCTGTCGATCCATCATTAGCACATAGCTTGCATCCGGTGATCATGGGAGTTGACACAAGTTTGCAGTCTTCCATTTGGAACCTTTTCAACATCTCTCTTAAGTATTTTTCTTGTGAGATGACTGTTCCTGTGTCCTTTTGTTGGATTTGAAGTCCTAAATAGAAGGTGAGCTCTCCAATCATAGACATCTCAAATTCTAATTTCATTTCTTCAGCAAATCCTTTTATTAACTTATCTTTGTTGCTACCAAAAATGATGTCATCTACATAGACTACTACAATTAGGAGATCATTTTCATTAGCTTTTATGTACAAATTGTTGTCTACTTCTCCTTTCTTAAAACCTTGTTTTTGTAAGTATTTTTCTAGCCTTGAATACCATGCACGAGGAGCTTGTTTCAGCCCATATAAGGCTTTCTTTAGTCTGCACACATAGTCATGTTTATCTGTTAAGGAGAATCCTTCGGGTTGTTCCATGTAGACTTCTTCCTCTAAATCTCCATTCAGGAAGGAAAACTTCACATCCATTTGGTATAACTTGAAATCATGATAGCATGCAAAGGCCAAAAACATTATAATTGCTTCCATTCTGGCTACAAGGACAAAGGTTTCATCATAATCAAGACCTTCAATTTGAGAGTATCCCTTGCATACAAGTTTGGCTTTATTTATGATTACCTGTCCTTGTTCATTCATCTTATTCTTGAATATCCATTTTGAGCCAATGAAATTTTTCCCCGTGGGTCTTGGTATTAACTCCCATGTATTATTCTTCTCAATTTTTTCCAGTTCTTCATTCATAGCATTTACCCAGTTTTTGTCTTTGCTGGCTTCTACGAACTTCTTTGGCTCTATTTGAGATAGCATGGCTAGGTATACTTCTTCTGTCTATTCAGCAAGCTGTCTTCTTGTATGGACTCCCACACTCTTGTCCCCAATGATTTGATCTTCTGGATGATTCTTTTGAGTGTGTCTTGAGGGATGTTTTGAGTTTAATTCAGTATCTTCTGTTGTCTTGCTCAGTTCATCATTATCTTGGTTCTCTTCTTCATGATCATCTGGAGGATTGTTGCATCTTGTGCTTCTTTTTCTGTTTGGTAGATCTTCATCAAATCTTACATCAATGCTTTCCACAATTTTGTGTAGTGTTTTGTTGTAGCACCTGTAACCCTTACTCTTGGATGCATATCCTAAAAATATTCCTTCATCAGCTCTAGCATCAAACTTCCCCAGTTTTTCATCATTATTTTTTATGAAACACTTGCTTCCAAAGACTCTAAAGTGCTTGATTGATGCTGATTTACCATGTCATAATTCGTAAGGAATCTTATCGCAATTTGGTATTAGATGAGCTTTGTTGAGAATGTGAACAACTGTGTGTACTACTTCTTCCCAGTAGGTTTGGGGAATGTTACTTTCTTGCATCATAGCTCTGGAAATCTGTTGTACTGACCTGTTTTGCCTCTTTTCCACTCCATTCTGTTGAGGTGTACCTTCAATTGTAAACTGTTGTTTTATCCCATGCTCATTACATAGGTCTGCAAAATCATAGTCTGTGAATTCACCTCCTCTGTCTGATTTGATGCACTTTAGCTTGCATTGTGTTTGATTTTCTACCAATGCCTTGAATATATTGAATTTCTCAAGTGCTTCAGATTTATATTTGAGAAATGCTACCCACGTCATTCTGGAAAAATAATCTATTATCAGCATGAAATAAGATTCTCCACTTGGTGTTTTAGTTCTAGAAGGTCCACACAGGTCCATGTGTACAAGCTGAAGAGGCTTACCTATAGATAATTTCTCTTTGGTCTTGAAAGATGTGCAGGTTTTCTTTCCTAGTTGGCAGAATTTACAAATGGTATTTGAAAGCTTCTTTATGACTGGCATATCTCTGACTGCATTCTTCTTGCTCAGACTTATGATGTGGTCAAAGTTTAGGTGTCCCAATCTTCTATGCCATAACCATGATTCATCAAGTTTTCTTAGGTGACATGCTTCGTCCTCTTCTTTCACTATATAGAAATTACTTTATGTTCGAACACCTTTGATCAAGGACTTTTCGGTGGTGCTTGATCTTACTTCACAATCTTGGGCTCTAAAAATGACTTCACAACCTTTATCACACATTTGATTGACACTTAGCAGATTTTATTTCAGCCCATCCACAAATAGTACATCTTGGGCCTTTCCTCTTCCATTATCTAGACTGACTGAGCCTTTTCCTTTGATTTTCCCTACTTTATCATTTCTGAATGTTACATTCCCATATTTATTTTCATCAAAGGTTACAAACTTGCTTCGATCTCCGATCATATGCTTTGAGCATCCACTGTCCAAATACCATTGGTTTTTCTGATCTTGAGCTATTAGAGCCAGGTCACACTTATTCAACTTCTTTTTCCACTGCACGCATCCTTTTGTTTGGTACCTTTCCTGAGAGGATGGACCACATTCTCTGAGAGGAAATTTGTGACACTTGGGCCCGATTTGATGGCAGTCAAAGAATTTGATTATGTTTCTCAATGAATTATGTACACAAGCGAATTCTCCATTGTTCATCCGTCTCCTTGAGTTTACATACATCAGTCTTTTTCCATTCGTTCTGCACTCCTTGGCTTTATGGCCGAACTCCTTACAGTAAAAACAATACCCATAAAAACAATTAGCGTACCTGATGAAGGGTTGTCTTCTCCATTTTTTTGCTTGAGGTAGTATTTTCACATTTTGCATCCTTTGCTCGTTGGAATCGATTCTCCTTTTATGATAGTATGCAGCAATATGTCCCAGTTTGTGGCAGGCATAACAAGTGACATTTTTCATAGGGGGGAAGACTCTCCTTTGATAGCTTCCAAATTTTATATATTCAGGAGTACATGAGCCTTTTTCAGTTGACTGTTTATTTATTTCATTCTTTGTCATTTGAGGTTTCTTCTTTTTTCTATTTACTTCATTGCAGGTTTCTACTTCTGTAGGAACCTTCTGAGCTGCTTCATTATCGTTAACAACTTTTACAAAAATGATATTCCTGTTATCTTTTTCTTTGACTTTACTTGTTTCTCCTTCATAGCCTATCCCAGTTTTTATCAGAGGAGATCTTTGAGCATATAGAATTTTATTCAACTTATCAGAGCTTGTCATTTGAGGAGTGTTAATTGACAATTTCCTTTGTGTGTTTTCTAATTTCTTCCTCAAGCATACTACTTCTTCTTCCAATTTCTCTTGCTTCTGAATTTTATCCTTAATTTTCTTAAGTAGAGTGTCTTCTACCTTCTTGGCTTCTTCAAGCTCTACTTTCAACTGAATGAGGTCTTTTGAATTTTGTTCTTCTCTTACATATTTGAGGATAATGTCTTTCTGTTTTCTTCACTTTAGTTTAAGTTTGTCTATTTCCTCCAGGGCACTTCTTAGTTCCCCCTCAAGATCAACTTCACCTTCTTCCTCATCTTCTAGAAGGAATCCTTCAAGCTCTTCCTTGGCCATCAATACGAATTCAGAGGTTCCTTCTTCATTTAAGGCTTCATCTGAGTTTTCAGATGCACTGCTATCTTGCTGAGCATAAAATGATTTTCTCCTGTATCTATTCCCTTCCTGCCAGTTCTTTGATATGGTTTTCTCTGTCTCTTGAGTCTGATTCTTTGTCTTCTTATGAGGACACTTAGATGCGTAGTGTCCAACTCTTCCACAGTTAAAGCATTTGAATGGAAGTTTACCTTTATAATTGCCTGAGCCTCTATCCAATCTTCTGACAAATTTGGCCTCTTCTTCATCAGAGCAAGAGCATGTATCTTCTTTTTCTTATTTGTTATTCTCTATCTTAAAGGCTGCCTCCCTCACATTTGACTTCCTCTATGGCAGTCTCATCTCATAGGCTGTTAAGTTTCAAGTAATTGGTTCATGGTCAGAGTTTCCCAATCAGTTGTTTCTTCTATGGCAGAAACCTTGGCGTTAAAGCTGGATGGTAAAGATCTTAGAATCTTTTGAACAATTTCACATTCTTTTATGGTTTCTCCTAGAGCTTTCATGTTATTCACAATTTCTGCAACCCTTAAGAAAAATCTGGAAATGTCTTCATCATCATTCATTTTTATATTTTCAAACTGAGCTTTATAGACTTGTAGTTTGGCTATCTTCACCTTTTTGTCTCCCTCATGGATGCTTTCTAATGTATTCCATATTTCTTTGGCAGCCTTGTTGTGCATTACTTTGATAAATTCTGCCTCACACAGTCGACTTAAGAGAGCATTCATGGCTTTTGCAGTAGCTACAAAATCTAGTTTGGCATCTTTCTCAGAGTCAGACTCCTTTGGGGCATATCCAAATTCCACAGCAGCCCAAACTTCTATTCCTAGAGACATTATGTACGTCCTCATTCTTATTTTCCAGAGGGAATAATTTGTACCGGTGAACAAAGGGGCTTTATTTGTTGAGCATCCTTTTAGAATAGCCATCCTGGGGACCTAGGATCTCCTTCCAGTTGTTAAACTGATACAAAAGGAACTGGCTCTGATACCAATTGTTGAACCCTTAGTTAAACTGAGAGGGGGGGGGGGGGGGGGTGAATCAGTTTAACACATTCATGGACTTTTAAAACTTTCCTTTAAAGTTATTTACACCTTCATTTCATGATCAACTTATTACATAATGTAACAACAATATTAATATGTGAGCAGCAAGTATTAAGCAGATTAGATACACCATATAAACACATAAACATCATGCTCATAGACAATAGATATAAGTTGAAACCCATAAGGGAGAAAACCACATCTTATTATTGTTGTGATGCAAAGGCAAGCTCCAACTACCTCTCACCACTGATTTTTTTTAGGCTTCAACCCACAGGAGGCTCCTACCTCAATTCTGCAAGCTACAACTTGCAAGGAAGCTCCAACTCCCATCTATTTTCTGTAGGCGACAACCTATAGGAGGCTCCTACCTCAGCCAGATAAAAATGACATCTATCAAGCTACAACTTGATATGGAAGCACCAACTTCCTTACTCTTTAAAAAAAAAACACATGATGATTTACGTGGATATCAGCTCTATTCTGTTCCTTCTTCACTGTTGTCCACCAGCATTCACATCTGCCTTATATCATCTTTGAATCTTGACATCTTCTCTATCTGCTCCTCCTTCTTCTTGCCCTCTCTTCGTCATTTCTCCATTCTCTAACCTCTCTATGCATATCTATGTGACATCATTTATAGAGATTACCTCATGATTGTTTGCATTCCACAGGGAATTCGAAATGAACAACTATGACTCTTTTCCTTCCACCTTCTCTTTTCTCTTTCATCTCGTTCAAAAGAATATAGTAATATGTACATATTTCAGTTTTACAGTGGAGTTTTGTTTGCCTACGGAGACTTGCCTTTGCATCACATCCAATAAAAATAATTTTAAATCATTTACATTCACATTTACATAAATCAACTTCACTCAACCCTTTTTCGGCCTTTGGCATGTTGTGCATTTGTCTTTTCTGCTACCGTCACTGTCTTTTTCAGTTTCTGCTGCTATATTGTGATTGTTCTGCATAATCACCTTTTGCCCGATTCAACTCATCTGCTCCTTTGCTCTGTGTCGGGTCACTTACCCGAGTCTCCTTCTGTTGCCTTCATATTTTTGTTTATACACCTGAGTCTTTTGCCTGCACTTAGTATTTTCTTCATAAAATAGGCGTATCCACATGGACATCTACCTTTCAGATCTAACGGTCATCGCACTCCGCTTCATTTAACTTTCCCAATCCGACGGTTGACATTCCATCGCACTGTCACAATCGCAATCACAACCTTCAGTGGTCCGATGTGCCTTTGGTCATCTGATTTTCGCTGATGCGATGTGTGGAGGGTCCCACCAGGGAGTACCTCGGCATTTCAAAATTATATGTTATATTTCTCCTTTACCCTTCGATGTGATCTAACGAAGGAACACCTTATACTTTCGGATTTGAAATCCTGTAGACCTTTTCTTTGAATCTTCATCGCATCCGCTCTCTTCATCGCACTTCGTACTTCGGCATTTCTGAATATCCGCCGATGTGATGGATCTATGTAGACCCCACTCCAAATTAAATTCACGATCCAATGGTTGCAATAAACCATGATCTAATGGTTGCGATTGGATCACACCATCGCAATCGCAACATTCAATGACTCGTTCGCTTGATCTTCCGCTGTGCCGATGCGATAAGAGATCGCTGGTGCGATACACTTTCGGCGATGCGATGTAGTTCTACAGACCCGATGGATCATTGAACTCGCTCTTATAATGTTTCAGATCTGGTCTTGTCGCAACTCGCACATAAGTTGCGCCGATTGCGATATGCGATCGCATCGCAATATCGGCAATCAAAACTTCCAACAGATTGGCTCTCGCGTTTTCTTGTTCTCCGCCGATGCGATGACCCTTGCGGACCTGATGATCTATTACCTCACCTTTATTCACCAGTCCCGATGTACTCAGGCCCACTTATCATTTTATTTCATTCATTCAAAGTTTGATCTTGGTTAAAACATAAACCACCGCACTTTAATGTTGGTCCCACAGCATATTCAACCAACCCGTCCATCCATTTCATCGGACGGATGATAGCTTATCACATTCCATAGATGAGAATCCGACGGTCATCGCATTCCGTTGCACTCTCACCAACTTTAACTTTGATTAACCCATGTGATTTCGGTTCACAACTTACCATATAACTGAACCTCATAACATATATTAAACCCCAAACTTTAAATAATAACCTCAAGCCCACAGGGTGTCGTACCTTTCTAATCTCGATACATTGCGCTATGTGAACACCGTTAGATCTTAACTGTGGTAGATTGGACGGATATCGCGTTACTTCAACCCCTGACCTTTAATTCTCAAAAAATACGCGAAATAGGTGGTTTTAGTATTGTGACGTGTCGTAATATGATACGATCGCGTTCCAAATGGAATAAACCGCTCATGGCCCAAAAGATGTGAGAAACTAGTGGTATGGTTTTGCAAAACCACCAACCTTTAAACCTTAAATTTAAACACAATTAAGTGCGGAATTCTGCCATTTCTTCAGGATTTCGCTCAATCTCTGTTGCTCCCATTTCGCCTTCTACTCTGCGCCTTCATTCGAAATGGTTTCCTACCATGTCCAACATATCTCGCACTTCGCCTTTCTGTAGTTGAATGAACTTTTGCTGCGCTGTTACTTCACTCCATCGCACAGATCTTCATCACTGTTCTTGGATCACTGCAGATCTCTAAATACCCCGAACCTTTCTTTTCTTTTGCGCAACTCCCTCCTGAGCTTGTTCTGTATAAGATCTTTGGCCCTTGCTATATCTTGCAACTCCACTACCTCTCTGCTTCTTTGCTGCCTCTTCTTCAATTCGATGTCTCTGCTTCTAGTCACCTATCTGCTTCATCCGTTGCCTCTGCTTATTGTCTAATATGCTGCCTTTGTTGTTTCTTCTTCTTAATTTTTTTCCTCTGATGTCTCTACTTCAATTCGCTGCCTTTGCTTCATTTGTTGCCCTTGCTGCCTCTTTTTTCTGCCCTCGCTTCCTCTGCTTCTTGTCTGTCTCCTTTGCCTTATTGCTGGTTCTTCTTTTTTCTTTTGCCTTAGTGATAGTTCAGATGCTGCTCCTTTCTTCTCCTTTTCCATCAATGACAATATTTCCATCACTGTCCTGGAGGATTCTGACCATAGGGGGTATAAGCCGTATAATTGGGTTGATACGGTTGCTGATAACCAGTGTAAGGGGGTTGATAACCAGGGTACTGACCCTGATTTTACGTAGGCCCCGTTTGAGCAATGTATGGATTTGACTGCTAAGTATAGGTATAGCCCGGTTGTTGAAGGTAATAACCAGAACCTTGGGGTGGGTTGTAAACCGGTCGAGACTGACCTTGAAGGTAATAACTGCCTTGGGGTTGAGCGGGCTGTTGGTAAGTGGGACTCTGCTGAGCCTGATAAGTTGGGCGCACAAGCGGATTCGGGTTCGGCATAGAATAAATTGTCTGTTGAGAAGGGTTAACTAGATGTGCAGGTTGACCTGGTTGAACAGGTTGACCTGGTTGAGCGGGCTGCCCTGGTTGAACAGGTTGACCCGGGTGAACAGGTTGTCCTGGTTGAACATGTTGACTTGGCTGGTGAAGGGCACCAGGTTTCCCTGGCTGAGCCAGTTGGCCTGATGGTGGGATAGGGCCAGGTTGTGCCTAATAACCAGGTTGACCTATGACAGGACCATAAGATGGCCCTGACTGTGCAACATTCAGACCGATGGAAAACTGAGGTTGCTAAGTTGTACCATAGGTTGGGAAGGGTGGATTTCCCCCCAGGACCATACAACAGCCCAGGTTGATACCCCGGCTGGCCTGTGGGTCCTTTAGGTTGCCCCGGTTGGACCATAGAGTGAGGCTGTAAAGGTTGACCTTGAGGTTTGTAGGACTGCCCTTCCGGGCCGTACACTAACCCCTGCTGGCCCGAAGGTTGGCTCTATAAGGGTTGTCCTTGCAGGTCATATAGATAACCAGGCTGGCCCGAAGGTTGACCTTGGAAGGGTTGTCCTTGCGGGTTAGAAGATTTCCCAGCCTGGGCAGATAGAAAACCATGAACATACTGATAAGCCTCTGGAGAAGGAAAACGTAGAGGGTTTCCCTGCTCATCGTACTGATATGGAAAAACATAAATAGGGGTACCATTTGGTCCATAATGGGAAAAATAAGGACGGTTGGGATCTTGGGAGGACTGACCAACCTCGGAGTTCTATGGCTGTAAAGACAACCGATACTCCTCAGGAGAGATATTCTCTGGAATAGCAGATGCTATGTAGATGTCTTCAGGAAGTGACGTGGTCCCGATGGACTGAGTAGTAACAGCGGGTGCAGATTCCGCTACGCAGACGGTAGGCCTAACAGGTACTGATGTGACCTGAGGAGTTGACGTGAGAGGTGTCAATGGGGACATCCCTAATGAAGGAATAACTAGCCTCGTGGGCGGATTCGATACTCCCATGGAGGCCACATCGGCCACAATATGACTTAAGGACCTATATCTCGCTGGAAGCGAAGGACCAGGTGAAGACATGAAAGAAGACTCGTGGTTGTTTTCTGGAAAAAGCTGGTAATATTCACCAGATGTAGGATTTCCTCACTAGGAGAAGGACTGGGTGAGTCCTTATCTGACCTTGCCGCTAGATCTTTGAAAAGACAACGAGGAATAGGAGGTATAATGGCAGCTAAGAAAGGCGATCCCAATGTAAGAGGAGGGAAATATTCCCCTACTCCAAATCCAAACCAAGCGTTGGATAAGGACCAATTGAATTCAACTGGTCCACCAAAGGGAAGATTTGATAGAACTGGTCCCCCGTTGGGAAACTCGGATACAATAGGCTATTGAGGTTCAGCAGAGGACTGAGAGACCTTTGATGAATCGTCTGTGTAAGGACTACCAGTAGACAAAACTGAGGGTTCCACCACTATGACAGCAATGAAAAGAGGAAGAGATCAAAACAAAAACACATGGGAAAAAACCAAGGCAAACAATCAAACGGTTGACAAACAATCTCTAAAAGGGCGTGTGATCGTAGGTGATTAATTTTACCACATTGAAACCAAAATTTTACCGTTTCAAGTTTTAAGAGTCGAGAAACGAGTAAAAGGTGAATCTATCTCTTTCAATTTGGAAACAAGCGTGAAAGGACAAGCACTTGATGATCTTTTCAAATTTAATGAGTCAGAAAAGATCGAAATGACTACTCTGGAAATCTAGGAAAAAGGGTGTACCATATATCCGTGAACTTCCATATACACCTTGGTTAAAAAATGAAAGAGAAATCAACCAAGGACTTGACGCACGTGCAGGTAATCTCCCCGAATGCTGTGTCCGGTGTATCACGGGTATAAGGCGGCAGACTCGGCTTCCTACGGATAAAGGATAGCAACCTAGTGGGGTCTCCCTTTATATACGTGACGGTACGGGGAGCACAAGTCTGTACTAGCGCTGTCTAAAGCCAAGAGGCAAACGACAACTACTAGGTTTAACGACGTCGAAACACATCACTAGCCTAGACCTCTAGATATTTAGTTAATGTTTCAATGCTGCCTTAAGGTAAATTGAATAAATTTTAGAGTTGATCTTCAATTATGTTTCAATTTCAGGCCCTACCGAATGTTATGTCTCAAAAATCCTCCAAATGCACACTACATGCCACTATAAATCACTTTGTTCGATGAATAGCTAACTATGGGAAGGTTGAGAGATTTTCAAAAAATAACAAAATGATTGCAAAACAACCACTACTGTCTCTAATGCACGCTAATGAAACTAAAAGATTTTCCTTTAGAGTTATATAACACTAATAATGCAGAAAAGTTTTCAATTTTCACTAACTAATCAAAAGCAAAAAGTATTTATTTATTTATTTATTTTTTCAATGTTTTAGAGCAAAATGCACCAAACGAAATGAAAAACTAATAAAGAGACCAATTTGAGAAATGATAACGAAAGAGTGAAAGCAAGCAAGTTCACTCAGTGCAAAACATACAATCATAGCTCAAACTGATAGAGAAATCCCTCAAATGAAAGTGAAAGAGGAATCCCAAAAGACTCATACAAACCATGTGATCTGGGCTCGAAATGAGACAAAGCGAGATTCGAATGGAAAAGAGAGTAATCACTCAAATAATGCAATGATACAATGGAAACCAACCGAACGAATGCAAGGAAGTAAAAACGAAGTTGACTAAACAAGCGAAAACCAAAAACTCCTACGGGAGGCTCAACACACAATAGCACCTAGATGCCCTACGGCTAGAATGTAAAACTAAAGGTAGAGGGAAAAAAACCGGAGGATGGAGGTCAAACACAGTCAACAAAGAATTCAAGGCACTTAGACAGTCAGAAAAACAACACCAAAACCAAAAATCAGACTCAGAGGGCTCAAAAACAAGTAAACCCTAGCACCAAACAAGGTTGGCGCGACTGTTTGGCTGTATCTAGCACCAAAACAGGTTGGCGCGACTGTTTGGCTGTATCTAGCACCAAAACAGGTTGGCGCAGGCACCTAACTAGAAACAAGCGCTAGCTGGCGCGACTGTCAGGCTAAAAAGCGGGCCAATCGAGTTTACTAAGGATAGGAATGAAAAAAAAACAAGCAGAGAGTAGATCAGGTATGGTGGGAGCTGAATAGAGGTTCTACACCAGAAAGAGATAGACCAGAAGAAGAAATCAAGCAGACAAAAGCCAAAAGCAATCGAAAGAGACAAGACAAACTCCAATCACATCCCCAGTGGAGTCACCAGTTTTTTGGAAAGGTAAATCCCCTTTGCGGACAGAGGAAATCCCTACTAGCCCATATCGGGTCTAGCAACAATCAGTCACGCAGTGATGCAGGTCTCTAGTTACAAAAATGACAAAACACAACGAGTTGCCTACCTCAGGTCCTACGTAATAGTTATTGAAGAAAGGATGACGCTTCCCATCCTCTGCTTTGGCAGATCATGATCCTTCCTCTTAACACGTTTGAAGACCTACACACGTACGAAGAAACACAACGATACACATCATAGAATCTAAATCTTGTAACCATACATCAGTCAGAGAGGATATAATTCATTTCATCAAAGACAAAGACACATGAATGAAACCATAATCAAAGTCGCTTATCATTAATATTAATAAAGGAAAGATACAACCGAAAGCTCTGACGCTAGATCTTCCTTCGACGGGGCTGATAGCGAAGCACGTCTCAATTAAGCTCCTCGGAAATGGGACAAAGATCTCTCTCTTCGGCTTGGCTCTCAAAGGCTGTCTGGCGATAGTCTCCTTGCTACAGATTCAGCTCTTGCCTCTAGCTTGCTAAGGGAAAATGGCAAGCTTATATAGATGGTAGAAGGCGAGTTGGGATCTCTACAATTGTGGGATTGGCCCTATCCTCAAGGAAGCTTCCATGATAGGTGGAAAACCACCTCCCATACATGGAGATCCGGAGCTAAACCTCCCAACTCTTTTTAGAGACTCGTTCAGGAGTTTGTTGGAATCAAACTTCCACCATTTATTTAAAAAAAAAAATCCTTATTAAGCTTGGCATAGGCAAGACACTAGGACAGAGCGTTAGTTGGCGCGCCCTCTTTGGTGGATTTTCCCCATTGGCGCGAGGGCTGAACTGGCTAGTCGCGCCAAGGCTAAAAGATCAGTTTTTAGGATTTTACAAAGGAAACTTTCTTCAGAGGAATGATTGTCCTTGTAAAGGGGGATGCCACGAAAGTGGTTTCAAGTTATGTCACTGCTCAAAGGTCACGAAAAAGGCCCTCCAATGTGAGGGACGGGGGATTGTAGGGATGGTGACAAATTACTGTGTAACACCTTCCTTAGCTTTCCTTGTCCTTCTTTGCTTTTCCTTTCCTTTCCTTGCTTGCTTTCTTTCTCCTCTTGGCATTTTCTCCTCTCTGAGACTAATTATATCACTAAAATGACAAAAAGGCTACCAATTGATGTTATGCAGTATTTTTATTAATGAGGCATCTAATTTCTTCATTTTTTCATTATTTTCCTTCATTTTCCACCTCACATGCAACCTATGACCTTTCACCTTCCTTTTCTCCTAATTTCCTTTATTTTCATAAATAAATGCCAAAAGTACTCTTTTGCCTTTCCAAAACCTTAGTCATTGCCTTTGCCAATTTCCCTTTAGCCAAAAAACACAACAAGTGATGCCCATTGTGATATTTTTCCCAACATTAAGCTTGGAATAAGTGTCCCTTGCCCGTGGTATTATTTTACCTTTTATTATCTTTCATTACATGAACTTTTAACCTGTGGCTATAAGAGAACCCTCCCCCTTAGGGGAACACCATCCTCAGCGTTAAACCACCCATCAAAATCACTGAAAAGGAAAGAACATAATGCCTATGGAGCTTTATAACCCAACTCATTGCAGTATTTGCAATAACATCCTGTTGAAAGCAAAACCATCATGACAAACATGATAACACGAAAACACGACAACCATACCTCATATTGGAGCTTTATAACTTAGCTCGTTGCGGTATTTACAATAGAAACCATACATTAATATGTACAAATACCAAAACTAATTTTCTTTCATCGGAAAATAACGAAGGATACAAATCCCACATTTGATCAACCATCTCCCATGTAGCGTCATCGGGCCCAAAGTGCTTCCACTGTACTTTAATTTTCTTGAGTGCTCTGTTCCAAAGCATGAGATATTTCCGCTGCAATATGCATTGGGGTTTCGAATAGAATTCTCCTTCTTTCTCCACTTGCAATACAAACCAATGAATAACATGATCAACATCCTTTACATATCGTTTAAGCAATGAAACATGAAAAACATCATGGACTTTCATTGTCGGAGGAAGTGCAAGTCTGTAGGCCACTGGTTGAATCCTCTCAAGGATCTCAAAATTATGGAAATACCATAGTACCAACTTGGCACGTGATCCGATCCTCAATGAACTCTTCTTGGGCTTCATGCGCAAATACACATGCTCCCCAACCTGAAACTCCTTAAATTCCTTGTGCTGATCTGAATAACTTTTCTGCTTGCGTTGTGTTGCCTTTAGATTCTTATTTATAACATGCATGTCCTTTTCTATTTTTTCCAATATGTCCGGTCCAATAAATACCATGTTCACTGTATCACTCCAGTTGATGAGAGTGTTACAACTCCGTCGATATAGTGCCTAAAATAAAATCATCCTCAGTGAATCGTGATAACTGTTGTCGTATGCAAACTAAACCAATGGAAGCTACTATTCCCATATCCTCTACTGATGCATGATATACATCCTCATGATATACTCCAATATCCTGTTGACCCTCTATGTTTGTCCATTTTTTGTGTGGATGATAAGATGTGTTGAAAGCCAACTCTGTTCCCAATCCTACAAACAGCTCCTTCCAAAACTTGGAAGTGAACTTGGCATCCATGTCCGACACAACCTTCGTTAGAACACCCTCACGATCTCCCTGATGAATACTTGTGTTACGTCAATAGATGAATAAGAAATATTCATTGGAATGAAGTGAGCTACCTTTCTAAACCTGTCTATGACAACTATGCTAGAATCATGCTGCCTTGAGGTGCTTGGAAGAGATATAATTAAATCCATGGAATGACTTCCAATTTCCACTCTGGAATCAACATAGGCTGAAAAAACCCATATGGATGCTTACACTCTGCTTTGAACTACTAACTATCCAAACATATTTCCACAAACTCTACTACTTCCTTCTTTAGACTCGACTAGTAGTAGAACTTCTTTATTGTTATAAACGCTTTCTGATATCCTGGGTGACCTGAATATGGTTTTATATGAAACTCCACCAAGATAACCTTCTTGAGTTCACCATCATCTAACCCATATATCATATCCTTAAATCTCATGAAGCCATATGTTGTAAGATGATAATCCACATTCTGATCACCAATACCCTATTGTAACCTGTGAATATGCTCCCTGTACATGTCATCCTGTTGTCCTTCTTGTAAGATCCGATCCTGTAAATCTGTCTCATATGAGATCACTGCCGCAACATGGTTCAAATGTACTTTCATGCTAAGATAATTTGAACCTTGTTCTCCTTTCCCTTAATGTACCTGATCTGAATGTCAAACTCACTAAGGGTAGCCAACCATCTATCTTGCCTGGTGTTAAAATTCGATCTGTCAAATAGACATCTTAATCTAGTATGATCGCTCATGAACACAAACCTCTTGCTAAGAAAATAATGTCTCCATGTTTTCAAGGCGTGAATAATAGCTGCCAACTCAAGATCATGAATCACATAGTTCTGCTCATGTTCATTTAGTTTCTTGGACTCATATCATATCACCTGTCCCTCCTGCATAACTATTCCACCAAGCCCTCTCTTCCGAGCATATGTACATACTACGAATTCTTTATCTAGATTTGCAATATTTAACACTAGAGCATTTGTCAACAACTACTCAAAACTAGTTGCACACTCCTCTTTCCATTCAAACTTCTTACCTTTCCTCTGCAATGATGTAATATAATATGAAATGTGTGAGAAGTTCACGATGAACCTCTTGTAGTAACCTGCTAAGCCCATGAATTATATCACCTCCTCAAATTTCTAGGAGTTTCCCACTCCATGATAGCCTTTACTTTTTTGGGATCTACGGTTATGCCATTCTTGGAAACAACATGTCCCAAGTAGTGTAATTTTGTCTGAAATAAACTGCACTTGCTAAGCTTAGCATACAACTGATCCTCTCTTATAAATCTCAACACTGTTGCTAAATGCTCGGCTTGCTCTTCCTCATTCTTAGAATATACCAAGCTGTCATCAATGGATACAATAACAAAATTTTACAGATAAGTGTGCAACACACTATTCATCAAACACATAAAAGTAGTTGTAGCATTAGTCAAACCTAATGGAACTACAACAAACTCATAATGCCCATACCCGGTCCTAAAGTTAGTCTTGTAGATTTACTCTTCTTTGATGCGTACGTGATGGTATCCTAATATCAAATCAATCTTTGAGAACACTTCTACTCCCTTCAAATCATCAAACAAGTTGTCAATCCTAAAAAATGGGTACATGTTCTTGATGTTACCTTGTTCAAATTCCTGTAATCAATGCACAATCTAATAGTACCACCCTTCTTCTTCACGAAAAACACTGGTGCACCCAAAGGTGATACACTTGGCCTAATGTATCCATTATCAATAATTTACTCCAACTTCAACTTCAACTCTATTAAATATTGAGTGCTCATCTTGTAAGGTGCCTTTGATATTGGTGTTGCCCCTGATACCAACTCAATAAAAAAGTCTACTTCCCTGTGCAAAGGCAACTCTGGAATTTCTGTTGGAAACACATCTTGAAACAAATGCAATACAGAGTACCTCTTGAAGACTTTTGCATCATCAACATCCTTACCCTTTTCCTTGGAAATATGATTGCATACATCACACACCCTTTTTTGCAATTGTGATTGGCTTGCATAGTTGTGACCATGCTCACTGATGTCTAATTCTTCTTTCCCTACAATATTCTCTTCTCTCTTTTATCATCTAGGCACTCGAGAACCTTGTCATAGCAATCTACTTTGGTCGTGTGAAGATACAAGCAGTCCATAGACAAAATTATATTGTACGATCCCAATGGGAACACATTCAGATGTGTTGTTGTAGGCATACCATTCAACTCAAATGCACAAGCTCTTACCCAATGATGAACTCTCTTCTTTGTACCTGTATCCAGCTGCACCAACCAAGAATCTGCATGCACTTATTTTCTCAAGCCACACTTATCCACCAGGTCAGGATTATCATAACTATAATTAGATCCAGGATCAATCAAAATTGAAATAATTTGATCACAAATCTTACCATCCATATCAATGATAGATGCCTGGTGATCCGTATGCCTGTTGTCCATAATCGCATAAATACAAGGAATACTATGACCAATATCCATAACTTTCTATGCCTCTTTAGTACTATAGATATGAGCCCAACCTCCCTGGTACAATGTACTATCCTTATTAGATGATCTTTTCCACATATCCAACACTGCAACGATTTGTCTATTATTTCCTCCAGTTTTCTACTCTCCAAGCTGCGACACATGTCCCTTCTCTATTGCATTGAACTTCTTGTAAGGAGAATAAATTTATTTCTCACCTGCATCTTGAGGTCTTCCCCGCTTTGGTGGCAATTTCCCCTTTACTTTCTCATTTCCTTTCAAGTCATGTTTAGGCCCAAATTTGTGATTCGAATTTTCATAACAATGCTTCAACTTTCAGATGGATTATTCTAATGATCTAGGCTCATCAAACCCAATATGGTCTCTATATGTTGCTGGAAATCCACTGATGAATCTCTGAATCTTACCATTATCCTCCTTGAGATATGGAACATACCACAACAACTCCAATAATATGCTTGTATACTCATCATCTGTCATAAATCCCATATGTAGCTCATAAAACTCCTTAGCCCTATCATCATAGTACCTCTCCAATAGGTACTTGTTCTTGAATATCCTCTCGAAGTGATCAAAAACCAACTCATCTTTCGGAATTCCCTTGAAATTCTTCACATCTTCCCACCAGATGTGTGCTTTCCCTTTAAGACTAAAGGTGGCTATCTTCGCTTTCATGTTTTCTGAATAACCGTGCAATTTGAAGAATTTCTTCATTCCAAGCAGCCATCCCTCTGCATCTTCTGGCTTCTTCATCTATCCATAAAATATAGGAGGCTTCAATTCATTTAATTCCTCAACTAAATAGTCCCTCTTCCTGTAAGGACCATGACGGTGATGACTGTGGTGATGTCTTCTAGATGAAGAACTATAATGATGCCTATACATATCAGTCCTCTTGATAGGTGTATCCAGTGATATTCCACCTCTGACTATGACCCCTCTATCAAATCTGTATTTAGACTGAGATCTACTACCATAGGCTCCATTTTTTTTTCTCTTTCTGCTCTTGACTAATTCTCATTGGTCTCTATTTCTGCAACTCTAACAAGCTCTGAAGGATTGTCGCATTAACCTCTACTTGCTTCTCCTAAGCCTTTGCAAGTCTTTCATGAGCCTCAACAAACCTGTCATTATCTAATTTGAAAATTCTGATCTCTACCCTCAAGCTCCTCAATTTATCTATTATACAAGGAGAATACTCTTCTCCTTACTACCCAAATGATCTATAGGAAGTGTCATTTCTTCCCAACTGATTTGTATGAAGTGTCACAGGAACTATAGTCTGCCATTTTTCTTGTCATCTTGAATTCTCTTCTCCCTGCAATTAAACCATGTCAGATAAACCAAATAGATACCAAAATCAAATCCACACCTTAGTGATGTTCATGGGAGCCTTATCTCGTCTGCAATATCAGTCCATATTACCATGTACATGTATAATCATAACCATATCCATGTAGTAACATAACATCACAAAAACATCTGCATGGCTTTACCAACTGTATACCATGATCCCATGCATGAAAACCATAACCTTGAAAACATCAGATATAACCAAAGAGAGCGAAACCACGCTCTGATACCACCCTGTAATGCCTCCTCCCATATCTACCCACTTTAACCCACCTGCTCGAGGTAAACATGAGTTGAGGGTCACTATGATAAGAATCAACCTCATAGGGGACCTTAAGGAAATGGAGTTGATAACTTAAGACCTCAGTGAGTTCCCTCATGTGCCACATGAACTCCTAGAGTAACCCAACCCCTCGAGGTGTCCAACCCCTGAGACAACTCACTTTTTCCCTGAGCTAGAGCCCCAATCACTCCCTTGCCAAGGCCTCCATGTGACTATGGGTTCCTAGTGACATGCATAAGCTTGCCTCCATGCGACAATGGACTTTTCTGCTCAGTTATATGTCAACGAATATGAATTCTGTGCCACTTTTTTAGGGCCAGAACTCAAGGAAACTTCGAGAGAAGGTAAATAACATAGAAAAAATGTTTGTAAACCAAAAAATAAAACCAAGACTTAACCTTACCATCCCCAACCGGGACTGAAATTCTGTCAAACACTTGGTGGATATGAAATCTAGATGTCATGAATTCAAGTATGAGCATGAGGGATTAGAAAATCATATGAGGTTTAACAAGAAGGGTCATTACCTTCTCACATTAGTTGTCATAACACAAATTAGGCCTTGAATTCATTATTTATTCAGTTATGAGTGAAAACATGAAAAGATCCATGACTAAGATCTGTCATAAAACCATGCTTATAACCAACATATAACCAGATAAATAACCATAAGATAACAACCATTAAATTCACATAAGAAACAGTATATTTCCTTATCCAAAGCAAGAAAACTTAGCTTTTATTAAACATAGGAAAATACTGACCGGGTTCGGGACGTCCACATTCCACCCGACCATTGACTGGATCAGCCAAATATCTCTTTAGCCAATCACCCCAATGCCATATTCTAAGCATGTATGTTGGATCTCATGTGATAAAAAATTCCAAACACCACCAATGGAATCTAGAGGTTAAACCACCTCCACCCTCTCCATACTGTGATCACACCTAAACTGGTGCTGAGATCCCAAAACCAAACCAAGATTGGATGCCTCAGAATTCCTTCACCATCCTTGAGGATTTTTCTTGTCTCCACCCTCAAGCTTTACTGTGTATCCTGTCATTATCGGTTAATGGATTCTTAGGCCTTTAGGAATTTTCCTAAGACCACCTCACTCGTATTCTTAAACCATTCGACAATCCATAGCTAAAAAATGAGAACAATCCCATCACACCATGGATATCGATAAATGGAAAAGCTAAGATAAAATCCACTTTTGAAACCTGAAAAAATCCATGCCAATGAAAGAAAAAGAACCATTGTTGAGGAGGTAAATCCCCTCTGCGGACAGAGGTGATCCCTACTAGCCCAGCAGGGGTCTAGCAACAAACAAACAATGTCATGACGCAGGTTCCTAATTACGAATGAAAAGGCTGTAGATAAGAGCCTACCTGGATTCCAACGCTAGGATCTGAAGAAGAAGCGTCCCCGTTCCTCAAGCTAGGCAGATCACAATCCCTCCACGATCTCCGCAGATGAACACCTGCACATAGAAGAAACGAACAAATACAAGCATAGAAACCAGCATACGTAACTAAACATCAGTCAGAAAGGACATTACTCGCATTAACATGATGGAAAACGGAGTGGAACCATAATCATAATCATCTATTAATAACCAGCGAAGAGAGATTACAACCAAGTTCTGACGTCGCGGTCTCCTTCGGACGGGTCTCCAGTCGTCCACGTCTCGCAAAGCTCGCTAAAGGAAAGGGAAAACCTCTCCAGAGTCTCGTAACAATGGTCTCCTCGCTTGAATGGGCCTTAAGGGAAAGAATGGATTCTTTACAGCACAAAGGCACTTGGGAATAGGGAGATGGAGCAAAGTCAAGAATATCAGTTTTCTTCAGCTCTTTTTACCCCTTCGTTATCAATGGATGAAGGCTAGTATTTATAGAGGAGAGGAGGAGGTTGGGATCCCTACAATAGTGGAAGGAGGCCTTATCCTTCGGGAGACCTCCCATATGGTGAACAAGAGGCCAAAGGAGGAAGGTCGTGAGCATTCGTGCGAAACCACTGACAGACTCATCCACGGTTAATCAAACTTCGCTCTCTTTTTTTTAAAAAATTTCATAAACAAAGAGTATGCGTGTCAACATCGGGGACAGACAACACCAGCGGGCTCAAAAGTTAATTTTCCCCCATTGGCGCGAGTACATAACGGGCTACCAGCGCCAATGCAAAAACATGTGTTTTTAGGGGTCTGCTCAGGAAATGATAAACAGGAGAAATGTTGTCCTCATGGAAAGGGATGCACTGAAGGTATTTTCAAGGCTTGACATTGCTCACAGGTCACATAATGGGTCCTCCATTGTGCGGGACGGGGAATGGTAGGGACGGTGACAAATTACTGTGTAACAACCATATACCAACATTCACTTACCATGCATGTCAAAACCAGCTAGGCAATCACACATGCAATCTGTTACCTACAAGTATTCCCGTTGAAGTTTCTTTATCATTGCCTTCCTTTGCTTTCCTTGTCATTCTTTGCTTTTCCTTTCCTTTCCTTGCTTGATTTCTTTCTCCTCTTGGTGCTTTCTCCTCCCTGAGACTAATTCTAACACTGAAATGACAGAACGCTAACAATTGATTCTATGCGGTATTTTTATTAATGAGGCCTCTAATTTCTTCATTTTTTCATTATTTTCCTTCATTTTCCACCTCACATGCAACCTATGACCTTTGACCTTCCTTTTCTCCTAATTTCCTTTATTTTCATAAATAAATGACAAAAATACTCTTTTACCTTTCCAAAGCCTTAGCCATTGCCTTTGCCAATTTCCCTTTAGCCATAAAATAAAATAAGTGATTTATACTAGGCTATTTTCCCCAACATTTAGCTTAGGATAAGTGTCCCTTTCCCGTGGTCTTATTTTACCTTTTATTAATTTTTATTACCTGAAATTTTAATCTAGGGTTGTTACAAACCCCTCCCCCTTAGGGGAACACCGTCCTCGGTGTTAAACCACACCTATACCCAAAAAAATCATTGAAACACAAAAACAAATTGCCTATGGAGCTTTATAACCCATCTCATTGCAGTATTTACAATAACATCCTGCTCAAAGAAAAACTATCATGACAAACATGACAACATGACAACGCGACAACCATACCACTTATTGGAGCTTTATAAATTAGCTCATTGTGGTATTTAAAATACCAATTTTTGTAACCTTAGAGACAACCCCTGGAGTTTTAGAGCTTTGATTGTTCTCACCCTCCAAATGAGTTATTTATTCACTGCCTCTCTTCAAACCCTTTTCTGTAGGATGAGGGTTTTCAATCTCCATTCCCTCTTGTGCTCCTGTGTTGCCACCATTAGCCAATTTTTCAATATCTGGTCTGGGTTAATGTATGTAAGGATCATATGAATTCTCCACTCTCCTTTTAGAAATAATATGATGAGGATCATATGACAGTTTCTCGCCCTATTGAAATTACATGTCCTTGAGGATTTTCTCCATTTCTTCCATGGTCTATCTATTATTAGCAATGAAAGGCCCAACATTTTTGGGAAATTTGAACAAATGCCCCTTCTTTTCTAGTACAAAATGAAAATTTTCAACATTCAAGCTCTGCCTGATAAATTATAGAGCAAACATTCTCATGGGTACAAATGTAGGAAGCCTATAAGGGGAAACTGTTGGCTCGAGGGGTCTTGACCCAGGTTCGGAGGTTAAGGTTTGCCAACAAACCCCTATACTACTGGCCCTTTCGGCAGTGACCTGCTTGCGCAGGCCAAAGTCTCACCCGAAGCAGTATGGGGGGGTGCTGGAACTAGGTTTCCGCACCCTGGGAGAAGGTAGGTAATTCAAGCAGAGCTGCGTTTGTATACTGCAAAAGGGTGATTTGCAGGGTTCTATATGGAACCAGCCTATAGTTCTTGTCAGATATGTTCTAACAGGCTCGCATCCATGGCGCATCTTCAATTATAACCATAAAATAGCATAATTGCAGCAAGTAACGTCAACACAAATAGTTTGCGTTCATTAACAAAGATGTAATCAACAAGTGAAATTGTAGTCTTATCACAATAATATAATAAATTCAAAGATGTTATATCACAGAGATAAAACAAACAAGTTTGCATCTTAATCGGATAATCTTATTTCACATTAATCATAACAGAACAGATCTAGATAACAACAAAAGGTTCATCAATACTTCGCATATATTATATATCAAAATCTTCATACATTCCCCAAATACCACCTGCACACACAACCAACAGGGTCCACACACAGCAGGACAGAGGATCTCCATGCACACAACTAGCAGGAGTCCTAACCCAAAACAACCCAACCCAGATCTAGAAATTCATATCTCCTTTCAAGCTCTATTCATTCTCAGCTTATTGACTCAAAAAGGTTCTACTACTTATACTGTTTTAGCCTATGCATCCAATGGTTCGCAAACTGTGGTTTGCAGACTCTTTCTCTACACTTGACCCGCTTACAATGCATTAGGGGCTTTGACCCACCCAAAACCCTTGTGTTAGACTAAATATAATAAAAAATATACAAAATGGACCAGATTCGCAGCTTTGTAGGAGACCCTGTTCCAACAGTCCCCCAACACAATCTTGTGACTTGTCTTGAGTCACTGAGGTGGTGGGGTCTCCACCTGCACCTGTAACAGCTTGATTGCTTAAACTAATGGGGGCAATACAAATTCGCTTTAGGCAGCAACATTCGGGGCGATGTCGACCAATTTCTGTGAGATCGGGCCTTCTGTCGCAGCAGTGACACTTTCCAGAGTTTGGTTGAGCTACTTTACGGGTACATCAACATCTTGTGACAGTATAAGGGCGTCAACAGTCCAAGGCTTCAGGTGGTCAGCGAGGGCCTTCTTCTTCTGTTGAAGCACTTCGATTTCAGCTTGGAGGTCCTGGCTGGTCCGCAATCGTGCCAGGCACTGAGCAGGAACCAACGTGGGCAAGGTGGCTTCCAGCGTTGTAAACACTTCCTCTTTCTGCCGCAATGTCTGAGTTATATCACACAGGAGCGGATCGTGTTGGACCTTGGTCCACAACTGCATGGTCGTATCCAGTAGTTGAGCACCCTGCGTGATCTGAGCTATGATAACGTTCGTAGCGACGATGACCAGTGCAGATCGCTAGGCCCGCACCTCTGGAGGTGTTTCAGGTTGCAATTTCGCCTGCAAATCGGAAATCTGCTACTCCATTCGTGACTTAACCTCCGCAACTTCTATTCGTGATGCCTTCAATGCGGCGACCAACCCCTCAACCTTTGCCTGGGGCGTAGCAGTAGCTGGAATCTCTGCTGGAGCTTCTGCGTAGAGCTAGTGAATGAAGCTTTCAAGCTCCTTCTGCTACGTGGTGACCAGGGCAATGGTGGCGTTGCTTTCGATGATCGTTTGCTCAGACACGCCTAACTGTTGGTGAATCTGTAGGTCACGGTGCTGAATTTCCTGGAATATACCTGTATGGAACCCTTTCAGAACAAATTGGGGTAGTCTGGGTAAGTCTAGCTGTACCTCCTAGAAATTATGGACATGCGTGCTGAGGTCGGGTAGACTGATCATAAGGGAAGCGCCAGGCAAAGGGCAGAGGAAAATTTCTGTCGGTGTGAGCGTAGCACTACTCATGGCTTTCAGCGTCTGTACCAAAGTCACACTGGTGTGAAGTGTGTCTGTCTTTAGTCGCAGCTCGCAGAGCTTGGCCTGTAATGTGACGAGTGCAGCCTTCTGCTATTCTTAAAGGGCCTCTCATCGATCCTGCATGGCGAGAGAGACTACATCAACAATCTGTTTGAGGTCATCATCAGTTACGGTGACAGTTTCATCATGTTCTGTCCGCTGAGCGCGCTGCTTCTTCCGAGGTCCTTTGGCAGGCTCACCTGTGCGCTTCGTCCCGCAAGGGGATGCAGTTCCTCCAGCATCTCCTCCTTCTGTTCCTTCGTCATCCTTCTCATTAGTCTGCTTCTGTTGCACACATTTATTCGCAACTGGCTCTGTATCCTTTCTAGTACTTTTGCTGGATCGTCCAATATACTTACTAGTAATAGGGGGAAGTACTTGTGTGGTGCTGGCATCTTTGGGGCCCTGCGCTTTAGTCTTGAAAGCAATATTCCACTTCGGGGGCCAAAGCACAATTACACTATCAATCTCTTCGTTTGCTACCATATAAAAAAGCGAGGTCCAAGCTTTATCCTTGTGGGCTCTGATCTGGATGTTATGCATGGTAACCTGGAATGCTGCAATGCCCTTCTATCTGTCATATGCCCTTCTATCTGTCAATTGATGGGTGCAGCCACGTTGCTCTGAAAAAGGACCCAAAAGACCTGATTATCCTGAATACGCTATGCATCCTTGGAATCCCACAAGTTGACATAGCGTGCTCCTTCACACATGTCAAATGTGAGCTTGGGGAAGACTGCTTCTTCTGGTGCTTCCCATGCGACCAACATAATGAGTAGTATCAAGCACGAATAACAGAATGGGCGCCCCTGCTCCTAGGCTTCACGGACGTTGGCCAAAAACTCGTTACACAAGTGCTAGGCCCAATTGAAGCAAAATCCTTTTTTACATTGTCCTGCCAACTGAATGACGTATGCGGGGACAGTAGCGGCCTGGCACTTGCGCATTAGTTTGCATGCTAGCAACAAAGTACCCATCTGCGTTCCTGGGTCGCTGATGGTACTTATCGTGAACCCCCACGTATTTCGTTGCACATGGTAAGTCTCGTGTACGCTGTTAACGATCTTCTGCTCATACTTCTTTCCCACTCGCAGCATGGGGTCAGGTCCCTCTAGGGGGAGGCCAATAATTTGGTGTATTAGGGTAGCATCAATAGGGATGTGGTCCCGGAGCCACAAGCTACCGTCATGGACCAAGGTAAGTAGCTCGCGCACCAAGCAATATGTAACATTGTAGTGGCCAAAATGTGGCATCCTTAGTAGGTTAAGGAGCCTGGACCCGGCCAACCCTCGCACCCATCGTTAGGGGACGACTGTAACTCCATTTTCGTCATGAATTGTTTTGAGGTATAGCGCAGGTGCTAGCTCAGGGAACGCTTCAAAGTTGGCTAGGTCATGATCATCAAAATTGACCTCATGAAGCTTACCAATAGGTTCGCCAATGATGGGAACCTCGCTTAGGGTCAGCGGAATTTGTAGGTAAGCGACCAATCTATCAAGATTCTTCGGCGTACGTGTTGATGCCCTACGTGGTCTAACAAAGGGAGGTAACCAGTGAATTGGCTCGACGGTTTGTGCTTCCTCCTGAGCTACCTTCGGGGGTTTTATGGTTCGTGGGGAAGTTCGCGGTTTTCCTGTAGCCCATTTCATGGGCTTCGGGGGATTTCCAGAGCTCTGTGCCTTTTCTTTCCTTTTTCTCGTGGTTGGGATTGGCGTGGAGAGAATCTATTTAGCCTCAGAGTCAATTTCCACTACCTCCTCAGTCCCCTGTTCCACCGAGGTTACTAGCTCAGACGGCTCAGCGGGGCTCGTAGTTGTCATCCTGGCGTGAAAAACAAACTCTGGGTTGCTACTGCCCAAGGGGGTAGGTTGTTTGGACATGAAGGAGACACTATAAACACATAGCGTCTTGCAACACCAAATCATCACAGCAAGACATGCCAAGTACAAGCTATACAACTGATATGGAACCCTTGTCTGGTCTGGTCGACCCCTTTTATAGCTAGTACGAGCAGTCGACGGTTGGGCAAGCAGTACTTGTAACTTACCATCATGTAAACGGTAAAAAATCTCCCATAATTGCCTCATTAAATTCCTGCCACCTGCTCCATTCAACGGTATATTTTGTAATTTACTTGATTTGACTATCCCAACGGCTAGTTTCCGCAGCTTTGGTGCACTCAACGCACATCTGTGCTCCCGACGCGCCCGTGTACGTTCAACGGGCTTCTTGTGCGCATTTTGGTCCATTCGATGTTCCATCTGCGTTTTGAGTGGGCCAATTGTTTTCTTTACTCATTCAAAGCTTTCTTGACACTTGACGTCCCTCCGAATTGACACGATCCTGCAAAATGGTTCTTTCAGAGGTGCTGTGATCCATGCATACTCCTGCTAGGTTTTTCTGTAGTAGTCTGCGACGTAGAGGAATGAGTGTAGTTGTGTCATAGCTGTAGGTGCGGCCAGACCCATAGTGCTCATAATATCCATCATCTTGAAAGAATTTCTGTAAGGGACACACGTATCATTAATTCGTTCTTTCCCGTCATTAGTAGTCATCGTGTGAAAATCTGCGCAGCTTCGAATTATCAATCTGGGTTGCTTCCTATGTAAGTGAAACAGAGGGTCAAAGTGCAGGAGTAATTCAATCCGACATGCCCCCGACTCCTGGAACATTGTCTTACACTCATCCCACCACTTCGCAGGTGCTGTGCGTAGGGCGAGACTGAAGGCCCATATCCTTCGTTCCTTTGGAATTTTGGCTTCAAATGCTTGAAAAAATTTCGTAATGCTATTAGAACCATCAAAGTAGGGCAGATCTTGTACTTCTGAGGAGATACATAAAAAATCCCTTGTAATCCCGAGACATCGCAGCGTGGATACATCATGCAACTGGTTTTTCTACTTTTCCGCTTCTTCATCAGAGTCAGATAAACAGTCGCTATCCTTTTCCCAGCAGAGCATACTATCACCTGTAGGGTTGATCCAATCTTCATCCTACGTAGTTATCTTGTAGATGTGATCTACCTCTTCGTCGATTCGCACCGTCTCTGTATACCTTTCTCCTTCTGCGAGGTCTAAGGGGACTATCATTTGTAACCCTCCGTTCTCAAATACCATGCTCCTCTTCTTTAAATTGATAATACCACCCATGTCGATGGTCCAATCTAACCCTAGGAGTGCATAGTAATGATCTGCATCTTCCTCAATTTGAATGACTTCAAAGTCGGCTCGTACCTTGACTTCTGCAATATTCACTGTAATCTGTGATAACCTTCCTAACGGTATGATCTTCTGCTGATTGGCCATGCACAGCTGGATAGTGGACCATTCCAACTTGGGTTCTCCCATGTGCTGCCATGTTTTCTTGGGCAGCACGTTCGCATCTGATCCTAGATCCAGAATAATTTTCTCCATTTCCTAATCACCTATTTGTGCTATGAGCCGCATTTCCCTACCAGTGCGTCTCTTGTAGTTGTACAATGTGTTTACATCCTTCACTTCCAGGGGTGGGTTAGTTTTATCTGCACAGCTATTTAACAGTGCCTGGAGGTTCTCAACGGCCTGCTGATTGTGCAACAATTTTATGCATGATTGTAAAAATGGCTGGACCCCTTCTCCTTCTTTGGTGGCCGCCAGAACCTATGAAGTAGCTGCTTCTGTGAAATCCTGCCGAGCTGCGATAAAGGTCTCCCTTTTCTTTTTTAGGTCCAGGCCTTCTAATTTACTGACCGCTTTCTTGATCAGAGGCTCAGCCATAGCTTTTTCTTCCGCCCCCCCAGTGGCTAGACCACTACAGGTTAAGATATTAATACCTGGTCCCTTGTTCCGGGGCTCCGTTGTAACCCTTTGCACATTCTGCGTAGGTGTCTGCTGTTTCTCCTACACCTTAGCTATCAAAATTGGGCAGTCCTCGATCACGTGGTCTAGTCGCCTGCAGTACTTGCAGGATTGCCTCGTAGGGTTCGGGTAGTTCCTCGCAAAGTGACCTATCTCTCCACAGTTATAATAGATCATTTGGCCTCTTCCTCTACCTGTGCTTCCGCCTCAAGCCCCTCCCCTACTCATAATGGGAGAGCCCCCAATACCAGAAGGGGTCCTTAGTGATGAAGGATCTGTCTGTACCCTATAGAGGTTTCCTCAGTCTATCATCAAATCATAAGTCCAACAATTCTGCTCATCATGCTCCACAAACCTACAAAATCTGCACCATTGCTGCTTAACCTCCGGAATACAAGTGGAAAGGCGAGGGCAGTGGTTGGTGTCGTGCAACCCCGCAACACGACAATCATCACACCATAGTGCTAGCCTACTTGGTCTCGCAACTTCTCTAGGGTGCAGCGGGCTAGGTCCTCCCGCCTGCATGTAGTCTGCTAATAGCAGACAATTGTCCTTGGTGTGGCCATTTACCCTACATCGTATGCACCATTTGTAAGGGCTAGCCTCGTCCTCGTTCCTTTTGCAAGTTCTGGATCTCCATATGCATTTCTTCTAGCTGGCCTTGTATCTTCTGGACACCCAATTGGGTTTCTGGTGCAACCTCCAGATTCATTGCTATCTCCAAGGCCTTCTCATGTGACTCAATGTCTTGGTGGCCCATCGGTATGCGTAGGTGGGGCAACAACATAGAAATGAACCATTTCGCATGCTGCTTGTCATCATACTGGAATCCTCCTTCTATGATTACTTTTTTTAATCGCTGATAGGCTTCCCATACTGACTCAGATGGACCTTGCTTGAAATATTTCTAGTCGTTCACTATCTGGGTGTAGGCCTTAGGCTTCTTGAACTACTGATTAAAGGCATCCTTAATGTCTTCAATACTTGTGTTTGCATGTTGGTCTAGGTATCCCATGTACCAGTCCAGGGCCCTTCCTTCAAAGGCCAGGGACAGCTGCGCTCTTTTCACAACGTCGGTTACTACATTCTATGCAGTCCATACAAACCCCGCGACAAACTAGAACTGATCAATATCTTCGTCCCCCAAACCCTTGAAGGAGGGTAACTTCATCAGTGAAGTCATATCGTCTTCCGGTGGTGGCAGAGGTGAGTTTTTTTCCCCTGCGCAGACTGAAAGATGGTGTTGATGGAGGGTTATGCGTAGTAAAATTAGTCATTGGGCTATAGACAGATTGATCTCCCTCTTGATTAGTTATGTAATACTTTCCACTATGCGTTGTACCCTCACTTTGATCGGAGATCATTCACTCGGTATGGCTACATAGGACACTCTTTTCGCACAATAAGAACTTAATCAGCAACAACAAAGTTCTTAGAAACTTACCCCGTAAGCCCTTGAAGAACCTTCGCTCCACTTCTGAGTAAGACACAAATTGACTTCCCGAACTTGCTGGTTCAAACCATTCATTAATTCCATTTCTTTCATGTTTGAAATATGACCTTGGCATTAACCGATCCCTCTCTCAAAATGCTCCCGGTCCCAACAATGGAACCATTTGTTGGCTCGAGGGGTCCTGACCTAGGTTTAGAGGTTAAGGTTTGCCAACAAGCCCCTATACTACTGGCCCTTTCGATAGTGACCTGCTTGCGCAGGCCAAAGTCTCACTCGAAGCAGTATGGGAGGGTTCTGGAACCAGGTTTCCGCACCCTGGGAGAGGGTAGGTAAGTCAAGCAGAGCTGCATTCATATACCGCAGAAGGGTGATTCGTAGGGTTCCAGACGAAACCAGCCTATAGTTCTTGTCAGATCTATTCTAGCAGGCTTACATCCATGTGCGCATCTTCAATTATAACCATAAAATAGCATAATTGCAGCCAGTAACTTCAACACAGACAATTCGCATTCATTAATAGAGATGTAATCAATAAGTGCAATTTCAATCTTATCACAATAATATACTAAATGCAAAGATGTTATATCACAGAGGTAAAACAAACAAGTTCACAGCTTAATCAGATAATCTTAGTTCAAATTAATCATAACAGAACATATCCAGATAACAACAGAAGGTTCAACAATACTTCGCATATATTATATATCAAAATCTTCATACATTCCCAAAATACCACCTGGACATATAGACACCAAGGTCCGCACACAGCAGGACAGAGGATCTCCGCGCACACAGCCAGCAGGAGTCTTAACCCAAAACAACCCAACCCAGATCTAGCAATTCGTATCTCCTTTCAAGCTCTATTCATTCTCTCCTTATCGACTCAAAAAGGTTCTACTACTTATACTATTTTAGCCTACGCATCCAATGGTCCGCAAACCGTGGTTTGCGGACTCTTGGTCTACCCTTGACCCACTTACAATGAATTAGGGGCTTTGACCCACCCCAAAACCCCTACGTTAGAGTAAATATAATAAAAAATATATAGAATGGACTAGATTCATAGCTTTGTAGGAGACCCTGTTCCAATAGAAACCTCTGCTCCATACAACCTGATCTCAACATAATATTTAAATTGAAACCAATCACCTACTTTGAAATATTTACAAAGATGCAGAAGGGACTGGGATTTTGGAAAAATGCAAGGTGGAGTAGAACTATTTGTGATGGAATAGATAACTGACATAAAGGAAGTAATGAAATATATGAATCCTTCATAATTGAGATGACTCCTCAGGGTGTCTGTCCAGTCCGCTACTGTTTGCTTTTTTTTTATGTATATCCATTATATTTAGATGCAAATGCATGAAACTATCAACATGAACATAAAGGAAAAACTAAGTTACTAATGATGGATATCTGAAACATCCAGTAAGAATTACGTATGACAACTGATAATTGACCAATATCTCCAAATAATTTGGTATGTCAAGAACAATTTCAGGATGTAAAATTAAATTGAACATCCCCAAAACAGCTTAGTCGATGACAATACTATCTTCCCTTCCTAGAACCTTAATAATTATTTTTAAAATTAGTCTCACATATTCAACAAAGGTTTCAAGAGGAAATTAAGTTGATTCTAAAGGTAAATGTTGTCATGTAGGCATTAGAAAGAACGTCATTTGGGCATAATCCTTCCCAGGAAAATTATGAAAGACTGTCAACAGGGTTTCCTATGAAAATGAAGTGTAAAGGTTTGAACATGGAAAACTTAGAGCTCACTAAATTAAAAGAGCAGATACTTGAAATATAGTTTCACCTAAGGAATTCATTACAAAACACTTTTGGGGATATAAAGCATAAACCAATGCATAAATGAACTGGGGGAAAACATAATTTTGGGGAATTATGGCAGCAAATGGACCTAACCTTATGACTACAGTATACACATGGGACTCTTTTTGGTTGGCTAGTATATGTTAACGAAGTTCCATTAATTTCAATGAGAAAATGGGATAGAAAATGTCCCTCTCAGTGTCCATGAGAGGAATGTGGGTCGAATAAGATGGCAGGGCGATTTTAATAGACATTTTAAGGATTTTAATGGTCAAATGTGGTGTATAAATATCTAGATAACGGTAGCTGGTTTTGGAAATTTGAACTCAAGCAAGACAACAACTGCAAACATGCTACAGATACTGGAAAATGAAGCTGACAATGTGAATTATGAGACTGAAAATTGACTTTATGGAGGAAACGAGAAAAATAGGAGGGAAAAAATGGGATTTAATGTTGAAGTGATGTGTACATGATGGGATGATGTGGTAGAAGTGATGATCTGAAAGCACTGTATTATTTTTGCTGTGCTAAGTGTCTTTTCAGTTTATAAACATGTGCATACTTGTCTCATTAGTTTGCTTAAGAATTGAGGTTTTTTTCCATGAAATGTAGATGATTTTAGTGAATTAGAAGCATGAAATAAGCATAAATAACACTGAACATTAGTGTAAAATAGAGAAATAAGTCACCACATAAAATTTACACATCCGGCATGATGAAGCAGTTCACCCCTCTTGGGCTACATCTGCTGGTCTAGCTCCCAATGACATGTCCATATTTTATTATGTTCATTTTTTTTTTTCAAATACATGAAGTTTCAGGCCTCTAATGGTTGTTTTCTCTGCACCAATGGCTCTAGAATGCTCCAATTAGTAAAAAATGACTCATCATTCACTCTGAATGGATGAAAATTGAGTCTCCTACTCATTTTCCCAGTTACACCTAGAAAATCTCCACTAAATGTGGAGGACTCCACTTAACTGGAGTCAAAATAGCCAACTCCGCCCAAATTTAGGTGCACTCCATAAATCCCGCTAGAACTAACCATGGCATTTAATGGTTAGTGGTTGGGTGGCCACATGCCAACCCAAACCACGCAGCCTAACTGTTATGGTCGGCGGAACCATAGGCGGAAACCATGGTGTTAACTCTGGATAAGGTTTACTTGGGGTTGAAACTGTCGGAGTTATGTCTTAACCACGTGGAGAGTTAGCAGTAAACCATGGCATGTGACATATATAACATAACTTCCGGTGGATAGAAGACTATCGGGTTAACATTTTTGGTTGGTGTTAAACGTTTACCATGTGCAAACTACTGCGGGACCGCTAGTGGGTTGGGACCGCCAACGGTTCCTAACCCCCAATGTTAATTACGTTCAAAATTAAATATAAACCCGAAACTATAGAGGTTAAGAACTTATTGTAGCTCATGCGGTGTGGCGGGTGCGTGCTCTGTTGGAGGTCCAAGGTTCGACCCCTGCGACCTCCACAATAATTTTAATACACCACTAAGGGGACATGTGGCGGCCTCAGCGCTGGCCATGTGTCACCCTTTGATTGGCCCAAAAACCAAAACGTACAACCATTGACGAATACGAATATGAAACTTTTCAACTTGTGGTTGGCTCTGAGGAAGGAATATTCCTCAGAATATTCCTTCCGTTGACTCTGTGCATCCACCTTGCTGACTAGGCATCCTAGTCAACCCTGTCGCAAATTTTACCTGTTTTGGATTTCGATTAGAATGTGATATCTCCCTCATACGACATCAGTTTTTTGAACTGTTCACGGTGCCGGAATTAGGAAGACGAGATCTACACAACCTTTCTAGTTTAACCCAATCCTGTAACTTTCAATTTTGAGAAAAATTTATGAAATCCTGATCATTGCTCCCCATTGGGAAGCTTTTAGACCCCAAAAGACTTGATTACCTATTCAGTAGATGAGGGTACAACTCCCTCACCTTTCCAACCTCCATCCACTTTCCCTTGCTTGTTTTAGTTCCTTTGAGCCCAACTTGAAGGTAGTCAACACTTCCCCTCTTGGATTCTCTTGTCCTCCTGCCAAGAATTGTATCTTCCTTGAGCTCATCCAGAAATTATGGCGAGAAATATTCAATAGAAGGTAGCTAAACATCACTTCCTTGATCACCGATCAAAGGTGGCTCATACAAACGTAAGTTTTTAACATTAACAACTGAACACATTTGCATATATGAAGGCAATTCAAGTTGAAATGCATTATTATTAACTTGATTTATGATCTTGAATGGACCATAGCGAATGGGTTTGAGCTTTTTACCTTCCCCTTGCATCCTTTCTTTGCTAATGTGCAACCATACCTCATCTCCCTCTTGAAACTTGTGATCAACTTTATGTTTGCCATGCCTCTCTTTGTATTTTCTTTGAATTTTCTCAAACTGTTCTTGAACTTGTTGATGTATAATATGAATTTTCTTAATGAAATTTAGAGCCTTTTCAATATCACTATGGCCATCTATTGCAACATCCTTACCAAAGATGAAGTCTAATGGTGATTTTGGAAAATACCCAAAGCATACTTCAAAAGGTGATGTTTGAGTTGAAGAGTGCTTTGCCCGATTGTAAGCGTGCTGAATGTGATGCAGTTGCTCATCCCACAACTTAGGATCTTTGCTGCAATATCCTCTCAATAGATGCACAACGGTTCTGTTCACCACCTCAGTTTTTCCATCGGTTTGCGGATGAAAATAAATACTCTTTTTCAACTTTGTGTCCATCATACTCCATAGATTGGACCAAAAATTCCCAATGAACTTGGAATCCCCATCACTAAGAATAAAAGTTGGCAATCCAAAATGAACACAAACATGTTGAAAATAAAGTTCAGCATTTTGTTCAGAAGTAATGGTTTTCTTATATGGCATAAGTATACACATTTTACTGAATCTATCCACAACTACATAAAGATAATCATGCTATTTTCTTGACATAGGTAGACCTCCAAAAAAGTCCATGGAGACACTCTCGCATGGCCTTGATGGTACCGGTAGTGGCGTGTACAACCCAAGCTTCCTATTACTAGGCTTACTTGTTGCACACATAGAACAACCTCTTATAAAATGCGACACACTGTATATCATGCGAGGCCAGTAGCAATACCTCTGTAGATGCACCATTGTTTTTCTTACCCCAAAGTGTCCAACAATAAGAGATGAATGAGCATCTCACATGACACTTAGCCTCTCTCCTTGTGGTATACACAACTTGTCCAAATGAAATAACAAATTTTTGTGCATTTGATAATCTTTTTCTTCAACTTTATTCCCTTCACTCAAACTAGCATGCACATCTTGAAAATCAACATCATGTGCATATTGTTCTATGTAACTCTCATGTACAATAGAATCATTTTTGAGTAAATTAGATGCACTAATGATTGGTCTTGAAAGAATATCAACAAATTTATTGAAAATACCTTTCTTGTACCTTATAACCAAGTGAAAATGTTGAATAAATCCCATCCACCTGAAATGTCTTGATTGCTGCAGTTTTGTTTGTGACTGCAAGTACTGTAATGGTTGGTGATCGGTATGTACAATAGTCTCTTTACTGATCAAGTAGTGTTTCCACTTCTTGACACTTTGTACCAACACATATAGTTCTTTTTCATATGTAGGATAATTTGTCACAACACTGTTAAATGTTTCAGAATGAAAAGTGATAGGCTTACCATGGTGCAAAAGTACTGCACCCATGGCATAGTCACTAGCATCGGTTTGAATCTTGAATGGTTGTCTCAAATTTGGAAATGCAAGGACTGGAGCTGAACTGATCTTATATTTTAAAGCTTCAAAAGCTTGCTTTTGTTTTCCTCCCCATTGGAATATTTTCTTCACACTTGTCACTGCATGCATAGGAGCTGTGATGGAAGAAAAGTTAGCAATAAAATTTCTCCAATATTGAGCCGCACCTAAGAAAATTCTTACCTCAGTTATTGTTTTGGTTGTGGGCCAATTCACAATGGCTTCCACTTTAGAAGGATCAACTCTCAACTCTCCTCCTCCTACAATATGTCCCAAATAAACCAAATAAGTCTTTCCAAACTCACACTTTGACATCTTAAGAAACAATTTCTCTTTCTTCAAAATATGAAGCACTCTATTCACATGCAAGACATGTTATTCTCTTGTTTTGATGCAAATCAATATGTCATCTAAGTACACAATCAAAAATTCATCAAGGAATGGACGCAAAACACTATCCATAACACCCATGAAAGTTGTTGGTGCATTACACAAACCAAATGGCATAACTAACCACTCAAAGAGTCCTTGTTTGGTTTTGAATGCAATTTTCCATATATCACTTTCTGCAATTCTTACTTGATGATATCCACTTCATAAATATAAATTAGTGAAAAAATTTACTTCTTTTAGCTAATAAATCAAATCATCTATCCTTGGGAGTGGGTAATGATTCTTTATGATAATCTTGTTCAAAGCTCAGAAGTCTACACACATGCGCCAAGTCCCATCTTTCTTTGGTATCAAGACTATGGGTGAATCGCATGGCGAGGTGCTTGGCCTTATGATTCATTTGTCCAACATCTCTTTGATTCACCTCTTTATTTCAGCATTCTCCATGATCAACATGCGATACATACTGATATTTGGAAGAGGACAATCTTGCTGCAACTGAATCTCATGTTGAATCTCTCTTTTTGGAGGCAATCCCGTTGGCTCCTGAAACATCTCATGATGTGAATTAACTAAATCATATAAATATGATTTCAACTTAGGATCACATCTCTCAAATTATTCATGATTAACATCAGCTTTAGGCTTAATCATAAGAAGAAAAAAATTCTT
Organism: Pinus albicaulis; assembly: GCA_034641835.2. Lineage (NCBI taxonomy): Eukaryota > Viridiplantae > Streptophyta > Pinopsida > Pinales > Pinaceae > Pinus > Pinus albicaulis. The sequence continues at coordinate 574,970,665 of CM076583.1, read as the reverse complement.
ACTTGAATTTACGAGCCTCTTTATCTGTCCAACATTTACCATAGAAATGTTTGTCTTCTTGTGATGTGCTCTAACAATATGCTCCTTACCATCTTTGAATAAATGATATTTTTTCTCATGGTGATGGAAGATCGCTTTCCTGTCATACAAGTAAGGACTCCACAACACAATACCTATCATGTCAAGCTGAACCAAATCTAATTCAACTGTGTTAACAAAATTTGCAGTGATTGCAAACCGCAATATACATTTCTTTGATTCCAATAAATTTGCATCCTTACAAATCCAACCTAATGGATATGGTTTTGGATGTGGTATGGTCTCAAGGTTAAGTTTCTTGACCAAGTCTTCAGAGATTAAATTTTCTTGTGACCCACTGTCAAACGATGTGTCAATCTTGGTATGCTTGGATATGACCCTCACATGAAACAATTCAATTCTTTCTTCTTCATTTGGAGCATGTATGTGACAGTTTGATGTACTAGTACTGGGTTTAGTTTCAATTTATTTCCCCTTCATGTTCTTCAATCCCATGGCTGTAATCTTAGATTCATCACTTGAATCATCTCCTAAATCATGTTGAGTTGTAGCTGCAGTTTCTGTTTCCCTTTATTATTGTATTTCTTTGGCCTCATTTCAGGATGTAATTTCCAACGATGAGTTTCATCATGGCCTTCTTTGGAACAATGTTTACAAACCAATTTTTCTCCCTCATTCTTAACAGATGCATTCTTTTTGATTTTAACTTTTGAGGTCTTCTCTTTGTTTTTACCCTTAAAAGGTTTCTTTCTACCCACTTCAGAAATGTTCTTCCCTTTAGCTTCTAGATGTGTGTCCTGAACACATACTTCATCTAGACTTGTGGGGTTAAACATGAGAATAATATGTTTTAGGTAGCTATGTAATCCTCCTATGTACTTGAGCAAAGTATCTTGGCTCTGCAAATCTACCCCTAATAAGAGAGCTCTTCTCCTAAATTCTTGGGTGTATTCTTGCACATTTAGTCCCTTCAATTGCCTAAAGTTTTGCTAGTTCATTATGGCTTTCTGCATATGAGCTAATGGATAAAACTGTTGTTTTATAGCAGTAATGAAATCTAACCATGAAAGAATAATCTTACCATGTTTCTTGATCTCTTCCTTTGTCTTGGCTTCCCACCAAACAAGTGCTGCACCCTCCATTCTCGATGAAGCTAATTTGATTTTGGTATCATCATCTTGAAGGTTATGGATTCTCAAATAGACCTCCAATTGCCTAATCCAATTATCAAGCTCTTCTGCATTGACTTCATCATTAAACATTGACAATTCAAACTTAACATCAAGTTTTGAAAAAGGACCTTTACCAGTGTTCTTTGACTTGTGTGGCTGATGTACTGAAGAAGAAGTAGAGGATGATGAGGATGAGGGTGAAGATGATGGCTCTCCATTGCCTCCATTTCCTCCATTTCCCTTCTTTGAATTATCTTCATCATTGTGACCTCCTGAAGATCCATATCCTTGTGAAGTTTGGATCCTTCTCCTTTGTTGGGAAAAATACTGAGAGGGGGAGGTGAATCAGTATTTACTGCATAATCAAATATTTTTACTTTTTCATTCCTTAAAACCCATACGCTACTTTCCTTCAATAAACTAGCGTATATACGCGGATCCCCTTTATGAAACTAGCGTATACACAGAGATTTAGATCTGTCATTAAATCTTCACTTATATTATTCCATCATTCATTCATCAGATGTTCAATAAAAATTAAACATGTGCAGTAAGAACAAAATAAACCATCACACAAAGCATCACACATGAACACCAGGATTTTTAGGTGGAAACCCAAATCGGGAGAAAACCACCGCTGCAGTTGCTCAGCCTTCAATATTTTATTATAGAGAAAACATCTTACAACATATGTGCTGGCGCAGACTTGACCAGCACGCAGGCACCCACCTGCGCTCGTTTACCGGCCTCTCCTGGAAGGGAGCTCCAACCCCCTGACTCGTTTACCAGCCTCTCCTGGAAGGGAGCTACGACCCCCCGATCTCGTTTACCAGCCTCACCTGGAAGGGAGCTACAACCCCCTGACTGAAGGCTACAACCCTCAGCACCTCTATGGACCACATTTCATCAATTTTCACACTGGATCCAACAACTTCAATAGAACAACACTTGCAGGCCACATTTCATCATACTTTCAGACTGGACCCTTTCCATAATTTTAAGCACAAATATACATCACCAGCAGATACTTATCAATTCAGACAACACAGATCAAATAGCAGAAACATAGTAGAACAGATCAGACATTTCATACCCCTTGCATCAGCAAACCCTAGTTTTCATACGCGCTTTCCCTTTACTGATGTCGCGTATATACGCCAGCTTTCCGCCTACACAAACCAAATATACCTCTGTATATTTTATTATGCATACGCTGCTTTTCTTTCACAACATATATACGCTGCCAAGCCCAAGGGCGAAGTAGCGTATATATCTTCAATCATTACAGAGCAACATACTTCATCAGATCAGATATTCAGTTCAGATCTACCCTTTTGCTTCAGACAGATGTTTGCCTAGATGCTCGCCTCATCACAGATCTAAGCCTTCCATAATCAGATCTAGCAAATACAAGAGAAATTCAGATCTAGATCCCCTTCTTCATCATTGGTGCATCATACATTTAGATTTATCATTCAAGTGTAACCCTTTCCATTCAGATATACTTCAGAGAGAAGTATTCATTCAAGCTCAGACATCTTGCACCCTCACACATGATATGCACAATGAATTTGTTCTCCTTATATAGGTTTATCCTTTTTCAATACCAAGAGCCCCTTTTTCAATACCATGGGCCAAAACAATACCATGAGCCCAAAACTACCTGGACGGGGTCAATTAGGCGGATCATTACCCAATACCATGGGTCAATATCATGGTGGTTACCCTTGGTTTTGCACTTTTTGAGCGCTTTAGCCCATACGCGACTTGGCACGTTCTTTTCCGCGTGCATACGCGACTTCCCTTAGGCCAATCCGCGTATACCTAGAGACATACTTTTTTTTTTCATCATAGAATTAGCACATGCTGAAATCCTTTCTTCATTGCCTTCTGTACTCACTGTAGATACATCAGATTTCCTTCATCAAGAACATATTCTATCAAGCACAACTTCATCAAGTAAGTTGTCATCATCTTCATCAAGTGGGTTGCCTTTCAAGGACAACACTCAGCATCAAACATTATATCACATCAGATTTACATCATTTACTAAGTCCATCAAGTCAAGCATAACATCATCAGGTGGATTGCCATCAAGGACAACATATGTCAACAGTCGCATGTCTTCATCTTCATTTAGTGGGTTGCCATCAAGGAAAACACTCTGCATCATATTTCCAACAATCTCCCCCTTTGGACTTGATGGCAACCATGATGGTGTTTGGTTACCACAACAGATAGATACATTAAGAATGCAATGACACCATGTCACTCTCCCAAGTATTTGACACCATCTCTTCATTCAAACACCATGTCACTCTCCCCCTTTGACATCAAGGGCAAAGGGCGGATCAACACCAACATACTCTCCTCATGTAGAAGAAGCGTTCTGCAGATCTGATGTATACTGAAGTGACCAAGCTCCCCCTGAGTTCATGCTGAATCTTCAAACATATTTTTCAATGAAGTACATGACTCTATGACATTCCTATCACCAATGACTCATACTTACATCAAAGATTCATCCAAGTGGATTTACATATAAGACTCAAGTACCCTACCAAGTGGGTTTACACAATTCAACTCATCTACCCAACCAAGTGGGTTTACAAATTTGACAAGTCCTTACATGACTGAATATTACAATTTTACATCATGGGTCTCAACAAGACCTTTTCAAAAAATTACAAAGATGACCATTTAAGACCAACACCAGAAAGTCCTTAAGAAAGAGAACATATTTCAGAATCATCATAATGCCAACATTGCATTATACTCAGCAAAGCTAATGCTCCCCCTGAATCTGTGCAACCAAGTAATCTTTCCAAATGACTAAGGCTCCCCCTTAGTTTGTGCATCCTGAAAACTTCCACCAACAAATCATCAAGGCATCTTCATCAAAACATTAGAGATAGAATTATGAGAACTGGAACACCACCAGAGATACCAAACAGTATCAGAGATACCAAACAGCACTGCAGCTGTGCTGAAGAGAGCTGAACCAACCAAAAATTGTCAGCAATCAGTCATACGCGGTTTTCTTTGCAGGAACTAGCGTATATACGCGACTGTGTTTCAGGAAGCCCGCGTATCCCAAGCCATCTTCTAAATTTATGCAGATTTGTTCTTTTGACTGGCAGAGAATACTCCCAGCTTCTGTCTTAGATACTCGAACGCTTCCCTGGGCAGAGGTTTGGTAAAAATATCAGCAACTTGTTCTTTGGAGGGAACATACTCCAACTTCACCGTTTGCTCAAGCACTTGTTCACGTAATAAGTGATACTTGATGGGAATGTGCTTGGTCTTTGAATGCATAACAAGATTCTTTGAAATACTGATGGCACTTGTATTGTCACACTTAATGGGGACAGGAGGAGTACATTTGACTTGAAAATCTTGTAAGGTTTGCATCATCCAAAGGAGTTGAGTGCAACAATATGCGGCAGCTACATACTCTGCTTCAGCTGTTGATAAGGCAATAGAATTTTGCTTCTTGCTGAACCAAGAAACTAACCGGGGCCCCATGTAGAATGCACCACCACTAGTGCTTTTCCGATCATCAACACTTCCAGCCCAATCTGCATCAGTGTAAGCATGAAGAGTAAGATCAACATTCTTTGGATACCATAGACCAAAGTCTTGAGTTCCTTGAAGATATTTGAATATTCTTTTAACAGCCTGAAGATGAGACTCTTTTGGATTAGCTTGGAATCGTCCAACAATCCCAATAGCATGCATAATGTCAGGTCTAGTCCCAGTGAGATAAAGTAAACTTCCTATCATCGATCTATACTCTGGTTGATTCACTGTGGGAGAATCATCATTAGAACTGAGACTGCATCCGGTTATCATTGGTGTACTTATAGGTTTGCATTCTTCCATGCCATAATTCTTCAGAATTTGCTTAAGATATTTTGCTTGAGATAAAAAAATACCATTTGCCGTTTGGTGCACTTGCAAGCCAAGAAAGAATGTTAGTTCCCCAAGTAAAGACATTTCAAATTCTTGCTGCATGACAGAAGAAAATTTTTGACTCAAAGATTCTTCGTTGCTCCCAAAAATGATATCATCAACATATACAACCATAATCAATAGTTTATCATTTTCAATTTTTGTGTACAAGTTGCTATCAGCAGACCCTTTTGAAAAACCTTGTTGATGAAGATATTTGTCAAGACGATAATACCAAGCCCTTGGAGCTTGTTTGAGACCATATAGAGCCTTTTTAAGTCTACAAACAAGATTTGCATCATTTCCCAAAATGAATCCTTCAGGTTGTTCTATATATACTTCTTCTTCTAGATCACCATTAAGAAAAGCAGATTTAACATCCATTTGATAGACTTTGATTTGTTGATAACTTGAAAAAGCAAGAAACATTCTGATGGCTTCAAGTCTAGCTACGGGAGCAAAAGTTTCTTCAAAGTCTATACCTTCTTGTTGAGTATACCCTTTGCAAACCAGTCTAGCTTTGTTTCTTACAACATCCCCATTCTCATTTAACTTGTTCTTGAAAATCCATTTAGTTCCAATGACATTTTTATCATGAGGTCTTGGAACCAAATCCCAAGTGTCATTCTTTTCAATTTGAACAAGTTCTTCATCCATGGCTTGCCTCTAACATTCATATTTGCTAGCTTCATTGACATTGTGTGGTTCAATTGTGGATATGAGTGCCAAATGATTAGAAGATCCTACAAGAGTTCTCCTTGTTCGTACACCAGATTCCTTGTCACCCAAAATTTGAGATTCAGGATGATTCTTTTGAACATATCTGGATGGAGCTTTTTCAGATAGATCATCTTCGGGTTCTTCATTGGATCCACTGTCTATATCATTGCTATCTGATGTAGAAGGCCATATGTCGCTATCATCTTCTTTTATTGTTTGTTTTTCTTCTTTAGGAGCTGCAGGAGACTCATCAATAACAACATCAATACATTCAACAACCTTTCGAAGCCTTTTATTGTAACATGTGAATGCTTTGCTTGACGATGAGTAACCAAGAAATATCCCTTCATTTGATCTAGGTTCAAATTTGCCAAGCTTTTCATCATTATTTTTGATAAAGCATTTACTTCCAAAAACCTTAAAATGCCTCACAGTGGGAGAATTGCCATACCAGAGTTCATATGGAGTTTTGTCACTATTTACCCGAACATGAGCCTTATTGAGAATGTTAACTGTTGTATGTGCTGCTTCTCTCCAGAACATGTCAGGAACATCAGAATCAGCAAGCATAGCTCTAACCATTTGAACAATTGTTCTATTCATTATTTCTGCTACACCATTTTGTTGTGGAGTGCCTGCTACAGAGAACTGTCTTTTAATGCCATGTTGTTCACAAAAATCAAAGAATTCATTTGATGAATATTCTCCTCCTCGATCAGATCTAAGACACTTGATTTTTAGATCTAATTCATTTTCTGCCAATGCTTTGAAGCTCTGAAATTTTTCAAGTGCTTGATCTTTGTGTTTAATGAACACGATCCAACACATTCTAGAGTAGTCATCAATAAATAAGATATAGTATTCTTCCCCACGTAATGAATTTTTCCTCATAGGTCCACAAATATCAGTATGAATGAGTTCAAGAGGCTTACTTGATGATCCTTCTTTGGCATTAAATCGTACTCTGGTATGCTTACCAAATTGACAAGATTTGCATATGGTACTTTTCGGAAGATTGACCTTGGGAAGATCACGAACAGCTTGAAGTTTGCTTGCTTTGTTGATTTGAGAGAAACTCAGATGCCCCAGCCTTCTATGCCATAGCCAATTTTCTGAAGACTTGCTTAAGTAACATTGATCTATGCCGTTTAGAACATACAGGTTGCTTGGATTTATTTTTCCTTTTATAATGATTTTACCTGTATCGAGATCACGAACCACACATTCTTTGGAACTGAAGACCACTTCTGCTCCTTGATCACACATTTGACTAACACTTAACAGGTTATGCCTTAATCCATCCACATACATGACATCTTTAGCCTTCACCTTTTCTTTTAGAAAAGCTGACCCTTTTCCTTTAATTACAGCAGGAGTATCATTTCCAAATGTAACTTTCTTTTCTTTTTCTAGAGCATTATAAGTATGAAGTTTGCTTTTGTCACCTGTCATGTGTCTTGAGCACCCATTATCGATGTACCATTGATTTTCTTCTCCTTCCGCAAATAATGCTATCCCACAATTTTCAACCGGTGGTTCTTTCTTTTTCCATATTTTAGAGCTTGAGGGAACATGTTCTTTTGGCTGGATCTTGTTCCTGCATTCAGATTCTTCATGGCCAAAGTTATTACAATAAGTGCATTCAACTTCACTTTGAAGAAGAGAAAAATTGTTATAGGTATTCTTCTTTGGTTCAGTATCCAACCTTTTCTTTCTTGCTTCTCTTGTCATGATGGTTTTATATGCAACACATTGGATAGCTTTATGACCAAAATTGTGACAAGTGAAACATTGCCCATTGAAGTAGAAATTTCTGCGATCATGGAATCTTCTATTTGAATTTACATGTTGGTTGTAGTGTCTTTGAAAGCTATCCCTGTTAGTGTTCCTTGAATTGAGATGGTCCTGCTTTCCCTGTAGAGATCCTTTATTCCCTTGCTGAGTGGCTGAATGATGTAAACCACCTGTAACTTCTTTTAGATAGTTTGGTGCTGAAGTTTGAGAAGATTCTCCGGTATATCCAAGACCTGTCTTTATAAGAGGAGAACGTTGTACCTTGATGATCTCATCTAAGGTTTCAAATCCTTTAGCAAATCTAAGATTCAAGGTTTTTGCTTTCTCAACTTCTTTTCTTTGACTTACCACTTCACATTCTAGTTTTTCAATATGTTTCTTTGCTTCTTCAAGCTGCTTTTCAATGGTCTCTCTAATTATCTTTTGTTCTTCTAAGCGTAGTTTGAGTTGATTATTTTCTTCAAGAAAATCGTTTTCCTCTAGAGCATCCATAAAAGTATCCTTTTCTTCTTTTTGTTCAAATGCCATGAGAAGTCTAATATCTTCTTCACATTCTTCCTCACTATTAGATGACTCATCACTATCTTCATTAGCATAGTAACTTTTCTTAGAGCTAGATCGGTTCTTATTCCTTCTTACTACTTATTTTCTTTTATAAGGACATTTTGCAGCATAATGACCAACTTTACCACACTCAAAACATTTGAAGGGAAGCTTACCTTTGAATCTTCCAGTACCTAGTTGGAGCTTTCTCACGAAATTTGCTTCTTCTTCATCGGATACATAGCTGGATTCTTTGACAACCTCCTTTTCCTTTCCTTTTGTAGATGCCTTAAAGGCAACTTCTCTTATTTGAGAAGGACCTCCTTGTCTCATTTCAAAAGCAGTCAGAGTAGCATGTAATTGAACAATAGTAAGCGATTGCAGATCTTGCCTTTCTTCAATAGCTGAAACTTTAGAGTCAAATTTTGAAGTCAAGGATCTTAAGACCTTTTCCACCAGAGTAGTATCAGTTATGGTTTCACCCAAATTTCTCATTCGATTTACAATATCATCCAGACGAAGAAAGAAACTGGCAACACTCTCATCACTATGCATCTTCAAATTTTCATATTCAATTCTAAGAGTTTGGAGTTTTGCACTTTTTACCTTTGTGTCTCCTTCATAGCTTAGAATGATTTTCTCCCATATTTATTTTGCTGAATGTAGCTGCATCACTTTAGCAAATTTTGATTCAGACATGCTTCCTAGCAAGACATTTACTGCTTTGGCATTGGTTTCATACTTCTTCCTTTCTGCTGCATCAGTAGGAATACTTGCCGGGTATTGATAACCTTCTTCCACGATTGCCCATACATATGCACCAAGACTTTGCAGATATGCTTTTGTACGTACCTTCCAGAATATCAGATTGCTTCCATTGAATAGAGGTGGCTTTATAGACATTACTCCTTCTTGACTTCCCATTGCAACGGATCTCCTTTAAGCGATCAAGCTTCTGCACAAGGACCCGCTCTGATACCAATTGTTGGGAAAAATACTGAGAGGGGGGGGTGAATCAGTATTTACTGCATAATCAAATCTTTTTACTTTTTCATTCCTTAAAACCCATACGCTACTTTCCTTCGGTAAACTAGCGTATATACGCGGATCCCCTTTATTAAACTAGCGTATACACAGATATCTAGATATGTCATTAAATCTTCACTTCTATTAATCCATCATTCATTCATCAGATGTTCAATAACAGTAAACATGTGCAGTAAGAACAGAATAAACCATCACACGAAGCATCACACATGAACACCAGGATTTTTAGGTGGAAACCCAAATCGGGAGAAAACCACCGCTGCAGTTGCTCAGCCTTCAATATTTTATTATAGAGAAAACATCTTACAACATATGTGCTGGCGCAGACTTGACCAGCACGCAAGCACCCACCTGCGCTCGTTTACCAGCCTCTCCTGGAAAGGAGCTCCAACCCCCTGACTCGTTTACCAGCCTCTCCTGGAAGGGAGCTACGACCCCCCGATCTCGTTTACCAGCCTCACCTGGAAGGGAGCTACAACCTCCTGACTGAAGGCTACAACCCTCAGCACCACCTTGGACCACGTTTCATCAATTTTCACACTGGATCCAACAACTTCAATAGAACACAACTTGCAGGCCACAATTCATCATATTTCCGGACTGAACCCTTTTCATACTTTTAAGCACAAACATACATCATCAACAGATACATACCGATTCAGACAACCCAGATCAGATAGCAGTAATACAGCAGAACAGATCAGATATTTCATACCCTTGCTTCAGCAAACCCTAGTTTGCATACGCGCTTTTACTTCACTGATGTCGCGTATATACGCGCTTCCATCCACACAAACCAGCGTATACCTCAGTGTATATTTTATTACGCATACGCGCTTTCTCTTCGCTGAAGCCGCGTATATACGCGCTTCCTCCGCGGCGAAGTAGCGTATAGATCTTCAATCATTACAGAGCAGCATACTTCATCAGATCAGATATTCATTTCAGATCTACCCTTTTTGCTTCAGACAGATGTTCGCCTAGATGCTCGCCTCATCACAGATCTAAGCCTTCCATAATCAGATCTAGCAAATACAAGAGAAATTCAGATCTAGATCCCCTTCTTCATCATTGGTGCATCATACATTTAGATTTATCATTCAAGTGTAACCCTTTCCATTCAGATATACTTCAGAGAGAAGTATTCATTCAAGCTCAGACATCTTGCACCCACACTCATGTTATGCACAATGAATTTGTTCTCCTTATATAGGTTTATCCTTTTTCAATACCAAGAGCCCCTTTTTCAATACCATGGGCCAAAACAATACCATGAGCCCAAAACTACCTGGACGGGGTCAATTAGGTGGATCATTACCCAATACCATGGGTCAATACCATGGTGTTTACCCTTGGTTTTGCACCTTTTGAGCGCTTTAGCCCATACGCGACTTGGCACGTTCTTTTCTGCGTGCATACGTGACTTCCCCTAGGCCAATCCGCGTATACCTAGAGACATACTCTTTTTCATCATAGAATTAGCACATGCTGAAATCCTTTCTTCATTGCCTTCTGTACTCACTGTAGATACATCAGATTTCCTTCATCAAGAACATATTCTATCAAGCACAACTTCATCAAGTAAGTTGTCATCATATTCATCAAGTGGGTTGCCTTTCAAGGAAAACACTCAGCATCAAACATTATATCACATCAGATTTACATCATTTACTAAGTCCATCAAGTCAAGCATAACTTCATCAGGTGGATTTCCATCAAGGACAACATATGTCAACAGTCGCATGTCTTCATCTTCATTTAGTGGGTTGCCATCAAGGACAACACTCTGCATCATATTTCCAACATCCTTCTAGTCTCTCATTCCTTTCTTGATAAAGGATTCTAACCATCTCAGTCATGTCAAGGAATGCTTTCCTAAACACTCTTTCTTCCTCTTTGGGATCAACTTCTTCATGGATTTATCCTTCTCTATGAGACATGAGTAATGTAGCTTCTGATTCCTTAGGCGGTGAAATAGGTGGTGGAGATTGTGGAAATATTTCTCTCCTTTTCTTTGGCTCTTCTTGAGACCCTTCTGCTCCCACCAATTTGCATTCTCCTCTTTTGAGCTTGAGCCTTGTAAACATCTAAAAAAATTGCAAACAATTAAACAATTCTTTGCAAAAAACAACACCAGAGAATAAAATCTAGCTCTGATACCAATATGATCTGAAAGGACTATATTAGTTTTGTTGTGCTAAGTTTATTTTCATTTTATAAACATGTGCATACTTGTCTCATTAGTTTGCTTAAGGATTGAGGTTTTTTTCCTTGTAATGTAGAAGATTTTAGTGAATTAGAAGCATGAAATAAGCACAAATAACACTGAACAGTAGTGTAAAACAGAGAAATAAGTCACCACATAACATTTACATAGCAGGCATGATGAAACATTTCACCCCTCCAGGGCTACATCTACTGGTCTAGCTCCCAATGGCATGTCCATATTTCATTATTCTCAAAATTTTGCAAATACATGTAGTTACATGCCTCTAATGGTTGTTTTCTCTGCACCAATGGCTCTAGAATGCTCCAATTAGTAAAAAATGACTCTTAATTCACTCTGAATGGGTGAAAATTAAGTCTCCTACTCATTTTCCGAGTTACACATAGAAAAAATGAATGTGGAGGACTCCACTTAACTGGAGTCAAAATAGCCAACTCCACCCAAATTTAGCCACGCTCCATAAATCCCACCAGAACTTACTGTGGCATTTAATGGTTAGTGGTTGGGTGGCCACATGCCAACCCAAACCACGTGGCCTAACCGTGATGGTCGACGGAACCATAGGCAGAAACCGTGGTGTTAACCGTGGATAAGATTTACCCAGAGTTGAAACTGTCAGAGTTATGGCTTAACCGCGCGGAGAGTTAGTAGTAAACTATGGCATGTGACAAATATAAAAAAAATTCTGGCGGATAGAAGACTGTCGGGTCAACATTTTTGGTTGGTATTAAACGTTTACCATGTGAACACTGCTGCCGATGGGTTAGGACCACCGACGGTCCCCAACCCCCAATGTGAATTACGTTCAAACTTAAATATAAAACTGAAACTATAGAGGTTAAGAACTTCTTGTAGCTCATGTGGTGTGGTAGGTGCGTGCTCTGTTGGAGGTCCATGGTTTGACTCCTGCGACCTCCACAATAATTTTAATACACCACTAAGGGGACATGTGGCGGCCTCAGGTCTGGCCATGTGTCACCCTCTGATTGGCCCAAAAACCAAAACGTACAACCATTTACTAATAAGAATATGAAACTTGTCAACCTGTGTTGGCTTTGAGGAAGGAATATTCCTAAGAATACTCCTTTTGCTGACTGTGCATCCACCTTGCTGACTTGGCATCCCAGTCAACCCTGTCGCAAATTTTACCTGTTTGGGATTTTGATCAGAACACGACATCTCCCTCATATGACATTGGTTTTTCGAACCATTCATGACGCCGAAATCAAGAAGACGAGATCTACACAACCATCCTAGTATCAACCCAATCCTATAACTTTCAATTTTGAGCAAAATTTATGAACTCCTAATCAAGTGATGTTGTGATGTGATAGGGTGACGTGGTGGTGTGACAGGGTGACATGGTGGTGAAGTGTCAATTTTTCCTATAGAGTCACACTCGCTTATCGCAAAGTTAAGAGAGCACCCACTATAATAGGCGAGGCCCACTAGTGGTGATCCCGCAATTGATCTCATTCGTTGGTTGCTGGTAAACCAATCCAACGTTGACTCTTTTATGGAGGCACTCGGGCGCATAAACTTTGAACCCTTTGTGATGTCGGGTTTCCTCCATCAGGAGTACCCAACATCTTGATTAATTTCGCCTGACAAACAAGCTTGACATTTAACCCTTCAATTCATTTAACTCAATCAGGGTCCCACCTACACACTTATGCCGCATTATCTTTAATATCAATGTTGATCCACCATTAAGTTTTCAAAATCCTAACACTATAATAATTATGTTTTTTTTTTCTTTCCACAATTAAAACCATAGTGAAAAACGAGATACAACAAAAACCATACATAAATATGTACAAATACAAAAACTCATTTTCATTCATTTGTAAACAATGAAGGATACATAATACTCATCTGATTAGCCATCTCCCATGTAGCTTCATCCGGCCTAAAGTGCTTCCACTTTACTTTAACCTGCTCAAGTGCTCTGTTGCGGAGCACGATATTTTTTGGCTGCAATATACATTTGGGTTCCAGATGGAATTCTCCCTCTTGCTCCACATGAAATAGAAACCAATCAATAACATGATCAACATCATTTACATATCTTTTCAGCAATGGAATATGAAAAATATTATGGAATTTCACAGTCAGAGGCAGTGCAAGTCTATAGGCCACTTGTTCAATCCTATTAAGGATCTCAAAAGGCCCGTAATATCGTGGTTCCAACTTGGCACGTGATTTGATCCCTAAGGAGCTTTTCTTGGGCTTGATGCACAAATAGACATTCTCCCCAACTTGAAGCTCCTTAAATGCCCTCTGCTGGTTTTCATAAATTTTCTGCCTGTGTTGTGTTGTCTTTAGATTCTTATTTATAACCTGCATTTCCTGTTCCATGTATACCAACATGTCTGTTCTAGTAAGTACCATGTTCATTGGATCACTCCACCTGATGGGAGTGTTACAACTTTTCCCATACAGTGCCTCAAACAGACTCATCCTTAGTGACTCCTGGTAACCATTTTTGTGCGCAAATTAAACCAATGGAAGGTACTACTCCCATCTCCTCTATTAATGCATTCCATACATCCTCACCATATCCTCCAGTATCCTCCTGACCCTCTCAAATTTTCCATATGTTTGTGGATCATAAGTCGCGCTAAAGGTCAACTTTATTCCCAATCTTGCAAACAACTCCTTCTAAAACTTGGAAGTGAACTTGAAATCCTTGTCCGACACAATTTTCGTCGGAACACCATGCGATATCACGATCTCCCTACTGAAGACATGTGCTACCACACTGGATGAACAAGTAGTCTTCATTGGAATGAAGTGAGCTATCTTGATCAACCTGTCTACCACAACCATGATAGAATCATGCTTCTTCGATGTCCTTGGAATACCTGTAATGAAATCCATGGAAATGCCTTCCCATTTCCACTCTAGAATTGGAATAGGCTGAAGCAACCCACCTAGATTCTTACACTCTTCTTTGACCTGCTGACAGTCCAAACATCTTGCCACAAACTCTGCTACTTCCTTCTTCGGGCAGTAGTAGAACTTCTTTACTATTGTCAACGTCTTATGATATCCTGGGTGACCTGAATATGGTTTTACATGCAACTCACTCAAGATAAGCTTCTTGAGTTCACTGTCATCTGACACATAGAGCTTGTCTCTAAATCTCACCAAGCCATCTACTGTAAGATGATAATCCACATCTGGATCACCTGTACCCTACTGTAACATATGCATAAGCTCCCCGTACCTGTCATCCAATTGTCCTGCTTGTAAGAACCGATCCTGTAAATATGTCCCATATGAGCTCACCACCGCAACATGGTTCAACTATACTTTCCTTCTGAGAGAATCTGTAACTTTGTTCTCCTTTCCCTTAATGTACTTGATCCCAAATTCAATCTCACTAAGGGTATCCAACCATCTATCTTGCCTGGCATTCAAATTCGACTGGTCAAATAAATATATTAATCGACAATGATCGATTATCAACAGAAACCTCCTTCCGAGAAGACAACGTCTCCACATCTTCAAGGCGTGAATAATAACTTCCAACTCAAGATCACGAGTCACATAGTTCTGCTCGTGTTCATTCAGTTTCATGGACTCATAACATATCACCCGTCCCTCTTGCATAAGGACTCCACCAAGCCCTCTCTTGTAAGCATTTGTACATAATACCAATTATTTATCTAGATATGCAATATTTGACATTGGAGTATTTGTCAACAACTGCTTCAACTGCTCAAAAATGGATTCACACTCATATTTCCATTCAAACTTCGTACCATTCCTCTGCAAATATGTAATACAATATGCAATGCGTGAGAAGTTCATGATGAACCTCCTATAATAACCTGCTAATCCCATGAATGATTTCACTTCCTCCACATTTCTAGGAGCTGCCCACTACATGATAGACAAACCTTTTCTGGATCTACCGCTATGCCATTATTGGAAACAACATGCCCAAGTAGTGTATTTCTATCTGAAATAAACTGCACTTGCTAAGATTAACATATAATTGATGCTCTCTTAGCAATCTCAACACTGCTGCTAAATGCTCGATATGTTATTCCGCATTCTTAGAATATACCAAGATGTGATCAATGAATACAATAACAAACTTGTCCAGATAAGGATGCAACACACTATTCACGAGACGCATAAAGTTAGTTGGAGCATTAGTCAAACCGAATGGAACTACAACAAACTCATAATGCCCATACCTGGTTCTAAAGGCAGTTTCATAGATATCCTATTTTTTTAATGCGTACCTGATGGTATTGTGATCTCAAATCAATATTTGAGAACACTCCTACTCCCTTCAATTGATAAAAAAAGTCGTCAAATCATGGCTATGGGTACATGTTCTTGATTGTTACCTTGTTTAGCTGCCTGTAATCAATGCAAAATATAAGAGTACCATCCTTCTTCTTCACGAACAACACTGGTGAACCCCAAGGTGATACACTTGGCCTAATGTATCCCTTATCAAGAATTTCCTCCAATTGCAACTTCAACTTTACTATCCATGTAGTGCTCATCCTGTAAGGTGGCTTTGATATTGGTGTTGCCCCTGGTACAAACTCAATAGAAAAGTTTACTTCCCTATGCGAAGGCAACTTTGGAATCTTTGTTGGAAACACATCTTGAAACTGCTGCAATACAAGGTACCTCTTGAAGATTTATGTATCCTCAAAATCCTTACCCTTGTCATTGGAAATATGAACTGCAAACATCACACACCCTTTTCTGCAACTGTGCTTAGCCTGCATAACTATGACCATCCTCACAGATGTAGGCTTCTCCTTTCCCTGCAAGATTCTCTTCTCTCCATTATCATCCATACACTCAATAGCCTTGTCATAGCAATATACTTTGGTCCTATGAAGATACAACGAGTCCATAACCAAAATAATATTTTATGATCCAAATGGAAGTACATTAAAATGTGTTGTTGTAGGCATATCATTGAACTCAAATACACAAGCTCTTACCCAATGATGAACTACCTTATTCATACTTGTACCTAACTGCACCAAACAAGACTATGCATACACTTATTTTCTCAAGCCACACTTATCTACCGGGTCAGGATTAACATAACTATAATTAGATCTAGGATCAATCAAAATATAAATAACTCGATTACAAAGCTTACCATCCATATCAATGATATATGTATGATGATCCACTTGCTTGTTGTCCACAACTGCATAAGTACGAGGAATACTATGACCAACATCCCCAACTATATATGCCTCTTGAGCATTATATATATGAGGCCTACCTCCCTGGTACAATGGGCAATCCTTCTTACAATGATCTTTTCCACATATCCAACACTGAAAAGATGCTCTACTATCACCTCTAGTCTTCTGCTCTACAGGTTCCCACACATGTCCCTTCTCGGCTGCATTGAACTTCTTGTAAGGAGCAACAAATTCTTTCTCACATGCTCTTGATTGATTCTCACCAGTCCCTATTTCTGCAACTCTGACAAGATCTGAAGTATTTCTGCATTAACCTCTACCTGCTTCTCTTGAGCCATTGCAAGTATTTTATGAGCCTCAACCAACCTGTCATTTTCTGCTTTGTGACTTCTGATCTATGCCCTCAAGTTCCTCATTAAATTTTCTATACCAGGAGAATACTCTTCTCCTTGTTTCCCAACTAATCTGTAGGAAGTGTCACAGGAACAGTAGTCTACCATTTTTCTTGTCATCTTGAATTCTCTTCTCCCTGCAATTATACCTTATCAGATAAACCAAATAGATACCAAAATAAAATCCATACGTCAGTGATGTTCAAGGGAGTCTTATCTCATTTGCAAGATTAGTCTGCATTAACATGTACATGTATATCATAACCATATCCATGTATTAACATAATAACACAACAACATCATGCATTACCATACCAAATGTATACCATGATCCCATGCATGACAACCATAACCTTGAAAACATCAAACTTACCCAAAGAGAGTGAAACCACGCTCTGATACCACCCCATAACGCCTCTTCCCATATCTACCCACTTTAACTGGCCTTCCCAAGCTGAACATGAGCTGAGTGTCAATATGAGAAGACTTAACCTCCTAGGTTACCTTAAGGAAATGGATTCGACAAATTAAGACCTTATTGACTTCCCTAAGGCACCATAGAATCTCGTGGAGTAACCCAACCTCTCCAAGTGTCCAACCCCTGAGACAACTCACTTTTTCCCTGAGCTAGAGCCCCAGTCATTCCCTTGCCAAGACCACCACGTGAGTATGGGTTCCAAATTGCACACATAAGCCTTCCTCCATGTGACTATGGACTTTTTTGCTCAGTTTTATGCCAATGAATTCCAATTTTGTGCCACTTTTTTAAGGCCAGGATTCAAGCTTCTGCCCAGAACTCAGTGAAACTTAGAGAGAAGGTAAATAACATAGAAATAATGCTTGTAAACGAAAAAATGAAACCATGAATTGACCTGAACATCCCCTACCAAGACTGAAGTTTTGTTAAACACTTGGTGGATATGCAACCTACAGGTCATGAATGCAATTCTGAACATGAGGGACTGAAAAATTATCTGAGGTTTAACAAGAAGGGTGAATGCCTTCTCACATTAGCTATCATGACACCAATTGGGTCTTCCATTCATTATTTATTTAGTTATGAGTGAAAACATGAAAAGATCCATGACTAAGATCTTTCATAAAACCATGCTTATAACCAACATATAACCATATAAATAACAATAAGAGAAAAACCATTAAATCCAAATAATAACCAGTATATTTCCTTATCCAAAGCAAGAGAAACTTAGATTTTATTAAAAATAGGAAAATACCAACCAGATTCAGGACTTCCATATTCCACCCGACCATAGATTGGCTAAGCCATATCTCTCTTTAGCCAATCACCCTTGTGCCATATTCCAAGCATGAATGTGGGATTTCATGGGATAAAAAATTCCAAACACAACCATGGGAATCCAAAGGTTAAACCACCTCCACCCTCTCCATATTGTGATCACACCTAAACCGGTTCCGAGATCACAAAACCAAACCGACCTTGGATGCCTTATAGTTCCTTCACCATCCTTGAGGAATTTTCCTATCTCCAACCTCAGGCTTTATCGTGTATGCTGCCACTACCGGTCAAGGGATTCCTGCAAGTATTTTTGTTGAAGCTGCTTGATCCTTGCCTTCATTTGCTTTCCTTGTCCTTCTTTGATTTTCCTTTCCTTTCCTTTCTTGATTTCTTTATCCTCTTGGTGCTTTCTCCTATCCGAGACTAATTTTAACACTAAACTAACAAAAGGCTACCAACTAATGCTCTAAGGTATTTTTATTGACGAGGCCTCTAATTTCTTCAAATTTTCATTATTTTCCTTCATTTTCCTCCTCACATGCAACTTGTGAACTTTCACCTTCATTTTCTCCAAATTTCCTTTATCTTCATAAATAAATGCCAAAAATACTCTTTTGCCTTTCCAAAGCCTTAGCTATTTCCTTTTCCAATTTCCCTTTAGCCATAAAACAGAATAAGTGATGCCCACTAGGATATTTTTCCCAACATTCAACTTGGAATAAGTGTCCCTTTCCCATGGTCTTATTTTACCTTGTATTAAATTTTATTACATGAAATTTTAACTCGGGGATGTTATAGACCCCTCCCCTTTAGGGGAACACCATCCTCAATGTTAAACCACACATATACCCATAAAAACTGCTGAAAAGAAAAAACATACATCCTATGGAACTTTATAACCCAACTCGTTGCAATATTTACAAAAACATCCTTCTTAAAGCAAAACCATCATGACAAACACGACAGCATGACAACCATACTACTTATAGGAGCTTTATAACTTAGCTCATTATTCTATTTACAATAGAAACCATACATAAATATGTATAAATAGCAAACTCATTTTCCTTCATCGGCAAACAATGAAGGATACATATCTCACATCTGATCAACCATCTCCCATGTAGCTTCATAGGGCCCAAAGTGATTCCACTACAATTTAACCTGCTCGTGTGCTCTATTCTAAAGCGTGAGCTATTTCCGTTGTAATACAGAATGGGGTTCCGGTTGGAATTATCCTTCTTGCTCCACTTGAAATAAAAAACAATCAATAACATGATCAACATACTTTACATATCTCTTAAGAAATGAAACATGAAAAACATCATGGACTTTCAATGTCGGAGGCGGTGCAAGTTTGTAGGCCATTGGTCCAATCCTCTCAAGGATCTCAAAAGGCCCACAATACTATAGTGACAAATTGAGACATGATCTGATCCTCAAGGAGCTCTTCTTGGGATTGATTCAAAAATACACATGCGCCCCAACCTGAAACTCCTAAAATGCAGTGTGATGGTCTTCTTAACTTTTCTGCCTGTCCTGTGCCACCTTTAGATTATTCTTTATAACTTGAATTTCCTATTCCATGTCTGCCAACATGTTCGTTCCAATAAGTACCATGTTAACTGGATCACTCCAACTGATGGGAGTGTTACAACTCCACCCATACAATGCCTCAAACAAACTCATCCTCATTGAATCTTGATAACCATTGTTGTATGAAAACTCAACCAATGGAAGGTACTCCTCCCATCTCCTATGCTGATGCATAACATACATCCTCACCATATCCTCCAATATCCTCAAGACCCTCTCTATGTTTCCACCTGTTTATGGATGATAAGTTGTGCTGAAGGAAAAATCTGTTCCCAATCTTGTAAACAACTCCTTCCAATACTTGGAAGTGAAATTGGCATCCCTTTCCAACAGAATCTTCATTGGAACACCATGAAATATCACAATATCCCTAATGAATACATGTGCTACCTCACTCGATGAATAAGTAGTCTTCACTAGAATGAAGTTATCTACCTTACTCAACCTTTCGATAGAATAATGCTGCCTCGATGTCCTTGGATGACCTGTAATGAAGTCCATGGAAATGACTTCCCATTTCCACTCTAGAATCAGAATAGGATGAAGCAACCCACCTGTATGCTTACAGTATGCTTTAACCCGCTGATAGTCCAAACATCTTGACACAAAATTTGCTACTTATTTCTTTAGATTCATCCAGTAGTATAACTTCTTTACTGCTGTCAACGTATTATGATATCTTGGGTGACCTGAATATGGTTTTATATGAAAATCCCTCAAGATAAGATTATTGAGTTCACTGTCATCTAGGACATAGATCCTGTCCCTAAATATCACCAATTCATCTACTGTAGGATGATAATCCACATCTTGATCACCAATACCCTACTGTAACCTGTGCATAATCTCCCTGTACTTTCCATCCTACTATCTTGCCTATAAGATCCGATCTTGTAAATTTGTCGCATATGAGCTCACTGCCGCAACATGGTTCAACTATAATTTCTTGCTGAGAGCATCTGAAACCCTGTTTTCCTTTCCCTTAATGTGCTTGATCTTAAAGTCAAACTCACTAAGGGTAGCCAAACATCTAGCTTGCATAGCGTTCAAATTCGGTTGGTCAAATAGATATCTTAATGCATTATGATCACTCATCAACACAAACCTCCTGCCAAGAAGATAATGCCTCCACATCTTCAAGGTGTGAATAATAGCTTCCAACTCAAGATCATGAGTCACATAGTTATACTCATGTTTATTCAGTTTCCTGGACTCATAAAATATCACCTGTCCCTCCTGCATAAGGAATCCACTAAGACCTCTCTTTCAAGCATCTGTACATACGACAAAATATTTATCCTGATCTACAATATTAACATTGGAGCATTGGTCAACAATTGCTTCAACTGCTCAAATCTGTGTGCACACTCCTCTTTCCATTCAAACTTCTTACCTTTCCTCTGAAAATATTTAATATGATATAAAATGCATGATAAGTTCATGATGAACCTCCTGTAGTAACCTTTTAAGCCATTGAATGATCTGACTTCCTCCACATTTCTAGGAGCTTCCCACTACATGATAGCCTTTAACTTTTCTGGATCTACTGCTATGCCATTCTTGGAAACAACATGTCGCAAGTAGTGCACTTCTGTATGAAAGAAACTGCACTTGCTAAGCTTAGCATACAATTGATTCTCTTTTAGCAATCTCAACACTGCTGCTAAATGCTCGACATGATCTTCCTCATTCTTATAATATACCAGGATGTGATCAATGAATACAATAACAAACTTGTCTAGATAAGGACGCAATACACTATTCATCAGACACATAAAATTAGCTGGAGCATTAGTCAAAACGAATGGAACTACAACAAACTCATAATGCCCATACTTGGTCTTGAAGGCAGTCTTGTATATTTCCACTTATTTGATGCATATATGATGGTATATTTATCTCAAATAAATCTTTGAGAACATTGTTTCTCCCTTCAACTCATCAAACAAGTCGTCAATCCTCGATAATGGTTAGCTGTTATTGATTTTCAGTTTTTTTATCTGCCTGTAATTAATGCAAAATCTAAGAGTAGCATCCTTCTTCTTCAAAAACAACATTGGTGCACCCCAAGGTGATACACTCGGCCTAATGTATCCCTTATCAAGAATTTCCTTCAACTACAAATTCAAATCTACTAACTTTGGAGTGCTCATCCTGTAAGGTGCCTTTGATGTTGGTGCTTCCCCAGGTACAAACTCAATATAAAAGTATACTTCCATGTGTGGAGGAAGCTCTAGAATCTCCACTAGAAAAACATCTTGAAATTGCTACAATACATGGTACCTCTTGAATATTTCCGCATCCTGAGTATCCTTACCCTTATCACTAGAAATATGAACTGCAAACATCACACATCCTTTTTGAAATTGCGCTTAGCCTACATAGCTATGACCATACTCATTGATGTAGGCTTCTTGTTTCCCTGCAAGATTCTATTCTCTCCGTTATCATCCAGACACTCAATAGCCTTGCCATAGCAATGCACTTTTTTCATGTGAAGATACAATTATTTCATACCCTAAAGCATATTGTATGATCCCAATGGTTGTAAATTCAAATGTGATGCTGTAGGCATACCATTGAACTCAAATGCACAAGCTCTTACCCAATTATGAACTCTCTTCTTCGTACCAGTAGGCAACAACACCAACCAAGACTCTGCATGAACTTCTTTTCTCAAGCCACACTTATCCACCAGGTCAAGATTAACATAACTATAATTAGATCCAAGATCAATCAAAATAGAAATAAATTGATCAAAAATATTACCGTCCATCTCAATTATAGATGCCTGGTGATCGGCTTGCCTGTTGTCCACAACCACATAAATCCGAGGAATACTATGGCCAAGATCCCCAACATTTTATGCCTCTTGAGCACTATAGATATGAGGCCTACCTCCCTGGTACAATGGACAATCCTTCTTATAATTATCTTTGCCACATATCCAACACTGGAACGATTCTCTACTATCACCTCTAGTCTGCTACTCTCCAAGCCGTGACACATGTCCCTTCTTAGTTGCATTGAAATTCTTGTAAGGAGCAAATTTTTTTTCTCACCTGCATCTTGAGGTCTTCCCCGTTTCGGTGGCAATTTCCCTTTTACCATATAATTTCCTTTCAAGTCACATTTAGGCTAAGATTTGTGCTTCGAATGTTCATAATAATGCTTTAAATTTTGGATGGAGTCTTATAATGATCTAGGTTTATCAAAATCAATGCAGACTCTATATGTTGCTCGCAATCCGTTGATGAATATTTGAATCTTAGCCTTATCCTCCTTGAGATATGGCACATACCTCAAAAAATCCAAGGATCTACTAGTATACTAATCATTAGCCATAGAACCCATTTGTAGCTCATAAAATTCCTTAGCTCTATCATCATAGTTCCTCTCCGATAGGTACTTCTTCTTGAATATCCTCTCAAAGTCATTCCAAATCATGTCTTCTTCCCGAATGCCCTTAAAATTCTTCACATATTGCCACCAGATGCCTGCTTTCCCTTTAAGAATGAAGGTGGTTATCTTGGCTTTCATGTTTTCTCAATATCTGTGCAATCTGAGGAATTTATCATTCCAAGTAACCATGCCTCTGCATATTTTTATTCTTCATCTCTCCATAAAATGTAGGAGGCTTCAGTTTCTTGAATTTTTGAGGTAAATACTCCATCTTCCTATAAGGTTGATAACAGTGATGACTGTGGTGATGTATCCTAGACGAGGAACTAGAATGATGCCTATACATACCAATCCTCCTATCAGGTGTATCCAATGATCTAGCACCTATGACTATGTCCCTTCTATCCAATCTGTATTCGGACCGAGATCTACTACCATAGGCTCCGTTCGTTTTCTCTTCATGCTCTTGACTGATTCTCATTGGTCCCTATTTTTGCAACTCTGACAAGCTTTGAAGGATTGTTGCATTAAAATCTACCTGCTTCTCTTGATCCATTACAAGTCTTTCTTGAGCCTCAACCAACCTGTTATTTTCTGCTTTGCAATTTCTGATCTCTACCCCCAAACTTCTCAATGTATCTGCTATACGAGGAGAATACTCTTCTCCTTGCTGCCTGACTTATCTTTAGGAAGTGTCACATGAACTATAGTCTACCATTTTTCTTGTCATCTTGAATTCTCTTCTCCCTGCAAGTAGACCATGTCATATAAACCAAATAGATATAAAAATAAAATCCATACCTTAGTGATGTTCGAGGGAGGCTTATCTCATCTTCAATATCAATCCACATTAGCATGTAAACATATAATCATAACCATATCCATGTAGTAACATAACACCACAAAAAAATCATGCATGACCATACCAACTGTATACCATGATCCCATGCATGAAAACCATAACCTTGACAACATTAGACTTACCCGAAGAGAGCGAAATGACACTCTGATACCACCTTGTAATTCCTCCCCCCATATCTACCTGCTTTAACTGACCTACCCGGGGTAAACATGAGATGAGGGTCACTATGATAAGACTCAACCTCCTATGTGACCTTAAGGAAATGGAGTCGACAACTTAAAACCTTACTGACATCCCTTAGGTGCCACAGAACCTCCAGGAGTAACCCAACCCCTATAGGTGTCCAATCGCTGTGACAATTCACTTTTTTCCTAAGCTAGAGACTAGTCGCTCCCTTTCCAAGGCCTCAATGCAACTATGGGTTTCCAGTTGCACGTATAATTCTACCTCCATGCGACTATGTACTTTTCTTCTCAGATATATGAGAGAAACATCAAATTTTGTGCCAATTTTTTAGGGCTAGGACTAAGGCCTTTTCCCAGAACTTAGTGAAACTTCCAGAGAAGGTAAATAGCATAGAAACAATGCTTGTAAACCAAAAAATGAAGCCAAGACTTGACATGACCATCCCCATTTGGGACTTACATGATATCAAACACTTAGTGGATATGCAACCTACAAGTCATGAATGCAAGTCTGAACATGAGGGACTAAAAGCTTATCTGAGGCTTAACAAGAAGGGTCACTCCCTTCTCACTCTAGTTGTCATAATACCAATTAGGTCTTGCATTCATTATTTAATAAGTTATAAGTGAAAACGTGAAAAAGGCCATGACTAATATATGCCATAAAACCATGATTATAATCAACATATAAACAGATAAATAACAATACGAGAACAACCATTAAAGCCACATAATAACCAATACATTTCCTTATCCAAAGTAAGAGAAACTTAGATTTTATTTAGGAAAATACTGACATGGTTCGGGACTTCAACGTTCCAACCAACCATAGATTGGCTGAGCCAAATCTCTCTTCATCCAATCACCCCTGTGCCATATTCCAAGAATGAACATGGGATCTCATGGGATAAACCAATCCAAACACAACCAAGGGAATCCATAGGTTAAACCACCTCCACCCTCTCCATACTGTGATCACACATAAACCAGTTCTGAGATCACAAAACCAAACTGAGCTTGGATGCCTTAGAATTCATTCACCATCCTTGAGGAATTTCCATGTCTCCACCATCAGGCTTTATTGCGTATCCCTCCATTATCGGTAAAGGGATTCCTAGGCCTTTGGGAATTTTCCTAAGACCACCTCACCTCGGATTCCGAAACCGTCCGAAAATCCAAAGGTCAAAACCGAGAACAA
Organism: Pinus albicaulis; assembly: GCA_034641835.2. NCBI lineage: Eukaryota > Viridiplantae > Streptophyta > Pinopsida > Pinales > Pinaceae > Pinus > Pinus albicaulis. The sequence goes on along the minus strand of CM076583.1, from coordinate 574,945,084 downwards.
TCCCATCACACCATGGCTATCCGGAAATGGAAAAGCTATGCTAAAATCCACTTCCAAAACCCAACGAAATCCATGCCAATGAAAACAAAAGAACCATATACCAACATGCACATACCATGCATGTAAAAAATATCTAGGAATCACACATGCAATTTGTTACCTGCAAGTATTCCCGCTGAAGCTACTTGATCCTTGCCTTCCTTTTCTTTTCCTTTCATTTCCTTGCTTTCTTTCTTTCTCCTCTTGGTGCGTTATCCTCTCTGAGACTAATTCTAACACTAGCTGACAAAAGGCTACCAATAGATGCTCTGAGGTCTTTTTATTGATGAGGCCTCTAATTTCTTCAATGTTTTATTATTTTCCTTCTTTTTTCTCCTAATTTCCTTTATTTTCATAAATAAATGCCAAAAATACTCTTTTGCCTTTCCAAAGCCTTAGCCATTTCCTTTGCCAATTTCCCTTTATCCATAAAACACAACAAGTGATGCCCACTAGGATATTTTTCACAACATTAAACTTGGAATAAGTGTCCCTTGAGCATGGTCTTATTTTACCTTTTATTAACTTTTATTACATGAACTTTTAACCCGAGGTTGTTACAATATGAAACAATTTTCTAAGGAAATTAGCTTACATTTTTTAATATTTTATAGATTTTATGAAATTAAGATAATTTGTTTTGTTATATTTTGCATAAACTAAGGAATTTAAAGACCAATTTGGGAAATTGTTCAACCTTTTCTTTGAACAAAAATTAAGAATCCTTAAATATAAGCATTAGAAAACAGAAGGTGATATAAAAATAATTTTAATAAAAAAACATGATGAAAAATTGGAGCTACCAAATCACTTTTGAAAGAAAGAATAAAAAAGAAAGGAAAAATCCTTGAAAAGGTGAAAAATAAAGAGAAACAAAATGATATACTATATCAATATTATTATTTTTGAAAATGTCCTTTGGAGAAAATGTGGTGTTACTTATACCAATTTAGACCCATCTTAACTCCGGATTTGCCAAATCTTTCTCCATCTTAAGATATTTTCATCTCAAGGGATTCGATCCCTCTCGACGCTTGGTAGATCCAAACTTAAGATGGATCTAGGCTGGCTTATTTCCCCCCTTTAAGTAAGCTATATTCCACATGAATACCATGGGAAATACCATATGTTCTCTTAAATCTAGAGCTCAAAAACAACTAGTAACTTGAAAAAGTCAAATTTACCTTAAGTACCCAGCAGAAATTAATTTAAAAAAATAATAACGTAGAATTTATATTTTAACATAGGGTTATTTTTGTTTTTATTTCAAATTTACCTTAACTACCCAACAAAAATTGATAAAAAAATAATAACGTAGATTTTTTTATTTTATTTGATTTTTCCCGAGTAAAAATTTACATCACATAACATGAGAGGACAACATCTCTTACATCGTGGTTTGGAGAGCACCTCTCAGCGCGAGATTTGATCCCTCTCAAGGCTTGGTAGATCAGGAGTTAAGATGGATCTAGGCTGGTTTAATTTTTGATAATTATAATTATTAATTTTATTTTATATTATTTAATTATTTTTATTTTTTTGTAATTTGACATATTCAAAATGTTTAAATTAATAATTATAATTATAAATTTTATTTATTTTTAATTGTATTTTATTTTTATTGTTATGTAATTTGACCGATTCAAAATGTTTACATAACATAACATCATATAACATAACCTTACCACATCTCTTCCATACTGGGCTCTCGGAGCAATGACCATTTTTAAAAACACAATAAAAATATCCTAGATTCATCTTAACACTAGATCTACCAAGTGCCGAGAGGGATCAAATATTTCTGCATCTCAAGATATTTACATCTCAAGAGATTTAGATTTGATCCCTCTCAATGCTTGGTAGATCCAGAGTTAATATGGATCTAGGTTGGTTTAATTCCCTCCCTTCAAATATGCTATATTCCACATGAATACCATGGGAAATTCCCCCTTTTAAATACACCATTTTCCACAATAATTCCATGGGAAATAGCATGGGTTCTCATAAACCTGGAGCTCAAAAACCACACCAAGCCAAGTTTACCTTAACTGCCCAACAAAAATTAATTAAAAATAATAACAATGTAGAATTTCTATTTTAACATATGGTTATTTTATTTTTATTTCAGATTTACCTTTTTTTTGTAATTCAAAATTTTATTCATTCTTCCAAAAAGAGTTACATTAGTAGAAAAACCTAGTTAGTCACCCCGACCAGGTTTGTTGACTACTACTATCAGCATATGATAGTGAAACAGAAAAATAGTAAGAGACACAATCCACAACTTTAGAGGCCATTGGCACTAGTAAACAAATAAAACAAATAAAACACATGTATCCATGCGAATCATCAGAAGTGATGGAGGTTGGGTTGTCCGGAGCTGTTCCAGGAGGCGACGGAGGACAGAAGGAGCATTGGAAGTGCTCCTTGAAATGGGCCATCCAGGCCTCCAACTTCTCAAATTTCTCAGATAAAAAAATATGGCCTCACTAGACCACCACTACACGCTCTTGGACATGGCACTGGAAGCAATGCATTTTGTTCAGAGTGACAGTAAATTCAACATGCTCCTCCTGCCTTACCCGCTCCAAGGTCTCCAAGCATTCAAAAACTGACTGGATGAAATATCAGCATATCTCAACACATCACCCTTGCCGTTGTCTACGACCACCATGACGCATTGACATTTGACACCCTAAAATGCCATGACGAGCTGAACTCCCACGCTGCTGAATTGGAGGGGTGTGGCTTCTATGACCCATCACCGAGCCCCCACGATGACAACCCCGAGATGCATTCCTTGCGCTCCTTGAATGCCCTGACCGACCATAAATTTTTCCACCTGTTTCAACATGACTTGAACGACCATCGCGGCGACCACCCTTCTTCGGGCCTTTGATGCTAGGCTCCAGCTCTAACCAAGATTGAAACATGCGACCCCCTGATTTTCTCGAATTGGGCTTCGCCTGAGCAGAGGAGCACCCAAAGCGAGGAACCAAACACATAATTTTCTTCCAAAATGCACTGGAATGATCAGAATACCACCCAAGCGAAAACTCCCAAGTTTCCCATACAAAAAAGAACCGCCCACACTGGCTTAACTACCACCCACTAGCACACCGTTAACACGAAAAAAACTAAACTAACACCCGCCACAAGCCAAACACCTTCCCACTTACTGAGACAGCCTCTCGCGAGCCACAATAGCCATAACCCAATACACTTACTCCACCCACCTAACATCATAGAAGCCCGTGAAAGGGCTGGGGAAGTCAACAATTACACGCCCGCTCCAGAAGAGACTTATGACCACCTGTACCAGACTGAAATGACACAGAATTAAGCAGCAACAAAAAAATACCACCCAAATGATCTGTATGAGATCTTAATGTAAATGTGTTTGAGGTTGGATAAATTTCAAGTGAAAAATTTGAGGTTTTGTGAGCTTCTATGTTAAATTTTTACACACATAAAGCATGAATTAAAACTCTAAAAAATAGAAAACAACAGACAAATACACCATAAAAATAACCACAACACATCGAGTGATGAAGGAGTTCACCCCTCCTGGGCTACGTCTCCTTGATCCAACTTCTAATAACTTGGCCCTATATCATTATGCTAAAAAATGGTGGTTACATAAGTTTACAGTGCTCCAATGGCTTCAAAACTTGTTCCATTAGCTCCAGAACTGTAAAAAATGCATGTCTAGCCTCTTTTTGCTCCTAAATTGGTCAAAAAATGAAGAAGTTATGAGTTTCCTTAGCTTTTCTACAGTCGCTCTACAAATTCCCCAAATTTCAGAATTATCCTACAATTTCGCCCCGAATTGCACTAATAGAGCGATAATTTGGCACATTTTCGGTGAAAATTGTGGGACCATTAATATGCGTGCCAAGGCCTAAAGGCCGATTTTTTAATTAATACAATGGTTTAGTCAAAATATTTTTTTGATAAAAAAATTGACAGGCTCCTATGCGCACCCGGCCTTGAGCCTTTGGTTTTATGATATGCATATATGGGGGGGTCGGGGCTAAGCCCTGATCTCTTATCCCAAACCTTCTACCGCATAACATTTAAATGGTGGGCGGTTCATATAGTAATCAAGGACCAATGGTTAGCTCAGTTGGTGAAAGTGTTGCATTGTTGGTTGTGAGGTCGCAGTATTGACTCCTGTGGAGGTAATTTAGACCTTAATTTTTTTTTTGGTTGCCCCTGTGTTTCCATGTGGCAACCTCTGGTTAGGCCACATGGCAGCATGTGGTTGGCCACCATCCAACCAATAATATTCTCCCACACCAGCACCAATAGAATTTGGGCAGGTGGCACGGTCGGATTTGTCCAATGATCCCAATCAACCATGCCCAGTCAACAGGCCCAGTCAACTATACAGACTGCTGACTAGGAAACCTGTACAATTTTTACCAAAATTTTGCATGTTTGGGAAAACGAACAGAACTCGTTTCCGGGAGCATACGGTTTCTATTTTCCACGAAATGAGTTGCGCCAGATTCAAAACAATGATATCTACACGGTCGTTTAGGTTCCATGCCATTGTGACAACTTTCATTTTTGAGCACCTGTTCACTCCTCCCCACTAGAAGCTTTTGGGCCCGAGAATATCACTTTCAATTGTTCAATTAATGAGGGTACAATTCTCTCACCTTTCCAATCTCAATCCATTTGGATTTGTTACTTTGAGCCCCACACGAAGGTAATCCACATTCCCTCGTTTTGAAGTCCTTGTTGTTTTGTCAAGAATGGTGTCTTCCTGTAGTTCTTCAAGGTATTCACGAGAAAAATCCTGAATGGAAGGAATTTGAACATTTTATCCTTGGTCTTGAATCAAAGGAGGCTCATACAACCTTAAGTTATCAACATTAACAACATCATAAATTTGCATATATGAAGGCAAATCCAATCTGAAGGCATTATCACCAATATTTTCTAAAATTATGAATGGACCATATCGAATTTGTTTCAATTTTGTACCTTCTCCTTGAATCCTTTCTTTGATAATGTGAAGCCAAACTTCATCACCAACTTGGAAATTGTGATCTACATGATGCTTGTCGTGCCTTGTTTTGTACTTGACTTGGCTCTTTTCCAACTGTTCTTGAACTGCTTGATGTGCCAATTGGATTTGTTTAATGAACCTTTTAGCTTTGTCTATGTCACTATGATCATCAATAGAAACATCCTTTCCAAAAATGAAATCCAAATGATACTTATGAAAGTATCCCAAACATGCCTCAAATGGAGATGTTTGTTGAAGAGTTCTTGGTCCGGTCGTAAGCATGTTGAATATAGTGAAAATGTTCATCCCACAACCTAGGATGCTTGCTGCAATAGCCACGAAGAAGATGTATCACCATCCTATTCACCACCTCTGTTTGACCATATGTTTGTGGATTAAATGTTGTACTCTTTTTCAATATGGTGTCCATGACTCCCCACAAGTTTGACCAAAAGTTCCCAACGTACTGAGAATCTCGAGTGCTAACAATGGATGCGGGCAATCCAAATGCACCCATCATTATGAAAGAATAATTGAGCAATTTGTTCAGTTGTAATTTTCTTTTTACATGGCATCAAAATAGACTTTTTGTTGAACCTATCCACAACTACATAAATATAATCATAATTCCTTTTTGACATAGGAATACCTCGAACAAAATCCATATAAAAACTCTCCCATGGATGAGAAGGTACTGGAAGTGGTGTGTACAATCGTAACTTTCTATTGATAGGCTTACTGACAACACATAATGAACAACCTATAATAAAATGTGGCACACTTTCAAGCATACGATGCCAATAACAATACCTCTGTAGATGTGCCACCGTCTTACTTACACAGAAATGACCAACAATAATAGAAGTGTGTGCTTCTCTTATGATGTTGAATCTTTCTCCCCGTGGAATACAAAGCTTACCAAGATGGTACAACAAGTTATCATGCATGTGATAATCCAATTCCTCTACTTGGTTCCCTTTACTCAATGTTGCATATACATCTTGAAAATCACTATCTAAAGCATATTTTTCAACATAACTCTCATGCAAAATAGAATTATGCTTAAGAATAGTAGCAAAACTAATAATAGGCCTATAAATAATGTCAAAAACTTTATTGTAGATACCTTTCTTATACCATATCACCAAGTGGAATTGTTGAAGAAAACCCATCCATGGAAATTTCCTTGGTTGTTGCAACTTTGTTTGTGATTAGATGTATTGCAATGGTTGATGATCAGTGTGAATGATTGTTTCCTTACCCATCAAGTAGCATTTCCACTTTTTCACACTTTTCACCAATGCATACAATTCCTTGTCATATGTAGGATAATTAATCACCACACAATTAAAAGTTTCTGAATTAAAACAAATGGGATTACCATGTTGCATGAGGATTGCACCCATGGCATAATCACTAGCATTAGTCCGAATCATAAATGAATGTCTCAAGTTTGCAAGTGCAAGTACTGGGGCTGAACTGATCTTTTCCTTCAATGCATCAAATGCCTTTTTATGTTTACCTCCCCACTGCAAGACCTGATTCACACTTGTCAATGCATGCAATGGAGTTGCGATAGAAGAGAAGTTAGCAATAAATTTCCTCCAATATTGGGCTACTCCCAAAATTCTTCTTACCTTCGTAACTGTTTTGGGCATTGGCTAATTAAAAATGACATCAACCTTGGAGGGATCTATTTTCAATTCACCTCCTCTAATGATATGACCCAAATACACTAAATAATTTTTTCCAAACTCACACTTTGACATCTTTAAAAACAACTGTTCTTTCTTCAAGACATCAAGTAACTTTTTGACATGCATGAAATGTTATTCATGATATTTACTGAAAATCAAGATGTCATCTAAGTATACTATCACAAAATCATCTAGAAATGGCCTCAATACATCATTCATCGTACACATGAAGGCAGCAAGAGCATTGCAAAGACCAAAAGGCATAACTAGCCATTCAAACAAACCTTATTTTTTTTTGAATGCTGTCTTCCATATGTCACCTTAAAAAATTCTAATTTGATGATAGCCACTCCTTAATTCCAAATTAGTAAAATACTTTACATCTTTCAATTGATCAAGTAAATCATCTATTCTAAGAAGTGGGTAGTGGTTCTTTACTGTAATTTTGTTCAATGCACGAAAGTCCACACACATGCACCATGTTCCATCCTTCTTTGGCACAAAAACAATAGGTGACTTGCATAACAAAGTACTTGGTTTGATGATCCCTTTGTCCAAAAACTCTTGGAATTTATTTTTAATTTCTACACTTTCCATCATTGATATTCTGTACATGCCAATGTTAGGAAGAGGACAATTTTGCTGTAATTGTATTTCATGTTGGATTTCCCTCTTGGGAGGAAATCCTTTTGGCTCCTGAAGAATCTCATAATTTTCGTTAACAACCTCAACCAAATCAAATTTTAAGCCTGAGTCACAACCTTGAAAAGCTTCATTCTCAACATCATTCTTTTGTTTGACCATTAAAAGCACAAAATTCTTGCTGGAGTTGACGAGTCTCTTCATTTATCTGACATTTATAAGTGATAGATTTAGTTTCTGTCGATGTGCTCTAACAATATACTCAATACCATCTTTGAACAAGTGGTACTTTTTTCATGGCGATGAAAAATAGCTTTCCTATCATTGCAAATATGGGCTTCCTAAAACAATTCTAGAAATATCAAGTGGAACTACATCAAGTTCAACTTCATCAAGAAAGTTTGCTGTAATTGAAAATCTAAGTATGCATTTACTCGTCACTTATAAGTTTGCATGTTTTCATATCCAACCTAAAGGATAAGGTCTTGGATGAGGAATGGTATCTAAATTTAACTTCCTTATTAAGTCTTTGGAAATCAAATTTTCTTGTGAACCACTATCAAAGAGTGTATCAATTTTGGTGTGCTTTCAAATAACTTGAATATGGAAAAGTTAAATTCTTGTTTTCTCATCTTGAGTATCATTAGGACAATTTGAAGGGCTAGTGCTTGTTATGTCCTTACCTTTCATTCCCATTGCTGTGATCTTTGTTTCATCTCCTGAATTTGAGCCTAAGTCATGTTGTGTAGTTGTAACTATCTTTTGCTTCCCTTTATTGTTAAACTCCTTTGGTTTTATCTCAAGATGGAGCTTCCAACAATGAGGTTCATCATGACCCTCTTTGGAACAATGTTAGCATGTTAATTTATCTCCTTCCTTCTTGATGGATGCATTCTTGTTTCCTTTCCAGTTGAACTTACTCTTACCCTTGTCTCCACTTATGAATGACTTCTTGCTACCCTCTTGTGAAATGTTTTCCCCCCTTGCTTCAAGATGTGTTTCCTGAACACAAACCTCATATAAACTTGTAGGATTAAACATAAGGATAACATGTATTAAATAATTGTGTAATCCCCCAATATATTTCAACAAAGTGTCTTGTGATCGAAAGTCTACGCGTAGTATCAAAGACCTTCTTCTAAACTCTTGAGTGTAACTTTGCACACTTTGACCCTTTAGTTGTCTAAAATTCTGCCAATCCATAATAGCATTTTGCATATAATCTAATGGATAAAATTGTATTCTAAGTGAAGCAATAAAATCTATTTAAGAGGTTGAGACCTTACCACGCTTTTTCATATCCTCTTGTGTTTTTTCTTCCCACAAAATCAAAGCAACTCTTTCCAACCTTAATGAAGCAAGTTGAATCTTTGTTTCATCATATTTGACGTTCTGAATCCTGCAATAAACTTCAAGTTGACGAACCCAATTATCAATTATTTCAGCATTCACTTCACCATTATACATAGACAGTTCGAATATGATATTAAGTTTTAATAAGGGAGTTTTAATCTGAACCCTTGGGGTATGTGGATGTGTTTGAGTAACAATGGTTGTGGAAGAGGAAGAAGATGAAGGTGAGGATGGCGATGAAGATGATGGTGGAGAAGGGGGTGGTTTGTCACCATTTCCTTCTAAAGGCTTATCATCATCTTGTCCTTTCCCTCCAAAGAACCCTCTCCTTTTGAAGGCTTGGAACTTTCAGCCTGCAATCTTGAATTTCTCTCTTCATAGAGAACCTTCACCGTTTCAGTCATGGAAAAGAAATATTTTCTGAAAGTCTTCTCATCATCCGACATATTATCAACTCCTCCTTCCTGAGACATTATTATTGAAGCTTCAGGTACAACTCGAGGTGAAAATTGTGGTGGAAATTGAGGCAAATGTGCTCTCCTTGTCCTTGTCCCAAATTGAGAACTTGCACCCACAAAATTTCCTTCTCCTCTCTTGAGCTTCAACCTTGTAAGCATAAAAAACACCTGTAAACAATTCAATCCTCACAAAAAAAAGAAAACCTAAGCTATGGTACCAAACTTGATCTGTATGAGATCTTAATGTGCTTGAGGTTGGATATAATGCAAGTGATAAAATTGAGCTTTTGTGAGATTCTATGTTAAATTTTTACACACATAAAGCATGAATTAAAACTCTGAACAACAGAAAAATACACCATAAAAATAACCACAACACATAAAGTGATGAAGGATTTCATCCCTCTTGGGCTACGTCTCCTTGGTCCAACTTCCAATGGCTTGGCCCTATATCATTATTCTCAAAAATTGTGGTTGTACCAGTTTATAGTGCTCCAATGGCTTTAAAATGTGTTCCATTAGCTTCAGAACTGTAAAAAATGCATGTCTAGCCTCTTTCTGCTCCCAAATTAGTTAAAAATTGAAGACGTTATGAGTTTCCCTAGCTTTGCTGCTATTCACTCTACAAATTCCCCAAATTCTGAAAACATCCTAAAATTTTGCCCTAAATTGCGCTAACGGAGTGATAATTTGGCACATTTTCGGCACAAATTGTGAGACCGTTAATATGTGTGCCAAGGGCTAAAGGCCAAATTTTTAATTAATATAACGGTTTGGTCGAAATAATGTTTTAATAAAAAAATTGACAGGCTCCTCCACGCCCCCGGTCCTGAGCCTTTGGTTGTATGGTATGCATATATGGCGGGGCCGGGGCTAATCCCTGACCCCTTACCCCAAACCTTCTGCCGCATAACGTTTAAATTCTGGTCAGTTCGTATAGTAATCAAGGACCAATGGTTAGCCCGGTTGGTGAAAGCATTTCGTTGTTGGTTGTGAGGTCGCGGTATTGACTCCTGCGGAGGTAATTTGGACCTTAATTTTTTTTTTTTGGTGGCCCTCATGCTGCCACATGGTGGCATCTGGTTGGGCCACGTGGCAGCATCAACCAGATGCCACCATGTGGTTGGCCACCATCCAACCAATAATATTCGTCCACACCAACACCAATAGAATTTAGAAAAGTGGTGTGATTGGATTGGTCCAATGAGGCTAGTAAACCATGGACTGGACTGGGCAGCCTGCACAATTTTTGCCAAAATTTTGCATATTTGGGAAAACGAAAAAAACTCGTTTCTGGGAGCATACGGTGTCGGTTTTTTGTGAAACAAGTTACTTCAAATTCAGAATGATGAGATCTACGCATTTGTTCAGGTTCCACACCATTTTGATAACTTTTATTTTTGAGCATATTTTTGAGCACCTGATCACCAAACCATGAGACCATACCCTTTCTCCCCTACAAACACACTAATTCGAAGATCAATCCAAAAATTGATAATCATGCTCACCCAAAAGTAGTATAGGGAATGCCAACGATGGGGACGCCCCCTCTTCCACACAGGGAAACCTCTGGAATGCCCTCCTCTCCTTATAAAGCCCCCACCACAGACACCACATGTCTCCCACACGCAGAATGACCAACAAAAACCCTCGCCACCCTCCATAAATTTCAATCAATCGCCACCACCCTCGAGACCCAAGGCAACATGAAGTTTCACACGCCAATCATAACTCCCTCCTGTACTCAAGGTGTAATGCAAGGGTGGGGAGGTTGGCTCACCCACTTATGGCCACATGCTTACCATAGTGCCCACACGTTCCCTCGGGAACACCATCATTCTTGTTCCTCACGCCCATCGGGGAATTTCAAATTTACCTTAACTACCCAACAAACATTGATAAAAAATAATAATAACATATAATTTTTATTTTAACACAAGGTTATTTTTATTTTATTTTATTTTGACCAAGTCAAAATGTCATATAACATAGCATTAACTTACAACATTTCTTCCATACTGGGCTAGAGAGCGCCTCTCGACGCAATAACACCCCTTAAAAATAAGAGCTTTATAGGGTTCTTTTCAAGTAAGGTAATTTTATTTGTGTTGCGTGTGGTATGTATCCTACAAGCAGGGAAGGGCTTTAAAAGTTCAAAAGTAATCTTCTCATTATTTGAAAATTTGTGAATAAAGAAATAACCTGTTAACTTATTTAATGATGCATCCTTTGTTTTTGTGTTTATATTGCCTCCATACAAAGGGATACCAAAATTAAGGTATACCTTCAAGGGTGTTGTTCGTCTAAAAAAACTACTTATTAATGGCTCATCCATCACTATTTGAAGTCATTGAAGGATCTTAATGAAATAGTTCATCGTCTTATTTCTCTATGGCTCAAAGGCTTCCCAAAACAAAGACTTGATATGATCTCCTATTTCATTACATTTCTTTGCTTAGTCCACCATGGGAGGCCACATGGGTTAATGAGGGAAGTCTCCTCCAATATTAGTTCTTTTTAGCCTAACTCCTTTTTCCCTAACCTTGAAGAGGACATGCATATAAAAGAAAAAGAGAGTAGATTGCTCTAATAGTATTGATCTAGATTAGATTGGAAACAAAGGACATGAAATATTGCAGAGAGAACATATATATAATATTGAAATAACAATATTATAGTGAAAAAAAACTAAATTATCAAATCAATTATTGAGAAACACTCCAATGCACACAATAATACAAGTATCTATAATGGTGGTAACCTATATCTAAGAAGAGATGTGATGACCATGGTAATTCAAAAAATTCTTGTGATCCTTATAACACGATACAAAAAATCCTCAAAATCAAAACCCGTAAGGTCATAAAATTTAAGATCCAAAAACCTAACTCTAAGAGCTAACATGGTGAATGGAATGTACATCTTAAGGAGATTATCTTGTGTATTTACTTTCAGGGGCCATAAAATTTTCATGAAATATTTGTTTTAGGCATTATTTTTACCATTACAATTCTTTCTCAAACCTCTACGTGTTTATATAAGATTAAAATTTTATCAAATCATCCAAAATGCATGAAGGGACTGAAAAATGAGTCTAAAGTTTAGGACTTTCAAATATGTTGTGTATATAATAATATTTAGGACAAATTTTGAGATGATGATAGAATTGAATGGAAAGCAAAGCAATCCATTCCCCCTAGGAAGAAATTCTCCTCATTGTGTTTAATTTGGTTCATGGAAAATAACTTCCTCTTATGAAGTAGTTTCCATGTTTTGACAAGTTGATAGAGTTGCATGTTTTACTAGAGGATTCTCTTCATCTTTGCATCCATCATACTATCCACTATACCCTTCCCAATGTATCCACATTTGAGCTTTGTAGGGGTCAAATTCCTCACCATCTGCAAGGTGTCCATTAGAGGTGAAAATTATGGTTAGGGAAACTCAACATAAAAGATGTGGTGTAAGCCAAGTAAGGGTGGAATATTCAATTCAAATGTATTTTCACTCATAACCTTCGTGATGGTGTAAGGCCTATATCAAATTGGTTTGATTTTTTTATGGGGAATTACGAGTAATTTTTTCCCAATTGTATATGTGCCTTATCACCAACATGAAAGTTGCATGGGACTATATACTAACCACCTCATTTTTTGTACTTATCATTTACTTTTTGTAGGGTATTATAAAATTGTTTTTGAATGTGTTGGATCCATTCAAGAAATTTGGTTACTTTGTCTACCTTATTCCTAAGCATGGAGGATGCTTTTATTATCAATGCAATTGGTAGTGCTACATGAACTAGGGTTGGCAGTTGGAAAAATAAGCACATTTGAAAAAGGTTGAAACTAATGTAACTGTGAAGAGATATGATATCTTTGTGGTGAACACAAGGAAGGATTTCATCCCATGTACATGGACTCTTAGATTTGTACATTCACGTGTACAATTATCTTATTGTCTACCTAAATTCATCCATTAGTTGGGTATGGAAGTTCACCAATTTTATTATTTGGGTGTCTAGCATGGACCAAAAGAAACTGAAGAAGCTATTTTTCCTTAAACAATGGCTTATGGTAACCCAAAATGAACCTAAACATGCTTAAGACATGGATTTCGTTACAACAATTTTTTTATAGGGTGCTAATATTGCCATCTTAGAAACAACCAACAGACAAAAAACATTATCATTAAAATTATAGGTTAATCCTATACCCATCAAAAAATCCATGGACACTATCTCCCATGGATGTTATATAGTGGACAAAGGAATGTACAAAATTTCTTCTTAGTCATAGAATTAGAAATGGCATAGCAGTGCATGATATAACATATCCATTAATGTTGGTTAGCGCTTTCGTGATAATATGTACTTTTGTAATGCTTTCATTGTCTTTTCCGTGTTGAAATATCATTTTTTTTTACTATAATGTGCCTCTTAAATTATATTGTCACACTTGTCTCAAGAAACACAAGCATATCCCAAATGGCATAAAATTCCATCTCAGAGGTGAAAGTTTGAAACATGTTTATCTATAACCAATGTTAGGTATGTAGTGGTGAAATTAGGATCATTATCATACAACTAGGGCCACTTTAAATCCTCATGTTTATAAGAATCAAGGATCATGGCGTGTTCCCCAGCTAGAGGTTGGTTGAGGTAGTCTATAAATTGATTGGTGCTTCCCTTATTATATTTAATGATAAAGTAGAATTGTTTGTTGGGTGTGTGTTATATTCTTTCCACGATTAGAAGCAAGCACTGGGTGCAGTAGGGGGGTTAGCAGGGGGGTGGTAGCCCCCTTCCACGGGGTCTAGGGTAGTGGCTCGTGAATTTATTTTGGACCCTATTTTAGGTGGGCGCACCCACCTATGGTTTTGTGCATGGGTTTGCACATGGTTTTGGGCATGATGGTTTTCGTCTCATAGTATTTTTTGTAGATCCGGTCAAAAGAAATATGGTTATGTTCTAATCCAGGGTTAATGGATTGGGGTTTATGCATGTTTGAGCATGTATATATATATGTGTTGTAACACTAAAAGGAATATAATTTTTATTTTCTGTTTTTTAAGAATTTGTTTGCAAATAATTTCTGTACAGGGTTAAAACCTACATTTGGTATTGGAGCTATGCGTCAAGGGGATGCCTTTGCTGCTGAGGGATTTTTTTCACGGGCCTATGGTAGACCCTGTTCAGTGGGAGATCTGCAGGATCGATTCTTGCGGTGAAAGAAGATGGAAAGCAGTGGAAAGACAGAGATTGAGAAATTTAATGGTCAAAGTTTTGAGTTGTGGAAGCTCAAGATGGAGGATTTGCTGGTGGATAAAGATCAATGGATCACGGTAGATCCGGGTACTAAACCAATGAAAATGTCTGATGGAGACTGGGAAAAGTTGGATCGTAGGCAAAGAGCACAATACAATTGTGTATCTCAGATTTGGCATTGTTGAATGTATCTAGGGAAAATACGATGAAGACTTTGTGGATCAAGTTAGGGACTTTGTATCAATCTAAGTCTCTGGTGAATAAATTGTTCCTGCGGAAAAAGTTTTATAACATGAGGATGAAGGATGGAGAATCAGTGAGAAAGCATATAAATGACTTCAATAACGTGGTAAGTCAGTTTTCATCCCTTGATATTAAAATCTCAGATGAATATAAGTGCATCATTTTGCTGTGTTCTCTACCAGATTTGTGGGATAGTCTGGTTATTGAAATAGGTAGCAATACAACTACCTTGAATTTTGATGAAATTATATTAGCCTTGCTGTTGGAGGAAATGAGACAGAAAAATATGGAGGGCCAGAATGAAGATGCCTTATCTGCACGAGGAGGGTCCCATAATAGAAACAAAATAAGTTTTCCAGTGGGAGATCTAAATCTAGAGGGAGATCTAAGTCTCCAGGAAAGCCTATAAATGTGTGTTGGAAATGAAAAAAGGAAGGGCACTTCAAAAAGGACTGCAGATCTAAAGCTCCTCAGAAAGGAAAGGGATCTCATGATGATCCTTTTGCAGAGGTGAAAACCACCTCAAATGAAGGTGGGGATGTGTATTTGGATTCTTCTTCAAATACACATGTATACCATGAGGCATAATTGATTGACTCAAGTGCATCCTTTCACTTCTCTCCCCATAGGGAGTGGTTCTGCGAGTATGAGAAGTATGATGGCAGTGATGTATTCTTAGGGGATGATAGGAAGGCAAAAATCATCAGACGCAGAAAATTCAAGCTGAAGCTGCAAGGTGGAAGGATTAGAAAACTTCCCGGTGTTCTTCATAATCCTCCATTGGCCAGAAATTTGATTTCTGTAAGCAAGATGGATGGTGCAGGTGTAAAAACAATGTTCAAGAAAGATACTTGCAAGATGGTTCAGGGATCACTGGTATTAATGCGGGGAGTTCGGATTGGAACTCTGTACAAGTTTCTGGGTAGCACTGTTATTGATGGGTGCAACAGTTCTATGGTTCCTGAAAGTGGAGCGGAAAGCCTAGCGGTCTCTGGAGAAAATACCATGCTATGGCATCAAAGGCTTGGACATGTTGGAGAGAAGGGCCTTCAGATAATACATGCTAATCGTATGGTAGAAGGTATGTCTAATTACTCTATGGATTTCAGTTTATGTGAACATTGTGTATATGGGAAGTAGAATCGAGTGAGTTTTCCTTCTGGTGCTAAGAGGGCGTACAAGATATTAGAGCTTGTGCACAGTGATGTGTTTGGACCTATGTCAGTTCCATCATTGGGTAAGTCTATGTACTATGTTTCAGTTATAAATGAATTCTCAAGGAATACATGGATATATTTCTTGAGGAAGAAATCTGAAGTGTTTCAAAGATTAAAGAATTTAAGGCTCTAATGGAAAGCCAGATAGAGAAGAAGACAAAGGTACTGAGAACAGATAATGGTGGAGAGTTCTGCAATAAGGAATTTGAAGAGTTCAAGAAGAAGAGTGGTATAGCACGGCATAAGACTACTCCATACACACCTCAACAAAATGGAGTTGCAAAAAGAATGAACAGAACGCTGATAGAAAAGGAAAGAAGCATACTCAATGGTACCGGGTTAGGATAGGAATTCTGGGCAGAGGCAGTGGAGACTGCATGTTACTTGGTTAACAGATCACCTTCATCAACGTTGGAGGATAAGACTCCACATGAGGTATGGACTGGTAAGAAAACCTCTCTTTCACATCTGAGGGTATTTGGATGTGATGCATATGTACATGCTCCAAAGGAGAAAATGACCAAGTTGGATAATAAATCTGAAAGGTGCATCTTTATTGGGTATAAGGATGGTTTAAAAGGTTACAAGATTTGGAACCTAGAAACAAAGAAGGTTGTGTACAACTGATATGTGGTGTTTAGAGAGGTGAAAGATGTTGTTAAACATGAAGTCCTACCAAAGGAACCTGAGAAGATAGAGTTTGACCTAAAGGAGGAATAATCAGACTCTACAATAGAACAAAATTCAGAAGATGAAGAGCCAAAAACTCTAGCTGTAAGAAGATCAGTTTGAGAAATAAGGCAGCCAGAAAGGTATAGTCCATCTGCTTTCTGTTCAAAATTTTCTTTAATTATCACTGTTGATGATCCCAAAACTTTCTGGGAGGAAGTGGATTCAGAGGATGGAAAAATTTGGAAGGAGGCCATGGTTGATGAAATGGCATCCTTGCACAAAAATGAGGCATGGGATCTGGTGGAGTTTCCGGATGGAAGGAAGCCCATTAGTAGTAAATGGGCGTTTAAGAAGAAGACGAATGCAAAAGGCAAGGTGGAGAAATACAAAGCTCGGTTGGTAGCAAAAGGTTATTCCCAGGTGCCGGGAATTGATTTTGGTGATATTTTTTCTCCTCTTTTTTTTCTAAGTAAGTCTAAATTCTATTAATATAACATATGGTACAAGGAGATTCTGGCCTATGGAATCATTGAACTAGCCAATTCCAGAGGCATTATATGTCAAAAAATAAAAAAAGTGACTACCCGAGATGGGGAAATCAGTCAAACCAGTCTTACTGTAGATGCCCACATAGGGGAAACCAACTTCATACAAAAAATAATGTAAAAGTATGAAAATATTCAGGAGAGACATAGTGACCCAGAAAAAAACTGAACTGAGAAAAAACCTGTTGAAGCTAGGTGTCATTGTGTGGAGGCGATGGCTCCTCCACAATTAGGCTCCTGTACTCATCGGAGGAGTCGTCTGCATTCTTAGTTTGTGGCACAACTTGTTCAGGAGTTATGGCGGTGTGTGCACTGCCCTTGCAACCTTCATTGCCATACCAATCACTGCTACTGCTGCCGCTACTGCCCTTGCCTTTGCTACTGGAGGAGGGGGCGCCTTGAATGACTGGAAGGGATTAAGACTTTTGCGAGGGCGAAAGAGGCGCCGAGTCAATGGTGGATTTTTTGGGCTTTTTTCTGGGGCTGTGGCTAGCAGCAAGGGAAGCTTCCTCCTTGAAGCTGATGGAAATTATGGCTGTGATGCGAGGGAGGTCCAGAGCGCAGGTGTAGTGGAATTGAGAAGAGTGCGCAGTGGACAGAGAGGGTAGCATCTCCAACATGGAAAATTTTAGGGGCTAATATTTGCAGGTGGGATAATTTTCCATTTTTTTACCAGAAAAAGATTCGCTAATTTCCATTTTTTCCAAAAATTCTTCGCCCAAATTTTATAGTATAAAATTATTTTTCCTTAAAATTTGCCAAAAATTTATGTAGATCAATATAAAATCATTATAAACCTAAATATTTTAATAGAAATATCGCCAAATTTTTTATTATTTTCATGTTAGAAGCTAGTAAGATTCACCAAGGTTTCTAAACTTTAAGATAAATTTCCATCCTTAAAATTTTCCCTGGTCTCCAAATGAGGCAAAGGCGGGGAGGAGTGACTGGTAGGGTGGTGCAACACCGAAATTCCAACTGAAGAGATAGAGCGAGACCACCTTGAAGCAAGACCTCGGCCTCTGCCACTGTGAGTTTTAGGATAATGGCCAAAGGAATCATCAAGAGACAGAGAAGAAGACAGTGCGAATGGACTGCGGAGGATGAGTCGCCCGCCCACGCCCACTGCCTCGGTGACAGCGCATTCGGTGTCGCCTGGGCATAATGGAGCTGTTGGAGGCATTGGATATGGGCGGTGAGGGCTGAGCAGAGGGAGCATATGGCTGAGGAGTCGAAGGATCTGGAGCAAAATTGAGGCTACAATGGAGGCTATGGGAAAAGTGGTGACCAGGGGCGAGAACAATGCAACAGTAGAGGCTGCATCGCCTCCCTGTGGGAATTCGAGAGCTCGGCTCTGAGACCACAAAGGGGCAAATGCAACTTGAAGGCGACGGATGAATGCTGTAGGGCGGAGGCATTTTGAAAGGGTGGTGGCCGCATTGACGTTCAGGCGAGTTAATGTTGCAACGTTTAGAGCAGTTGGCAGCTATTAATGCCCACGACTTGAGCCAATACATGACCATGTGGTTGAGCCATGTGTCACGTGCTGGGCTTGCCGTCCACCTACCGTTAATGTTCACCTGCATCCGAGAATATTTTTTCTCTTGGTGCGAAGGTTACTTCTATTCAAATTATTTTATTTGTTGCTGCTGCATTTGATTTTGAGGTAGAACAGATGGATGTGAAAACAACATTTCTTCACGGGGATATTGAAGAGGAGATCTACATGAAGCAACCTTAAGGTTTTGCGGTGAAGGGTAAGAAAGAACTGGTATGCAGGTTAAAAAAGTCTCTCTATGTGTTAAAATAGTCACCAAGGATGTGGTATCAGAAATTTGATACCTATATACGGGGACTTGGCTTCACCAGAAGAAAAGAGGATCACTGTGTGTATTTTAAATTAATTGGTGATCGTGTTATTTATTTGGTCTTGTATGTGGATGTTATGTTGCTAGTTGGAAATGATAAATAAATTATCCAAGATTTGAAGAACCAATTTTTCTCCAAATTCGACATGAAGGATCTTGGTGCTACAAACTATATTTTGGGCATAGAAATTAAGAGAGATCGGGCAAAGAGGAAGCTTTGGTTAAACCAGAGGAAGTATGTCGAGACAATATTGTAAAGGTTCAATATGCAGGATAGTAAATCGGTGAAGGTTCCTATTCCTGTAGATGTAAAGCTATCTTCTAAACAATGTCCCAAGACACAAGAAGAAGAGGAGGATATGTCCTGTGTTCCATATGCAAATGCAGTGGGTAGCCTGATGTATGCAATGGCCTATACTAGACCAAACATTGCACATGCAGTGGGAGTATTGAGCAGGTTTATGTCAAAACTAGGGAAGGAGCATTGGACAAAAGTAAAGCGGGTTTTTAGATATTTGCGTGGCACTAATGATTATGGTTTGTGCTACGAGGGAAAACCAGGATTGGAAAAAGTTTTGGACATCCGTGGTTTTGTTGATGCAAAATAGCCTGGAGAACTAGACCAAAGACGATCTACAAGTGGGTATGCGTTTAGCCTATTTGGAGGTGTAGTCAGTTGGATGAGTAAAAGGCAGTCTGTAGTGGCTCTTTCAACTACAGAGGTAGAATACATGGAAGCCACTCATGCAAGAGAGGAAGCAGTTTAGTTGCAGAGATTGTGTTCAAGTATGGGGTTGGTTCAGTGAGCTATAAGGATAGAATGTGATAGTCGAAGTACAATTTTCTTGGCTAAGAAACTTGCTTATCATTGAAATACAAAGCACATTGTTGTTCAGTATCACTTTGTGAGAGATATGGTTGAGGATAAAAAGGTGTTGCTGGTAAAGGAGGACACTTTGAAGAATGTTTCAGATGTAGTGACGAAGTCTGTGAGCACTAAGAATTTCTCTTGGTGTAAGAAACAATGGGCATTGCAGGGTTGGATCAATGACTAAGCTCTCCTGTGGCCCCCTGTGGAAATAAAACAACAGGTGGGAGAATCTTGGGTGTGTGTTATATTCTTTCCATGATTAGAAGTAGGCGCACGGGATTCAGGGCAGTGCCTAGGGAAATTTTTTTTGGACCCTAGTTTAGGTTGCCGAACCCGCCTATGGTTTTCTGCATGGTTTTGCACATGGTTTTGGGTACGATGGTTTTTGACTCATGGTATTTTTTGTAGATCTGGTCAAAGGAACTATGGTTATGTTCTAATCCGGGGTTAATGGATTGGGGTTTATGAATGCTTCGACATGTATATATATGTGTTGTAACACTAAAAGGAATATAATGAAAAATCAAGCTGGTAGTCCTGGTTTGGGATCCAGGGGAAAATCTCTGTGTATATATTTTTTATGTTTTATGCTCTCGCTATTATTTATTTTATGTTTTTAAAGAATTCATCTGCATATAATTTCTGTACAGGGCTAAAACCTACATTGTTGAGGATATGTGATGGCCACCATTTTGCAACTTTTCTTGTGTCTAAATAAATTCCAAAGGATTATGGTGGGTGTGGATGATTGTTTCTTCCTGAAATATAATGTTTTGATCGCCTATAATCATAGAAAATGAAGTATAGTTCCTTATTATAGGCAAGGTATTTGTGATCCATCTCATAGAGTGATTAGAATCCTAATTGGGGGTAAAAAATTTGCTAAAAATTCAAAGTGATCAGAATCGCTCCAAACTAGAATGGTCGGATAGGTCTCTTTCCAGGAATCCGACGCACTTCGTTTCATGGAAAGCAGATTCTGTACTAGGAAGATAGAGCCCACTGTTCATTTTCCTAAACATCTAAAATTTTTGCAAAAAAACACATAAAGGTGACATGGCAGCCTAATCAGCAAAAAAGAATATTCTAGGAATCTTTCTTCATTTCTCCCAATGACACTATGCCAAGTGTAAATTTGTGGATGGTTGCTAAGAGGGTGAATTGTTTTAATTTTATTGGACGTGGGAGGAACCAATGGCATGTGGACACATGGCTAGCCCGAAGGTTGCCACATGTCCCCTTCCAAGGTCCAAATTTTAACTATGGTCAAGTTTGAATTTCCAAATTTCATAGTTCAAGGCCGAAATTATGGTTATCGAATTTTATTATATGGTCGGAGGACTATATATATGTCATGGTCGAATTTTATATGGTGAAATATTTTTGTAAGGTTTAAAAACCTTATGTTAAATGGTTGGTGCAAAGTTTTATTACAAGTGGAAGGGTGGAGGTCGGGGTCGACCCCACGACCTCCCCCGCACCAACACAACCAACAACCATTACACCACAACTATCGAACTTAACATGTTATGCCAACCGCATAGATTTGAATTTAAACAATAGTTTCAGTGGAGTTTAAAGGGGCCAACCCATAGTTGCACAGAACCGTGGCCCACGACCGTGGGAGTGGCCAATGCTAATGGCGCGGGATTAAATTTTAAAATGGTTTAATTAACCATAAACCTATTATTATTTGCACTAATCCTTCATTTTGATGCAGATTTATGAAAATGCGCTTAGAGAACCTAACCTCCACTTAATGCACACTTAAATTAAACTAATCCGACCTTTAATCATGGATAAGGTTTGGTAGGTCCGCTATTTTCAGCGCCACCTCCATTTTTGTCGAGATTAACTGGAGTTTCTCTAGATTTGGAGGAGTTTTCCTAGGGAAAATTGAAGAAGCCAAAAATTTGGCATTTTTTGACCAATTTTGGCTCAGAAAGAGTCATTACTAGATGATTTGAATGCTCTGAGAATGATAGTGTAGGTTGCAGAGGCAGAAGAGCAATTATGTAAGTTTTTTTTTTTTTTTTCACTTTGAAGATTAAAGAAGCCCAGGGTCACCAAGAGGGAAGGCCATGTCTAGATCACCTGAAGACCATTTGCAGAGCTTGAAGAGTTTATTTTAAGGTTTTTAAGTCTTCTGAATCCAATGGAGTAGGCTTCAAAGCCATTGGATCACTGTCGATGCATTTAATCAGAGAATTGACCATTAATCCAAAGAGGGCCAAGCCATTGAAGTAGGTCCATGGAGATGTAGCCCAGGAGGGGTGAAATCCGTTATCAGCTACTGTGTAATGTGTTTGTTGTGCATTATTTTCTCTGTAATTTATTTGTTGTACATGTGTTTTTAACAGCTAATTAACTTATGAATTTATCATAAAAAACACAAAAACTTGAAACATAAACCCTCACATAACTGGATAATTTGAGATGATCCTAAACACATTTATTTTATACTGATGAGGGAGCTAGCACAATTAAACTAGTTTGCCCGTATTCAAATAAAGTTGGTATCAAAGCACAATTTAACTCATTTTTTCCAAGGTTAGCTAGAGAATTAGCTATTGGTTTTGTATTTGTGCAAGGAGAATTTAACTATGTCCAAGTTTATGTGTGTAAGGAGAAGGTCGAGATTGAGGACTTAGCTCTCAAATCAAAACAAAGAAGCTTTTTATGCATTACAAGTGTGATGGAAACTTCATCAAGCACTGTTTCTAATCCATCTTCCTTAGCAAGAGTCTTTGATAAGAGATATGGTGCAAGAGTTGGTTGAATATAGGGAAGGAGAACACTATACTTCAAGAGTAGTTGATTTCCATGAAGGAGGAGAAGCAAGAGCTTCTTGAAAAGATGCATGAGATTGAGACTCAACTACATGATGCCAAGGAAACCTTAGCCAAGTATGTGCATGAAAAATAGGTATGCAATTCAATTTTATCTTCTATTTCCTCTCAAATTGAATGTGTAGGTTCTTTTGAAAGACACATTAGAGGAATAGGGTCCAAATGATTGATGAAGATGGGCTATGAAGGTAAAGGATTTGGAAAACATGCACAAGGCATAGTTGAGCCAATTGTTGTTGAGGAAAGGCCTAGGTATTTGGGTCTTGGTTATGGACAACATGATGGAGAATGCTCAAAATCCAAGAAGGCACATGAAGGTGTTACAAGAAGGAATTTCATTTCATGTTCATTACCTCAATCTTGTGAAGTTTGTGTTCTTGAGGAATGCAAAAGTATTACACCCACTTTGCAAGAAGATGCTCATAAGCATGCAACTAATGAGAATGAAAAAAAAAAGATGTTGAAAGCTATAAAGTCATTGAATCCATTGTTTTTATTCCAAATAGAGCCACTACCTTATCAAATTCACCTCCTCAAGAAGGCGGCAAAGGTGAATGTGCAAGGTATAAATATGCCTTTAATCAAGTAGCTTTTGATTATGATAAACATGGTAAATCTTCACATAATATTTTGAGAAAGTTTACATGTTCCTTTTGTGGTTTGAATAACCATATTGTGGAGGCATAAAGCTAAAGATCCATTGGACAATGCAAACCATGTTGAAAAGAAGATGAAATTGTTTTGCACTCATTGCCATAAGCAGGGCCATCTTGTAGACAAGTGTTGGACTTTGTATCCAACAAGTCATCCACGAAATTTGAAGAAGGTGGAGAGAGAGATTGAAAAGAATGGAAAATAGGATTCCATAATTGATGTGGCTCAGGATGATTCACATGATGAAGTGTAGTTGAAAGAAGCACCATTGAAATTTTTTGGAAAGAGATGGTTAGAGTTCTTAACCAATTAAGGCCTTGCATTTCTTTTGATGATTGATGAAAAACTTGCCTTATTGATGCATCTATTTTTCTCTAGAAGTCATGTTGCATGTTTACATCAGGAAGGTGTTTGAAGGTGGAGTATGTTGACTCACTATTATTGCAGAAAAATTTGATGATTTCAGCTCTTTAAGTACTTGTACATGAAAATGGGATTTGTGTACTTGTGATTGTACTTGCAAGAAAGTTGATAATTGTATACATGCATGAGAGTTTGTGTGTGTGAACAATGGAATTATTGATAGTTTTATTGTGTTTTAACATGCATGAGTTTTTGACTTGTGTTCAATTGCTTTGTTTATCATGTATGTTGTCAACTTGAGAGTGTTGATCATTTGCACATGCATGAGTGTCGACTTGTGTTGGTCGATTGTGTGTTACATGCATATCATATCGAATTGGAAGAGTTGATTTTGTCTCCATAGATTAAAGGGAGTTGTTTACGAATTGTTTCATGATATGTGAAATTCTTTTTGTTTTCCTTTTGTTTGACTTGAGGGTCAGTTGTTTGAAGAGGCATGTTTTGTCGACTTGTATTTGGTTGATGTTTTTGTACATCAAGATGTAAGTGTACATGGTGATGTTCACATGATGTGACATTTGTTGCTTTGAAGGAGAAAAATAAAGAGGTCGCCAAGTTATGTTTCTTGCATGACGTGTTTTTCAAGTTAATGGTTTTTCTTGTGACAAGTTGTCTCAAGATTTTGTAAGGTCCACTCTTAAGCGAAAGGCTCATGATTAGCGTTCGTTATCATATCATGGCATGAGAAGTATGTCAATACTAGAGGATGATGGAATCAATAAGCGGAAATAGGGACAATATGCCAAAAAATTTGCAGCCAAAACAATAGCCATTGTAGACAATTTGATGTGTTGACGCCAAGAAGAGAAAGAGATGGCGAATGCATTCTTCCAGATGTGGAATATGGAGCCATGGAGTGCTCAAAAATCACTCCAAACCAAAATGACCAGATAGGTCTTGTCGCCAGGAATCTGACACACTTTGTTTCATCGAAAACATAGTCCGTATGAGGAAGATAGAGCCTGCTGTTTGTTTTCCTAAACAACTAAAAAATTTGCAAAAAAAGGACAGAAAGGTGACATGGAAACCTAATCAACAAAAAGGAATATTCTGGGATTCTTTCTTCATTTCACCCAATGAAACTATGCCAAGTGTCAATTTGTGGATGAGTGCTAAGAGGGTGACTTGTTTAAATTTCATTGGATGTGGGAGGAACCAATGGCATGAGGACACATGGCTAGCCCAGAGGTCGCCACGTGCCCCCTTCCAAGGTCCAAATTTTAACTATGGTCAAGTCTGAATTTCATAGTTCAAGGCCGAAATTATGGTTATCGAATTTTATTATATGGTCGGAGGACTATATATATGTCATGGTCGAATTTTATATGGTGAAATATTTTTGTAAGGTTTAAAAACCTTATGTTAAATGGTTGGTACAAAATTTTATTACAAGTGGAAGGGTGGAGGTCGGGGTCGACCCTACGACCTCCCCCGCACCAACACAACCAACTACCATTAGACCACAGCTGTCAGACTTAACATGTTATGCCAATCGCGCATATTTGAATTTAAACAATGGTTTCGAGGGAGTTTAAAGGGGCCAACCCACAGTTGCATAGAACCGTGGCCCACGAACGTGGCAGAGGCCAATGCTAATGGCATGTGATTAAATTTTAAAATGGTTTAATTAGCCATAAACCTATGGTTATTTGCACTATCCTTCATTTTAATGTGGATTTATTAAAATGCGCTTAGAACCTAACCTCCACTTAATGAAAACTTAATTTAAACTAATCCGAACTTTAATCGCGGATTAGGTTTGGCAGGTCCACTATTTTCGACGCCACCTCCATTTTTTGTCGAGCTTAACTGGAATTTCTCCAGATTTGGAGGAGTTTTCCTAGGGAAAACTAAAGAAGCCATAACTTTCACATTTTTCAACCAAATTTGGCTCAAAAAGAGTCATTCCTAGATCATTTAGATCCTCTAAGCATGATGGTGGAGGTTGTAGAGGCAGAGGATCACTTATGTAAGTGTTTTTTTCACTTTGAAGATTAAAGAAGCCTAGGGCCACCAGGAGGGAAGACCATGTCTAGATCACCTGAAGACCATTTACAGAGCTTTAAGAGTCTATTTTGAGGTTTTTGAGTCTTTTGAATCCAATGCAGTAGGTTGCAAATCCATTGGAGCACTGTAGGTTCATATAATCAGAGAATTTACCATTAATCCAAAGAGGGCCAAGCCATTGAAGTAGGTCCATGGAGATGTATCCCAAAAGGGGTGAACTCCGTTATCAGCTACTGTGTAATGTGTTTGCTATGCATTATTTTCTCTACAATTTATTTTCTGTACATGTGTTTTTAATAACTAATTAACTCTTTAATTTCTCATAAACAACACAAAAAGTCGACACATAAACCCTCACATAACTAGCTAATTTGAGGTGATCCTGAACACATTTATTTTATACTGATGAGGGAGCTAGCACAACAAAAATAGTTTGCGCATATTCAGATCAAGTTTGTTTCATTGTGATAGATCACTCTTTTCCATATTGTGTGAGGACTACACTAATAACATAATTGTAGGCTTATATCTCAAATTTGAATGTTTGTTGCAAATCCAGTGAAATTCAGACTAACACCATGCGAAGGTGACACTTAGCTACTTGAATGGTTTGCGTTGTGCCTTAACCCAAGCAAGCTTTACCTTAGATCCACCTTTGGTTACGTAGCTCAGGGAAAATATAATATGAGATAACCCCAACATGGATGTATAATTATAAAATTTATGAGGCCTAAGAAGCTAGAAATCTCCCTTATCATCTTCAACACTGACTCATCATAGATGAATTAGAACTTGTCTATATCCACATGTACAAGTTGGTAAATTTATGTACCCTATATATTGAATTCTATGCATGTGAAATGAACACTTCTCTAGGTTGGTTGTTGTTATTGTAGGGTTCTCAACACTTGTTGAATAAACTTATAGTGCTCTTCCCATGTTCTATTGAAGACAAGGATATATTTTAGGTACACTATCACAAAAAAATTAATGTATGGCTGTAAAATATCATCTGTCATCCTCATGAATGTTTCGATTACATTAGTTAAGATGAGGGTCATGACCAACCACTAGAAGAGACCTTCGTGACGGTGATATATTCCCTCAAGATCAATATTGGTGAAAAACTTGATGCCTTTTAACTAATCAATTAGATCATTAATATTGACATTGGGGAACCAATTGTTTAATGTGATTTTGTTTAAGGTTATGTACTCGATACAATGTCACCATGTATTATCCATCTTCTGAACCAACATAATAGTGGTTTATCCTTCTTTTAACCTAACACAATAGTTCTCCCATAAGGTGGGGAGCTTGGTGAAATGTGGCCATTCTATATCAGATCTTGTTTTTATCATTTGATCTCCTCATTACCCCAAAGGGAGTATTTGAATATGAATCCATTTGGAAAATGGGAACTTGGAGTCAAAACAGTTGCACACTTTATGAGACAATGTAGAGGTTCTTTTGTACGTGAGGTGAAGATGTCAACATATTTTTCCACCAATCAATGTACTTATCTCTATTGCATAAAGGGATCTCGAATAGAGGCCTTGGAAGTTGTGGTGATTTCATCTACTCCTTTCAACTATATTGTGAAGAGGACAAATATTTTAGCTTAAGAGATTATTTTCATGCATTTCGTAGAATAAGTGATTAGAGAGATTGAGGTAGTTATGGATACCTATAGTATCTTATAGAATTGATCTTATAATGTGATATTGATATCTTATGGATCATATTATAAATATGATGCTTCCACATATATTTTTGTCCTAAAGAAACACCACAAATTTTAAGTGGGGAAATGCCACATAGTACCTCATCTTTGAAGGCATTAATATCACATTGAATGAAACATTGTTCATTGAAACCAATATTATGTCCTTGAATTGGAAAATCGATGATGTATGTCTAGGGATGAAACATCATTTTAAAATTATTTTTCTTAAAAAATTCTATTGGAATTAGGTTCTTATAGCTACCACTATCAATAATGAAATGCAATGATGTCTCATTCACCCACATATATGAGGGGAATAGGTTCCCACATTCCTCCATCTCTTGTAGCATGTATTTTCGAATATTTTTGGTGATGATAATAACACTCGGTTCCATGTTGACCATATATTTTCCTCTAGACAAGAAAAAATCAAAAGTTTTCATCTCAATATAATGATTTCCTAGTAGGAAAATTTTCATTGTCACGTTGAGAAATTCTATGGTAGTCATGCCACTTTCCCTTGTCCTTCTTTAAATTCTCATTCTTCTTATTTATATGCAACTTTGAATGATTTTCTTCAAGTTGTTTATATCTACTTTGTTCTTTGTTCTAAGAGTTAGGATCACCTTTACCCTTCTTGTGTTATATCTGATTTCTAACCCAAAACTCTTTCTTACCCTTCTACGAATATTTTTTCTCAATTTGGAAGGAGTAATGGTAAGTGACTCCATTTAAAGTGATGTATAAACGATCCATTTTGTTAGGTTGTCTCTATATAGGATGCTACTGTGTTTTGGAATCAAGTTGTCACTTAGAGTTCCAAATATCTAGTTTTGTATGCAAGGTATGAAAGGCATTGGTCTAATTCACCACAAACTAGTCTTTACATTACTACAAGGTTTTCCATATCATGTATTTGTCTTCATAGTTTATAGGAGGTAGATAATCCTCTTTGGATATATCGATAAAATCCCTTCAAGTGTGTTATGTTGGATACATTTCATAATCATTTATGGCATGTTGCAAGCAACATGTATCCCATCAATCATTGACATGGGGAAGGGACTTCAAAAGTGAGAAAATAAACTTCTCATTGTTGGAAAATTTGTGAACAAATAAATATCCTTACAACATATTTTTCCATGGGATGTCACCTAGTTTGATGAGGGAAGTCTTCACCTGGCTTGATTAGTTTGAGAACTAATTCCTTGTAGCTTGAATTTGTCATTACAGGAAAAAAAAACAAGAGTAGATCACTTTCATATCACTGATTCAAACTAGACTAAGAATGAAATAAGATACCATGCAATATTGGAAAATTAATAAAAATATAATATTAAGAGATAAATATTATAGGGAAAACCAAATTCAATTAACGAGTCAATTAGTTAAAAAATACTGCAATGTATATATAAAGACAAGTGGCTAGAATGGTGGTCACTAATTTATGAGTAGAAATGTAATGGATACATGCAAAAATTATAGAATAAGAGATTGAAACTGCCGCTAAACATAACTATAAAACCCAAAGAGGAAATAATCCTAAGATACAAAACCCATAACATTAGGAATTGAGGTGGCAAAAGCAACGTGGGTTGCATGGAGCCTTATTGCTAGTATGTTGATTTCTCAAGGCTATATCTTTCACATACAAACATTGTTTTGGGCATTCTTTGGACTGTTACAAATACTATTATGATCACTACATATTTAGTATGCCATGCCAAAAAAATATCCAAGTACACGTGGTAAGGGCCTGGAAAAAACATTAGAAGTTTAACAACTATAAAACTATTGTAAAATCTGACTAGGTTTAGGACTAGTTTTGAGACGGTAATAGATCTCAATAGCCACCTAGTTCAATATAACATTTTGACATCAATAAATACTTATAAATTAGGAACCTAGGCATAGGATAATAATACTCATTCTCAAAACCACCCAAGTTACACCCCAATTGACAATTTTTTTATGAGAAGTTATTTTAGCTCGATGATTAAAATAATATTAGGGAAAAGAGAATGTCTAAGTCCAACAATAAATTGCAACACACACACTAGTGTGGGAACAATAGGTCCTAGTGATACATTAGTGTGAAGGCCAATTTAATTAATTAAATTGGTGCAGTGTCTAATTTAATTTTCCCTTAATTAAATTGGACAATAAAATGTAATCTTATCTCATGATCACTTGTAATAGTTAACTGAGCGTGATAAACTCAGTTAGCACATGTATTTCGAGTTGACGGTGGTTGGTGAGGCATGAAGAGTAATTCTATTAGTTATGGAGTTCGAATTGCAGTTGGCACATTAGTTTAATGCATGAGTAATCAATTAACTCAGATATGTGAGTTAGAGTCAGTTGAACTAGTTGTAACTATTTGTTGCACTAGTGAGAGACCAAGTGAAATTAAATATTATTTAATTCACAATCAGTGATATTCCATGCAAATGATGATTTACTATTAATAGCTGCATGCATGTAAGTTCCAGTGGAGACCCAATTGAGACAAAGTTTAAAGGGATGTTAACTATCAGTTGTGTGATTAGTAGGTTGCTTGCATGCAACCAGACATCCATTGGATTTCCCATGATCCTTGCACAGTTTTGGAAGGCCAAAATTCCTAAAGAATAGGGATTGCATTCATCAGGAATTGCGCAAACAAGGCAGGCTGTTTAGAGGCTGAGAATTGACTAAGTGTTGGTTGATTTTGTCGGGGACAGTGTGAGACAGTTGTGAGAGTGCAAGAGAATATTGTGAGAAGAGTGAATTGTAATTGTTTCATGTTTCCATGGTGAATATACAAAAGGAGATAGAGGGTTTTTGTGCAGCAAGATTTCCCCGGGAAATTATTTGTGTTGTGGTTTGATTTGATTCTTTCTTTGCTTAATGTGATTGGCGATTGTGTTTAATTTCCGCAATTGATTTGTAGAATGATTCAATATATAGCTTTAGTACATTGTTAGATCAGATTGAATCCATTGATATAAATATGTTTGTATAATTTCTACATGGTATAAGAGCACAGGAAATCGCTATAGCGGAGGAGAAGCTGAGTTTGTGACTGAATAGAATTCGAATTTGCAAAAGTATTCTTGGTGCGACAGGTGATTCAAGATCGAAATGGCTTTCAATGGCTTGAGATTGGAGTATGCCCTCGAGGGCAGCTCTAACTATATTGTGTGGAAAGACAGGATGGAGGCAGTATTGGAGGACAATGGGTTGAAATAATTCATTGATAATGATGTTCCCAAACCCACTGTAGCAGATGCTTGGCAAAAGAAGGCTGCAAAGGTGAGGAGGAGCTTACTGGAGGGAGTACGAGACCACATTGTCTCACGTCTCCATGGAAAAGTGACACCATATGTAAAGTGGAAATCTTTGACAGATCTATTTCAGAGCAGCAGTGATCATAGAAAATTGGCACTGAAGGAAAAGCTCAGGAAAATCAAAATGGAGAAAGGCGACACTATGCCGAAATATTTCACAAAGTTTTTCCAAAATCGGGATGAGCTTGGGAGTGTCAACATTACTGTGACAGATGATGACTTGGTGAGCCTATATCTTCTAAGACTTCCTAAGAGTTGGCATAGTTATCAGGACTCTATCAATGGAAGGGAAAAGCTGCCAGATTGGGAACGACTTTGGTTGGATTTGGTGTAAGAATAATTTAGGCAGAATACCAGGGATGGATATTCATATAATAATGATGATGAAGAAGATTTCACTTTGGCTGCCAAGGCGAAGAAGGGGAAAGGAAAGAAATTCCATTCCAAATATGAGTCCGGCAAAGATGGCAAGAAGCGCGACATGTCCAGAGTGAAGTGTTTTCACTGCCACGAGCATGGAAATTATGTCACTAATTGTCCACAAAAGAATAAGAAAAATAAGGCTTTAGGATCTGTAGCTGGTGAGGCTTTGGCCTTTCAATTTGAGCTTGGATTCTCACTCATTTCATGCATGGTGTCAAGTCCAATGGGATCGATGTGGTACTTGGATAGTGGTGCATCCTTTCACATGACGGGAGACAGAGAAATTTTCAGTAGCTTGGAGGAGAAGGACCTCCAGATGCATATCGAAATGGGTGATGACGGGAAATACAATGCTACCAGTATTGGTACAGTTACCTTCCAGAGACAGTTAGGTAAACCCTTTCAATTAAAATATGTAATGCATGTACCAGGCTTGAAGAAAAATTTAGTCTCAGTCACAATGTTGGAGGATAGAGGCTATGATGTTGTTTTCAGTGAAGGAAAAGATTTCCTGCAACACAAAACAATAGGACAAGCCAATAAGATTGGGATTCATGTGAAGAATCTCTATAAACTTGATGTAGATGGCTGCAAAACATTGATGGGTAAGGCAGAAAAGGTGATGAGCCGGGATGAGGGTGAGTTATGGCACAGGAGATTGGACCATCTACACCACAGAGCCTTAAAGGTCATGCAACAAATTTCTATGGGTCTTCCCAAGGGTACTCTTACGTAGTATGACACATGCAAGGGATGTAATATGGGGAAGTATGCAAAGGCCACTTTTTAGGAGAAGGAGAGCCGAACTTCAGAAATCCTTGAGAGAGTTCACTCAGACGTGTCTGGACCATTCTCTTCTGCTTTGAAAACAAAGCATAAGTACTATGTGATATTTGTTGATGACTTTTCTAGAAAGTGTTGGATCTACTTAATGCAGAAGAAAGATCAGACATTCTCAAAATTTATTTAGTTCAAAGCACCGATGGAGAAAGACATAAGGAAGCATGTGAAGGCTCTTAGGAGCGACAATGTTGGTGAGTACATCTCAAATGAATTCAAGAACTTCTGCAATAGAGAAGGAATTCAGAGAGATTTGATTGCGCCTCATAACCCACAATAGAATGGGGTCACAAAAATAAAGAACAAAATAATTGTCGATGCAACACGAGCGATGTTGCATGATCAGGGCCGACCGTTGCATCCGTGGGTGGAGGCATGCAACACAACAGTATTTTTGCGAAATTGTTGTACTCATCAGATACTTGGCATGAGTACACCAGAGGAGGCTTTTACTGGTAAGAAACTCGATGTTTGATATTTTAATATTTTTGGCTCATATGTTTATGTGCATGTGAGAAAAGGCACCAGGAAGAAGCTCGAACCAAAATATGAGATTGGGATATTTGTGGGGTACGCTGATACTCCCCACAACTATCAGATGTATTTTCCAAACAACAAAATGACTATTGTGAGACAAGATATATAATTTTATGAGGAGAAAGCCATGCGATTGTCCCTTGAGAGGGAGATGGATTTGCATGCAGAGGAGGAACTATTGGTTCCAAAGAATGAAACTCAAGATGTGGAGCAGCCACATGTGAAGGATCATGGAGTGGAAGAAAATACTCATGCAAAGCCATCCACCAGAAATGGTAGAAGGCACACCATGGAAGTTGATAGATTGAGACTTGATGCGACAAAGAATGTAGGAGCCCCTATTTCACTACGTGGACATAGACAGTCTCCAGACAGGTTTCCTGGATACATGGCTCTTATTGGAAAGTGTATTGTGACAAAACCATCTTCCTTTGAGGAATCAGTGCAACAAACAATTTGGGTTGGTGCATGGTAGAGGAGCATCCATCGTCAAGAACAACGCATGGGAAGTTGTCCCAAGACCGGTCGGAAAATCAGTGGTTTGATCTAGATGGATCTATAAGGTGAAGCAAGCTGCGGTGGGAGTGTGGAGAAGTACAATGCCAGATTTGTGGCCCGAGGATTCTCACAAGTTGAGGGGATCGACTATGAAGAGACTTTCACACCAGTCGCGAGGTACTCTTCCATTAGATCTATCCTTGCACTCTCAGCGTAGAAGGGGTGGCGCATTCATCAGATGGATGTGAAAACTACGTTTCTCATTGGAGTTATTGAGGAAGAAGTGTACGTAGAGAAGCTAGAATATTTCAAGATATTTGATAGTGAGTCTCATGTGTTTTGACTAAAGAGAGCACCGTATGGGCTGAAGCAAGAACCTCGTGCTTGGTACACTCAGATTGACAACTATTTCACCGGGTTGGGCTTCATCAAAAGTGAAGCTGATGCGAACATGTACCAGATTGTGGTTGATGGTAAGCTCTTGATTATCGTACTTTATGTTGATGATCTAATTTTGACAGGTGTTGAGTAGATGATAACTTATTTCAAGGAGGATATTGAAAGGGAGTTTGAAATGAAGGACATGGGACTCCTTCACTATTTCCTTGGTTTGGAAATATGGCAACGGGATGGAGAGATTTTTGTTTCTCAGGGAAAATATGCCAAAGATATACTGGGTAAGTTTCACATGGAGAGCTGTAAACCCATGGACACTCCTCTTCTAGGAAATTAGAGGAAAGAGGATGCTACTTCTGGAGAATTAGTGGACGCTACTGTCTATAGGTAGCTAGTGGGTTCACTGATGTACTTGGTGAACACCAGACCAGACATTTTCTATGCAGTTAACCAACTGATTCAAGCTATGGTTAAGCCGACCAGGCTCTTTTGGAAGGCGGGGAATCATGTCTTAAGATATCTCAGGGGCACTATAGAGTATGGATTATGGTACATACAGATAGAGGGAGTGAAGCTTCAAGGCTTCACGGATGCAGATTGGGAAGGCAGTCCATCAGACAAAAAGAGGACATCACGAAGGATATTCAACATAGGATCAACAATAGTTTCTTGGTACACCGATCTGTGGCACTCAGTTCAGTCAAGGAAGAGTACATGACAGTAATTCAAGCTGCATGTGAGTCCATTTGGATGAGAAAGATCCTGGTTGGTTTGTTTGGTTCTCAAATGGATCCGATTGTGATACATTGTGATAACCAGAGTTGCATTAAACTCTCAGTTAATCCAGTATTCCATGATAGGTACAAGCACATAGACATCCGACACCACTGTCTATGAGATTGTGTTCAAAGGCGCATTATGTTACTTCAGTGCATTCCCATGGAGGATCAGGATGAAAATATTCTGACGAAGGCGCTCACCAAAAGAAAATTCGAATACCATAGAGGTAGGATCGGGGTGGCAGATAATCCTTTTCTTGTTAAGAGGGAGTGTTGCAGTCCAACAGGAAATTTCAGCACATACATTAGTGTGGGGCCAACAGGTCCTATCGATACATTAATGTGAAGGTCAATTTAATTAATTAACTTGGTGCAGTGTCTAGTTTAATTTTCCCTTAATTAAATTGGACAATAAAATGTAATCTTATCTCATGATCACTTGTAATAGTTAAATGAGTGTGATAAACTCAGTTAGCTCATGTATTTTGAGTGACGGTGGTTAGTGAGGCATGCAGAGTAATTCTATTATTTATGGAGTTTGAATTGCAGTTGGTGCATTATTTTAATGCATGAGTAATCAGTTAACTCAGTTAGGTGAGTTAGAGTCAGTTGAACTAGTTGTAACTGTTTGTTTCACTAATGAGAGATCAAGTGAATTAAATATTATTTAATTCACAACCAGTGATATGCCATGCAACTAATGATTTACTATTAATAGCTGCATGCATGTCAGTTCAAGTGGAGACCCAGTTGAGACAAAGGTTAAAGGGATGTTAACTATTAGTTGTGTGATTAATAGGTTGCCCACATGCAACCAGACATCCATTGGATTGCCCATGATCCTTGCGCAGTTTTGGAAGGCAAAAATTCCTAAAGAATAGGGATTGCATTCATCAGGAATTGCGTAAGCAAGGCATGCTATTTTGAGGCTGAGAATTGACTAAGTGTTGGTCGATTTTGTCTGGGACAGTGTGAGACAATTGTGAGAGTGCAGGAAACTCTTGTGAGAAGAGTGAATTGTAATTGTTTCATGTTTCCATGGTGAATATACAATAGAAGATAGAGGGGTTTTGAGCAACAAGATGTCCCTGGGAAATTATCTATGTTGTCGTTTGATTTGATTCTTTCTTTGCTTAATGTGATTGGTTATTGTGTTTAATTTCTGCAATTGATTTGTAGAAGGATTCAGTATCTAGCTTTAGTACATTGTTAGATCGGATTGAATCCATTGATATGCATATGTTTGTATAATTTCTACAGAGAAAATGTAGTAGGAGTATAAATATTGAAAATTTAATCTACATGTTAAAAACTTTGAATATGAATTTAAGGGATGATAATGGATGTCTTTATGGGACTCGGGAAACTATCAGGAATTTCATAAATATAATTCTACCATGTCAAGGATATGATATTCTTTTTGCAAGTCTATAAGTTATCAAGTTAAATATTTCTAAAGATATAGTTCCTCATGTTGACCTAGGATGAAGTCTTACAAATTCCCTAATCCCACATATACATGGGACACAGATTTTTGAGTTTGTCACTTTTGCACATTCTTTTCCTAGTCGCATACCTCAAATTATTTTACATAAATATCTTTGAGACAACTATGTAGGTCCAATGAATAGTGAATTTGATAACAAGTCAATAATTAAAAAGTCTTTTATACTTTTTCTTGACGAAAGGACTGAGATCAATACACAACTTCTACACAATTTTCAAAACGACAATGTATTTAATAGTATATGGTTCAATAATAAGGTACCTTTCACTTCTCTAATGCAAAAATTTCCTCTCATTCTTGATTTTAATTTTCAAACTAATGATAGAAATATTATAGAGAGGGCATATTATGTGTTGGACCTTATTGCTATTTCAAATTTATTTTCGAACAACAATATGACTAACCTTGGAATGATTTCAAATAATTGTGAAAGGGAAATACATTATGAATATGTTGTTGATATCATTCTATCAAAAAAGCTTATCAATTGAACAATCATACAAAGTAATATGACTTTGTGGAGGACTGAACGAAGGAGGTTTTTAAAAGGATATCAACCTATTATCAATAAGATATTAGCATATTCCTTGAAGGCTTGGTAATAAATATTTTTCCTTCTTTCTTTCAATAGTTGAATGTATCATTATTCTAGATAATCATGAAGCAGAGAGGTAAGAGGTATGGAGTTGGTAAGTTACTAACCTAGTTTCATTAGGTGTTTGATTTCTTTGATCAAATTTTCTATCAAAATCACAAATGTATATAGATTGTAGACAAATAAACCTTTTATTGATTTTTATTAAATATAATTTAGGGATTTAGAAGGTATTATGAATAAATATGGAACCATTGTATCTTAAACACCTTAATTGATCCTAGCAAAAATGGTTTACTGATTGATGACCCCTATTTAGTATACATCACGTTGATGAGTTTGAGAAAATTCTTCTAAAGAGATTATGTTCTTGCCAGTAGGTTGAAATGGGATTTTATTTTGGTAACCATATTATAAAAAGGGCTTACATACTCAATTCTAACTAACCACTTTCAGTCAACTCAAAGTTTTACATTCACATATATAATATAAAATACAATTAGTTTATGTGTGGGTAGACTTGAAACTGTGATATATTAACATACTTAGTGAGAAATCCTAATGACATGAGTACACCACCTTACCTTCATTATCATACATCATCCCTCTATGCTATAATAAATAATATATTGAACATATATATAGGAAATGCAGACATATTCGCTAGGGCTATAGATGATTTATGGAAGCGTGTCAATGTTTGTCGTATTAGTGCATAAGCATTCCAATTTAACATAAATTGTACTATTGTATCTTCACATAAAATCAAGGACTGTAAAAACCTTTGCCTGGGTTATAGATGCTCGCTATTAACATATCAATGTTTGTGGTATTAGGGTAGCCCTAATGTGTAAGCATTTTGATTTAAAACAATTTATGCTATGGTATCTTCACATTATCCCAGAAGGGAATGTGAGTATCACTGTTGGGGCTATGGTGCTCGTTGGCAACGGGGCAAGGCCTATGATGTCAATGTGACTACACCATGGGCTATGGTCACTCTTTAGTTGTGTAGCGACATTGAGAAGGAAAATATGGTAATCATATGAATATTTACCTTACAATCTCAATTATTAAACACATCTATCTAGAGTAATCCTATCTCACATACCAAAATAGTTAGTGCTAAATGGATTTCCATCATAAACCACTTTGAGCCATGATTATAAATGGTTGGAATTGAACTTTGTGACTTAATCATTAAATCCAATTATCTTGAGTAATGACCCTATTGATTGAAAAGTAGAACAAAGTATCTCATACTTTATTAAAAACTGTGCTCATTAAGAATTTTATACTCAAATGCTATGTAATTAATCAATCTGTCATTCTTGATATTGATCAAATATGATATTAAGAGATGAAGGATTATGTTCATTTTTCTTTCATAAATTAGGGTTTAATTTTCGCTTCTTCTTCTTTTCTTAAAAAAAAAAAAAAGTTTTGAATCATAAAAATGGTTTATTTATTTTATATCAATGAAAATGATGTCATCTATTGCTAAAAATCTAAAACAGATGAGATCAACATCCTTTTTTGGCGACCCTCATTTTAAATGACGAGCATAAACATACAAGAAAATAAAATCTCATCAGCTGTGTAGTTATTTGATTATAAAATTATTCACCGTCAAATCAATGGCTCCTGTTTAGCATTGGGTTTCAACATAAAAAGGGATAATCCTAAGTTTCCCGCATGATAGATCAAATGGTTGAGAAATATCTGAATGAACGATCTACATTTTCGACGGGTGAATCACCTGGATGGTATTTAATGACACAAGAGTCACCCGTTGGATTAGATGATCCACTTCATCGCATCCAACACTAGATAATTAATATAAGGTTTGAACATGTGCGCAGGTTAAATAGAATACTACAACTTGATGGGATCAAATGGTGACCATGCATCAGATCCAATGATTGTAATTGCATTAGGTAGTAACTTGTAAGCAATTTAACGCCTTTATTGTTACTCAATACTTTTAGATGACTAATTAAGATCATGGACGAGATTAATAACACATGGGAAAATGCATGGTAATTAATGCAATTGAAAACACGTGACAATACACCATTGATGACATGAGTTATTGATCATGTTTTCCTTTAGAAATGATCTCTCTAGCATGAATATGAAGATTTACAAATAAAATTATGAACAATATGGATTTGCAACACATTCACCTAGCTATGGGTAGATATCATTTATAATTATCTGATAATACATTACAGGGTATTAATGCATTTGAGGAAGATTTTTTTTTCTTGATTTTCAAATACAAATTGGCTTCATGCCTAATGTCAAAAGGCAGAGAGTATGCAGTTCTTGCTACATCAGAGTGAGGCACCATCCCTAGTAGGAGCTAGATGTTGTAGCCCAATTTGACCCTCTTTAAATTGGTCTATCTCTGCAAATTATACCTCATGGACCCTCATCATGTAATTGCTAGCCTTATTTTGTCTCCTAAAACTCATATTCTCTATGCTAATCTACCCCTTACAATTGGCCTTTATTCCAATCTTTTAAAGTCTGTAATCATAATCACACCCCATCAAGTAGATACTTTAGTCTTTCATTATATCAATGTTATAAAATGGGTTTTCGTTCATATATGAATTTCATTATTCGAAGACTCTAACACCTAGCCTTATTAACTTCATCATGTACTCATATATGTACCTAACATTATGAAAAATTCATCCTAAAGCACCTC
Organism: Pinus albicaulis; assembly: GCA_034641835.2. Classification (NCBI taxonomy): domain Eukaryota; kingdom Viridiplantae; phylum Streptophyta; class Pinopsida; order Pinales; family Pinaceae; genus Pinus; species Pinus albicaulis. The sequence goes on along the minus strand of CM076583.1, from coordinate 574,905,917 downwards.
CATATAACATTTTTGTTGTTGTTGTTGTTTTAATTTGGCTGGTGAGACACGTTTGAGGGGATTGAACTTCCGATCACTTGGATACACAAGGGCTTGCCAACAAGATTTTTTCTGATTATGCTACCACCCACGAACCCATATAACACTATGTTTTTTTTTGTAAGTAAGATAATTTATATTATAAGAAGAAAATAATATTTACAATAGAGACTGGTAAGTGCGATCCAGATGTTCCAACACCATGAAAACAAAACAGGCTTTGACTGCCTTGGAGTGATATTTTCTTCAATGTTCACAGTAGTAGAGAACGGTAACAAAATTTACAATGCCGTATTCCATATTAAGCTGAGAAGTTAACATAGTAGACTTATAGAGAAATCAGAAACAAGCAGAGAGAACAAGACCATAATGATAAGACCATAGATCAAAGAAGCCCCTCCCACGACCATCAGCAGAGCCCAGGAACTACTGAGTGCCCTCCACCGGGTCTGCATCCAGGTGGATAGGTAGCTCTTGTGTTGTGGCTACTTGAGTAGATGGAGCCACTGGGCCACTGGAGGAGGCGACAACTGCGTCCTTCTTGACACTAGGCGAGAGTCCACCAGCGGGGGAGCATTTTTTCTACATAGAGAAATGGTGGGTGTCAATGGTGACAAATCGACAGTTGTGCACTACTTCAACATATACAACGAACTTGTTTGAAAGGAGTTAATATGAATTACCCAATAATGAAAAAACAATCATATGTTGTGGTAAAAGTTGTAAAACACTTTAGGTCTTACATTTTAAAATGCCATAATAAGGTCAAAGTTCTCCATTCAATTGTTTGGTCCTTATTTGTTAAGAAAGAGCTTGGTGAGAGAAGATGAAACTGGATGATTGCCATCTAAGAGTATGATGTCAACCTTAAACCTTCCAACGTTGTTTGAGATTAAGGATTATGTAAGATAAAATTTAAAACACAAGATCAATTAGATACCAATGAAATCAACTAAGAAGTTGTAATATCCTTGTATGCTAAATTCGAGCTAAAACATTATCTACAACAATAGTCCAACCCTTATTATTGGGATACAACAAATGTATGGGAATTAAGGATTTGGTTTTTTTTTTAAAGTTCAAAATCTTTGTATTACAAAAAAATGTACAGTAATTACATTGCCTCGGCTTGTGAGCCAAAATCTCTAATCAGACTTGGATTTGCAGAGGGTATGAATCTAGAGTACATCAATAGTTTGCATAAGAAAGATGTTGGAAGCCAAGGGAGATGAGCTAGATCTAAAACAAAAGTTTGAAAAAAGTGATGCGGCCACTTCATAGAGAGCCAAAAAGACAGAAATAAAAGAGAGAAACCTATTAACGATTGGTCACGACGACTTCAGCAGGACAGGTGTCTCTTCCTCGACGGGCATTGGGATAATTTACAGGACAGGTGTCATCAGCAGGACAGGTGTCATCCCTGAACTGGATGCTTATTGTAGCGTGGAGCTTGTCCTCAATAGTTCTCTGACACTTGACTAGATGCATAGATGATGAGGGAAGATCTGCAGCACGAGGAGCATGCATAGATTGCATGTCCACATTATGAGGAGCTAACTGAGAGGGGTTGTCGGTAACAGTGCTGGGCGACTGATGCTTGCCATGTCCTCGAGAGCCACATTAAGGTTCCTTCGGAAGCGGTCAAGGTCATGAATTCGAGCCTCCATCACCAACAAACTTCCTAAGAGCCCATGAATTATTTACCACGAATCAAAGCTTGGCTACTTCAAGGTTGGAAGCTTGATGCCTATGCCTTCGCAGGATTCTCGAGTCGAATCTTTCAACGCTCAAGCCATACCAGGGAATGTGTCGAGGCCTGCCTCTTCGATGCTCATCACGTCAAGGACGACCTCGCTCACGAACCATCGAGCCAAAGAGGGGTAAACAAAGCGATGACGCAGAGGAAATATTGACATAGGGATGGGTGGTAGGGTCATTGAGAACAGCTGAAGGGGGGATTGAAAAAAAATTAGAGGTTATGAAAAGTGAGAGCAAGCAAGCGAAGAATATGGCATGAGGATACAGGCGAGCTGGGCTTTGGAGTAGGGAAAAGCTATGCCCATGGAGGAGGATCGAACACATGACAAAGAGATGGATCAAGAGATCAAGTGGGGGTTGGAAGTAAAATTCTTACATAGCTAGAATGATTCCCTAATAGAGTTGTTAGTACTTGTGTCATGTGAACGTCACCAAAGGTTGATATCTAGATTCATTGGAGTGGGATCCATGGAGATTCGGGAGGGGCAGTTAATAAGCTTGTGTCACCTACATTTAGGGGGATTAAGTATTAAATTATTTCAACACAAATTAATTAATGGTTATCCTTTTTCCGGAAAATTATGATGTTGTATTGCGAAGATGCTTAAAAAGGAGGATGTTGACAAAGTTCTGAAAGATTTGTAAATATAAATGAAATGATATTCTAGACTAAAAATAGTCTATGGGACCATCAGTTCTTGTTTTTGGCTTTTTGCAATTCAATCTTTTTCTTATTCAAATTGATGGTTAGTTGGCCCAACCTTCCAATAATCTCCTTGCTGAAAATACAATGCCAAGAAACCGATGCTAACATATTCCCATAACTTTCTCTGATGTCTTTGAACGGATCACATTCCAAAATGAAATGCTTTTCCGATTCCACTTCCGTAGATGTGCAAAATGTATGCACCATTTCTTCCCAAGATTCTTTATGCCTTTTCCACCGTCATGTTTCACACCGAATTTGATGCGATTTGGTTCTTAATTGATCAATAAGAACCTTTTCCATCCACGAAATGCTAGCTCCAATATATTATTTTTGTTGTAGATCACATGTAGGGTTGAGCGAAATCCTCAATGTAGTACTTCTTATTTCTACCCAACTCTTTTCCCAATACCCATTTATGAAACTCCTCCATAACAAAATTATTTAACTCCTTTCTATTTGTGGGACAAAAATTAAGGTAGATATTCCATTTTTTCATCCATGTTTAGTTTTGTCTCATCCATATTTTCTTTCTTTCACTCATGCCTTCCTTGAAGATAACATTAAGCTATCTACCTACTCCCATTTTCTCAATTATTTTTATATACCTTATGAGCTGCACCATATCAATTACTTCGATGAAAGTTGCTCGTATTTCACTGAACATTAACTCATAAGATATTGAAATTTTTATTTTGAAATTTCTCATGATTAAGAGATTAGTTGGTGAATATTTATTGTGAAAGACTACTACTTACAAGATCCCAAAATTCATTGCACATGCAAATGTTATAATATGCAAAAACATGTTAAACGTGTTGGAAAATAGAGAAAACCACCCATACCCTTGTAACCCATGAAATTTTGAAAATAGTTTAAGCATTGGGTTTTAGATATTATTATTGATATTAATACTAAGTCTTCTAAACCAAAAAAAAATACACTCTTACTACCACATATCACTTTACCAAGTAGATAGAAACTATTCTTACTACCACATATCACTTTACCAAGTAGATAGAAACTATTCTTTTAATCAGTGTGAACAAAATAAGTATACAATTTTGGAACAACATATCACCACTAGTTTTAATATCCCATCTATCTTAGTTTTTATATTTTCTTTGTTTAAATATACAAATTTGTGTTGGAAAAAGGTGTTTTTTCTGCAAATCAAACAAATATTACCATAAGGGAATGGTTAAATACATAAATAAAAAACCGATTCCAATCATAAATAAATAAATAAATGGTGATTGATCATTATTATAACTAGCATAATGCACTCCCAAAAGCATTATTGGTTGATTGGGTAACAATAAAGGGGTCATTATATACTTTATCTTATTTAATGGAAAAGATGAAATTATTCTTTCACAGCATTCTCTTACCTTTTTTATATTTGCCTCAACCATTGAGTAGCCAAAGTTTCTCAACTATCTAGATTATGATTGACACTTTAGAAAGGTTAGAAGAGTAGAAAGGTTAGAAGAGGAAAGAAAAAATTTAAAACACAAATTTGGAGTCCATTAAAAAAATTTCAAATGTTGTTTTGATAATCATGTTTACATTGATAAAAATTTTCAAGTTGGTAATTTGGTTTTCAAATGGGAGAAAGTGAGCAAGCCCTACAAAAACACATGAAATTCTAACAACTTTGACTTAGACCTTTCCAAGTGGTTGAAAAAATTTGGCCTTACTGTGTATCAGTTGCGAAACATGGATGGAGATTTAGATCTCCCCCCCTCCATAGATAAATTTTAAAATGATATTTTAGTTACCTAGCCCTTAATTCAAGAGGCTTGTATGTAGTAGGTATTGTTTCGTGCATTTTTATCACCTTTGATTTACAATTGCATTTATGACCAAATTTAGCATTTAATTTTATGTTTGTTGATTTTGTAGGTTTTAATTTTCACAATTTATTTTATTTTCATTTCCTTTTATTTTGAAATTTTAGAAAAATTGGTCTACATGTCAACTAATGATTTTTTAACATCTAATACATTTAGCTAAGCATGGTGTTGCCCTTATATATTGCATTTTTATATCATAAGAGAAGACTTGTTCCATAAGTAGTGGTGGACCTAGAGCATTTGTAGTGACTCATCACTATTCACTCAAGAATTAAAGTTGTTGGTTGATGAATTATTTAGATAAGGGGTTTATTTACTTACTTTGACTTAGCTGACCATGTGAAAGGCGATTATCCAAACATCCATGGTTGAATATGTGAATGAGATATCTAAGTAATTCATGCACAATCAATCGATAAATTATTTTCTAATAATAGATATCATCCCTTATTGCTTGAAAGCATTGTTGCTCCCCCCTTCCACCAATTGCTAAAGAAATATCTCTCTCTCTCTCACGCGCGCGCGCACACACACACACACACACATACACACCATTTTTAGTGGTGGACCTAGAGAATTTGTAGTGGTAGTTCTAGAGCATTTTTAGTGACTCATCACTATTAAATCCAAAATCAAAGTTGTTGGTTGATGAATTAATTAGATAAATGGTTTATTTACTTACCTTGACTTACTTGACCATGTGAAAGGCGATTATCCAAACATCCATGGTTGAATATGTGAACGGGATATCTAAGAAATTCATGCATGATCAATCAATAAATTATTTTTTAATAATATGCATCATCCCTTCTTGATTGAAAGTGTTGTTGCTCCCCCCTTCCAATTGCTAAAGAAATCTCTCTCTCTCTCTCTCTCTCTCACACACACACACACACACACACTTGTGTAAGGATCCATACTTCTCTCTCTCTCTCTATTGCTTGAGTAAGGATCCATACCCCTCTCTCTCTCTCTCTTATCATACTTGAGTAAGGATCCATACTTACCTTAAGTGTAAAAGCCTTGATTAATTATATTGGTTTTGAAAACTCTCTAGCCATAATATAGTGAAATAATTTTATATTATAGAATTTAGGTGAATCATTTTACAAAAAAAAGGGAAATTGGTAAATATATATTTTTTGAAAAAACATTAAAATGAAACCATGGATAAAATTTTCCCTAATATATGTCAAGATTATTGATACATACTAGTATTGGAGCAAGGCCTATGATATTGAGGTGACACAACTAGGGCTATGGATTCTCGTGGGAAATGGAGCAACACCAAAGAGACCTTACAAAGCATATTTGGAGATAAATTGTACCCTGTATTAAAATTTTTCCTATGACTATGACCTTAAATTTAATTGTTGGATCATGCCTTAAGGGAATTAATCTCATTACCTATCCTTTTAGTACAATTGGTTAGTCACCATAACCTCAACAAAGGATTGTGTGGGGATTTACTCATTAAGAAGAGTTTTTATAGGGACCCATACTTGGGAGTTAGGGGAATGTGGAGTAACAAATGAAAATATTTCCTTTGATTGATTCATAGCTTGCTGGTTTATAATTGATATTCATGGTTTCACCCAATGTGTCACCATTTGTTGAGTACTAACACACCCCTCCTTTTCTTTTGAAATTCCTTGAATAATTTACCTTGCACTTACTTCATGCTCTTTTCAATTTAATATTTGAAAGATAATGTAGGGTTAGTTGGGAAATGATTACTAATGATTAGTGGGGTTATTTGAAGTTTTTGTTCAAGTGAAGTTTCTTTTAATTGAATGGGAAGTTATAATTGATTGAATTATTTTTCAAACCCATGTTTTCTTGAGATGCTCTTCTTGAAGAAGCATAAAAAATGGGGAGCATTCTATATGGTATATCGAAAATTGGAACTTTTGCATGCTTTGAAAACTCATCAGTTTTCCCAACGCCAATGATACATCAAACATTTCCTCCCACTTTTTTTGAAATACCCTCTATTAGAGGTTGATGGTTTGAAATTTAAAAGGTCTTGGCAATGATCAATCTAATATTTTTACCAATCCTTCGATGTTGACACCATAGTGGATAAATCTACCCACCTCCACAGATACCTTGTATCAAATATGGAAAGTTAGAGGAAAGTCTTGTGAGGTATATTGATATATGTTGATTTCTTCTGATTTCCCATTGTTGAATCTATAGGTGAAAATATTTTAACTACGACAGTTCCATTACTACAATTGATCTTATTTGATGACCATCCCCGCCCCTATATAAGAGTGGGCCATCCCCATCAGATATTTTCTTTAAATCCTTATGCAAGAGGCATATACTATCTTTTACATGAGATTCTTCTACTTTCTCTGACCTGATATATCACCATTAGGCATAATGGATATAGGCACATCCTTACAACATGAATGCTAGGATATTCCAATTTTGCCTGATAAATCCACACACATACTTAAGATCAACTCATACTCTCGTGCAATAATTTATTTTTATGACATTAAAAACTAACTACAACACATTAAAATTTTTCCTTGATCACCCCAATGCCTTCTCGTTGGCATTGAAACCCCCTCAAGGTGACATTAAAGTATCCATCTAGCTGTTACGTCTTTGATCTTTTCTATTAAGTATTCATCCTAGACACAACCTTCATTCTTTTTGTTGGAAATACTGAGAGGGGGGGTGAATCAGTATTTCTTTCAATTAGAGCATTAGTTAATCTTCAATTATTATCAGTGTTTGTACAATGATAGCAGCAAACAAGAGGAACACAAATGCACACAATTTTTAAGGTGGAAACCCACTCCAGGACAAAAACCATCTAATGTTTTTCTAGTAATTCTTTTCAACTCCAATTGAAAATAAAGCTCCAACTTCCTAGAATCTAGAAAATCATTCTTCTCCAGCTCCCACTGGATGGACGCTCCAACGCCCGGGATTCTTCAGTAGTCACTGAATGGATGCCCCAACACCCAATGAGCTATAAATCACCCTAGCACCACCCTATAGAAGAATAAAAGAAGAATGGACTCCCGTACCAGGGAAAATGTTCCACTTTACAATGATATAGAATGATGTAGAAGAAGAAGATATACTAGACCATAACCCCAACTTTGACACAACCACCTAATGATGATCCTAGACCTCCCAACACCGCCTCTTCAACCCTTGGCAGATAGATACTAGTACAATTTGTACAATAATGTATTTACAATGACTAAGTACAATGATACCTTTACAATGATTGTATGCAGTGCTGCCCACTTGAAGACTTCATATGATGAACTTCTTGATGCTGTTATGCACCTTGGTTGTTGTTCTTTTCATGCTACCCTCTGCTACACCTTTTTTTTCTTTTATGTCGTAGAAATTCTGGTCCTTTGCAATCCTTGACAACACATGATCTAGCTTTTTCTTGCCTTCTAGGAGCTCGATATTTAATCTGGTGTATCTATTTTATTTCAGATCCTCAATATCTGATTTTCAGTCCTGTAGTATTCCTCTGAGTCTTATTTCCAATGCCACAGGTCTAACCCAATTTGGATTCTTCAAGAGAGAGTTATACCCAATTTCTCACACTGCCCTAATTATGGACTGTTTCAGTAGAGCACACTTGTATGACATGCCACATGTCACTGTTTATTCATTTTCTTCTAAAATTGATAGAGAAAAAACTACAGACTGTGCACTATCTGCTTCTTTTTACGAAATTCTAATCCGATACTCAGAGAGAGAGTTATGAAGATTTTACCAAGGTCACTTCTTTGAGATGAATTTCAGGAGCCTGCAAAAACCCTTACTTCCACATATCATATATCCAAAAATGTTGCGCAAATTGATCTGAAATTTTTACTGCAGCTTCCTCAGGATTTTTTCTTCGCCGCATAAAAATTTCAGCTTCTGAGCCTTTGTAGAAAAAAAGTTAGAGAGAACATGCCACAATAACCTGTTTCAGATGGCCGAATCCCTTGTCTAAGGAGGAAATGAAGATCACAATATATATGAATGCTTAAGTTGAGAGGGGATTCAACAAGTGAATGTGGGAGGGATTTTAGGAGCTTAAAAAAGATTAATTATGACTTTTCAATGACCCATGCCCCAACCCCATGGGGTTTTAGCCCACTAACTGGGGTACAAACTTCAAACATGAATATCTCTCAAACCGTGAATAATTACATGGCGTGCAATATATCAACGGAAACATCTCGAAAAGTAGAAACCATAAAAAGCATTATTGACCCATAATATATTAATTTTGTAGGTCAAACTTCTCATTCAATATTGGGTTAGCCCCTAGTGCTGCTTGGGTTGACATCAATGACAACCACTGATCAACAATCTCCCCCTTTGGCATTGATGGCAACACAAGTACTCCCCCTGCGATCATGACACCTCTTCCTACAAAATTCTCTCCCCCTTTGACATCAATGGCAAAGGGTTACTCCCCCTAAAACACAACCATCCTGCGGACCTGTACACACTTCCACTCGCTCTGACACACAACTGTCCTACAGACCTGTACACACTTCCACTCCCCCTTTATATTATGAAAAAGGAAAATCTAATGAGAACTTGGGAGAATCCCAAGCTTTTGACGAAGATATTCAAATGCTTCACGAGGTAAAGGTTTAGTGAATATATCAGAAATTTGTTCTTTTGTACAAACATACTCAAGTTTGATATTCTTTTCAGCAACTTGTTCTCTAAAAAAATGATATTTGATTGGAATGTGTTTTGTTTTTGAATACATGACAGGATTCTTGGAGATGCTGATGGCACTAGTGTTGTCACAGAATATGGGAATAGGCTCACTGAATTGTACTTGAAGATCTTGCAAAGTTTGTTTCATCCAAAGGAATTGAGTACAACATGATGCTGCTGCAATGTATTCTGCTTCCGCTGTAGATAACGAGATTGAAGTTTGCTTTTTTCTCAACCATGATATGAGACAACCACCTAGATAGAATGCTGCTCCACTAGTACTCTTACGATCATCAACGCTTCCTGCCCAATCTGCATCTGTAAAGGCTTGAATAATGAGATTGTTACCCTTGGGATACCACAAGACATATTCTTCTGTGCCCTTTAGATATCGAAGAATTCTTTTGACGACAATAATATGTGATTCTTTTGGTGCTGCTTGGAATCTTGCTACTTGTCCAACTGCTTGCATAACATCTAGCCGATAGGCTGTTACATATAGAAGACTACCAATCATAGATCTGTACAACTTCTAATCCACATCCTTAGATGAGTCTTCTATGCTCAATTTGCAACCTGTTACCATTGGAGTAAGGACGGGTTTGCAATCTTCCATTTTGAATTTCTTGAGCATTTCCTTGATGTACTTGGCTTGACATATAAATATTCATTTCTCTTGCTGAGATATTTGAAGCCCTAAGAAGTATGTCATCTCACCAAGTAAAGACATCTCAAAATCACTTTGCATATTTGTAGAAAAGTTCTTACTTAGTCGATCATCATTGCTACCAAATATTATATCATCCACATATACCTCAACAATTGTTAAATTATCTTTATCTATTTGTACATAAATATTGCTATCAACAGTACCTTTCTTGAACCCTTGTTGACATAGATATCCATCAAGACGATCATACCATGCTCTGGGAGCCTGCTTGAGACCATATAGAGCCTTCTTTAACCTGCAGACATAGTCTTCTTTTTGTGATAGTAGAAAACCTTCAGGTTGCTCGATGTAAACTTCTTCTTCTAATTCTCCATTTAGAAATGTTGACTTAACATCCATTTGGTAGACTTTGATTTTTCTTGAACATGCATAGGCGAGAAACATTCGGATGGCTTCCATTCTGGCAACTGGTGCAAATGTTTCGTCGAAATCAATTCCTTCCACTTGTGCATAGCCTTTGCAAACCAATATTGCTTTGTTTCTGGTAACTTGCCCATCTTCATTCAATTTGTTCCTGAACACCCATTTAGTCCCAATGACATTTTTATCTTTTGGTCGTGGAACTAATTCCTAGGTGTTATTCTTCTCAATTTGATCCAATTCTTCATTCATAGCTGCTACCCAATGTTCATTTTGGCTGGCTTCCTCAAAACTACTAGGCTCAAAGGTTGCTAGAAAAGCAACATGAGCTTCTTGTGATGAACGAAGCTGTTGACCTTCATTTATGTCACCAATGATTTGATTTGATGGATGGGTCTTTTGAATCCACTCTTTTGTTCTCCTTGGAGGAGCTTCTTGTTGTTGTTCTGGTATATCTTGATGATCATTGTTTACTTCTTCCTCGTTGATAGTTGCTTCTTGTTCTACAATTTTATCTGTGTCTTTTTCAGCCCCTATCTCAAGTTTCAAAGATTCTATATCCTCATCATTACTCGCTAGAACACCATCTTCGTCAAATGTAACATTTATGCTCTCCACTATCTGTTTTCGTCTTAGATTATAGCATTTATAGGCCTTTCTTTTGCATGAGTAACCAACAAAGATACTTTCATCAACACGTGATTCAAACTTACCCAAATTTTGATCTTCTCTTTTGATATAACATTTGCTTCCTAAGATTCTGAAATATTTTACGTTGGCTGGTTTTCCTTTTCATAATTCATATGGAGTCTTGTTGCAATTATTTCTGAGAAGACTTCGGTTGATAATGAAGACTGCCGTATCAATTTCTTGAACCCAGAATTTTTCATCCAATTTTGAGTCCTTCAACATTGTTCTACCCATTTCCTGTACAGTTCTATTCTTTCTTTCAACAACTCCATTTTGCTGAGGTGTTCGTGCTGTTGAAAATTGCCTTTTTATTCCATTTTCATCACAGTATTGCTGAAATAATTTGGAAGTGAATTCTCCACCATTATCTGATCTTAAACACTTTATTTTCAAATCAGTTTCATTTTCAACCAAATTCTTGTAGATCTTAAAGCACTCAAATGCTTCAATTTTTTCTTTAGGAAACTGACGGCTGTCATCCTGGTATAGTCATCTATCATCAACATGAAATATAATTCTTCGTTTAAGCCTTTTGTTCTCACAGGACCACATAGATCAGTATGTATTAATTCCAATGGATGTGATGAAAAGTGTTCTTTTGTTTTAAATTGGAATTTTGTCTGCTTTCCATGCTGACATGCCTCACATAGTGTGGTGGAAGGTTTTGAGATTTTCGGAATTTCTCGTACTGCTTCCTTTTTGCTTATCCTGACAAGATTGTCAAAGTTTATGTGACCCATTCATTTGTGCCATAACCAACCTTCATCTTCTTTAGCTAGTAGACATGCTTTAGTTGCTTCATCTAGAACATATATGTCGTTTGGAGATCGACTTGCTGTAGCCACAATTTTACCATACCTGCCTTTCCTGATTTCACATTTTGTGGAGTTGAATAGCATTGTGTGTCCTTGATCACACATTTGTCCAACACTGAGCAGATTGTGATTCATGTTTTCGACCAATAGAACATTCTTGGCTATAACATCTTTGCTTCCGAGAGTGACGATACCTGATCCTATAACATTTTAAGATCCATCATTTCCAAAGGATATGGTTCCATCCTTCTTCTCTTTTAGAGATACAAATTTATTTCTATCTCCAGTCATATGCATTGAGCAACCGCTATCAACATACCACAGATATTTGTTCTTTTGAGCCTTGAGAGCGAGAGCACAATTATCATTCTTCTTCTTCTTCCATGTTCGTTCATTTTGTGGCTTCGAAGATTCTTCTAGAGGATTTTCAAGTCTGCAGTCTTTGGCTATGTGTCCAAAGTTTTGACATTTGTAACATTCAATATTATTTCTTAAATGTTCAAATCTATTGATATTTCGCTGAGCCCTGGGAGGTTCATATTTGACAGATCTCCTGGAATTGTATTCGTTCCTAGGGTACGTGCGACATTCTACAGCTTTATGACCAAATTTTCCACATGAATAACAGTAGCCATAAAAAATATGTTGGTACCTGGATGGAAATTTTTGTCGAGGAATTTTCTTCCAAGGTTGTTCTTGTGAATCTTGTCCAATGAAGTCTTCATGCATGTCAGATCTCATAGGTTCTGATGCAGGAGCATCAAGACCTTTTTCTCCATTTGTAAATATGGGGTGTGATAATATTAATTTGTAAATATGGGGTGTGATGATTTTTAATATTTTATTAATTAATTTGAATTAAATAGGAGAAGGTGAGGATTTATGTAAATATCTTTATACTAATAAAAGGATATGAGGAAATTTAATAAATTGAAGGATTTTAGGGATAAAAACCTATCCTTTAGGGATGTTGAGAAATTTAGGGGTTTGTTGAGGATTTTAAGGGATTGAGCATTTAATTTAATGATTTTTTAAATTGTATAAATAGGAGGAAGATTTGTGAGAAAAACAACATTGGAGATTGTGAGAGAGGTTGATTGAGAAAGGCTGTAAGCCTTCAGCAATTGTAAGGGCCAAAATGTTGAATACCTGGCCATGAATCGAAAGTCCTTGTAAGTGTTTTGTAAATACAACCTTTGATTTTTACTGTATGTCCAGTATTGAGTTTGCATGAGATTGGATTTATGTGTTCAATGAATAAAACAAAATTAAGTCTGCATTCTCTGTGGGAAGGATTGTATTTCGTTTCATTAAGTTGAAAGCGCTGTTCTATGTCAATTAGTGGTTCCACATTATAATGGCTATTTTCAGAAATCGATTAAATATGTTGAGAAAGTCGATTTTTACATACAACAATTTGAGCATTTGCTGTGATATGTAATGCTGGAATTGTGTGGGTAATTCGATTTCAAATGAATGGGTCACTTTATCCAATATGTAGCTTGATGGACAGCAATAAAAATACAAAGGAGAGCGCTAGCAATGTAAATCTGCGGAGTTCATAAGTGGATTGTTAAATCCTTATAAATCAAATGAGCGTTGTACAAATTGTTGATTTAAATCTTGTTTGCATTGAGTCTACAAGTTTTGTATATCGACTTGAAAACCCTGAATGCTGTCATGAATGCATAAGTGTAATTGAACGCTGGTGGTGGTGGCCAAGTGCAAAAGAGCGTAGGATTATACACTGTAATAGTTCAGAAATAATGACATGCGTTCTTAAGAAACAGGAGAGTGCATTTACAAGTTAGCAAATTGCTGTGTTAAAGCAGAGTTAGCGTTTAGAACTTATATGGTGAGAAATTACAGGATCCGGAGAACATTGCAGATATTATATAGGATGCGTTGACATTTTTTGTGTTAAATGCAGATGGGAGTTTTAAAAATCCGATTGACAGTGGTGAAATTATATTTGAATGGTTAATGTACAGCGCAGGTTTGAAATCGAATCTATGAGTGTCTTGAACGTTGTATTTAGAAAGTGCCAGAATGAATTCTAATTGAACGCTGTTTATGTTAATTGATCGAATGGCATAACACAGTTTTAAAAATCGATCTGCTGGAATATGGAACCAGAAAGTTAATGCGTTTTCCGGAGTTGAACGCTGTTTATGTCAATTGATCGAATGGCATAACCCTGAGCTGATCTTGTCACTGGAAGGACGCAGTTTGCCGGAGTATATGTAAAGGTAAGCAATACCTGTGGGCGATGTTATTTAATGAATTGCTGTGGAAATTGTGAATGAATTGCAGTAGCGCAGTCATAAGGAGGTAAGCCGCGTTTTTTATTACCAAACAAGTATTAAACCCGTGGCTGTATCTATTAACATATTGACTGGAATAGATAAATTGCAAAGGAAAAATGCTGAGATGTTGAGCGATGACTCAATGGTAGAGCTGTATAAGAAGGGTTTTCTGCGAAATCATGAATTGGAGCAGAATCATCACTGAGAGCTTTCACACAATCTCATGAGAACAATGGAAGTGCAGAAGTTGAAAGGTTCGGGTGAGTTGAAGAGCGCCTCGCCTTGATCGACTTACAGGTGGAACAAAATGATGAATAGAGAAAATGGTGGATCAGGTATAGGTTTCAAATTATATGATTATGATTTAAAATCGACTTTTGAATAATTGACATTTACCAAGTGTGTAAAGTCATGATGGTGTGATTAAAAAGGGTTCTATTTGGGAAATATTGAAGTGAAAGATTTCTTTGATTAAGAGAATTATTTATGGTTTAAAATCACACTTTATAAAATGGTGTGAAATCATATGTTTGATGAATTTTCTGAATGAAGTTTTGAAGTGGCATTGGATTGAAATTTGGGATTGTGTGAATGAGCTAAGATTGGAAGTATGGTTTCTATAAACCAGATAAAGTTGTGAATACATGTTTCTGCAAGTGATAGTTTTGAATTTGCCAACTATTGAGGTTCTGACTTGGGTATATAATGATGATACATTTGTATAGAAACAGAGATTAAAAGTTCCTGGGAAATGCAGGCTCTATGCTTGCATCATTTTTGGTATCAGAGCTTGGCTCTGGTGAAATGAAGAATGTTTGTTTTTCTGAATGAAGACAAAAGATTTTGTTGAAAACTAAAGTGTGTTTGAATGTGTGATGAGTGACTGAAAGGGAGATCAGATTTTAATCTGACAGTCAAGCAACTAGAATACAACTGAATGAGTGAAGAATTGTGCAGCTAAAGTTTGCCAGATCAAGCCAGAAGATTGGAAGAGAGAATCAGATTTTAAAATCTGATTGACAGTGAATTTTTGCAGAGGAAGCATAAGGATTTGCTGGAACAGATTTGCAGGAGTGATGAGATTGAAGTACAGGTAAATGGAAGGACAAGATCAGATGAGATCGTGGAGGTAAGATGTTATGGTTTTATTTGGATTTGAATATTGTAGTCTTTGCAGTATTATTGCAACTCCCAAAAGGCAATTGCTAACAGATGAAGGAAGCTGGTGAAAGTTTCTAGGTGAAAACATAGAGGTGGCAGAACCTTGAGGAAATCCAATAGAGATTGGATAAGGAAGACAGTAGTGAACAGGCAGATGAGTTGAAGCCAGGAAAAGCAAAGAGAAGTGCTCAAAGGAGGTTCTAGAGAGAGAACCAATTGCTTGCCAAAAGACTGAGTGAGGAGAGCTTGGTGAGGTAAGTGGCGGCAGGACAGGACTTGCTGCTGAAGAGGCTTTAATGCAACTCGTAGTAAAGTGAGTAAGGGGCTCATAGAGATGGGAAGGATGATGACTAGTGACAGTCATAACGGAGGTTCTGAAATAAACCACAGTAGAGGACAAAAGAAGAAGGATGCCAAGGCAATTGGCATACAGAGACAGTTAAGCAAAGAGGAATATGAGAGGGAGAAGGCTGAGATAGCAGTTCAGCTTGAGGTGTTAATGGAGATGTTGCAAAGAAATGAGGAAAACCAAAAGCATGGTTATGTCATGAGAAAGAAGTTGAGATGGCAGAGACTACAAGAGAAGTGGAATCATCAGGTAAATATGCAGTTGATAAAGGAACTAAGAGAACTTGAACAGGTTATAGATGCCAGACAGAAGAAAGAGGAGCTCGAAAGAGTTGAGCTACAGCAAAAGGAAGATGCTGAAGAAGATGTTGAAGTTTCGATATGTTACCCAGAGAGTGGACCATTACTTTTTGAAAGTGATGAAGAGCTGGAGGAGTTGAATCATATGAATGATTCAAAGCAACCCAAAGACTTGATAACTGAAACATCAAACAAGACCGTAAGGTCTTGTGATTTTAAAACTGATGATTTGTGTGTGATTGCAGGTTTGGAAGAAGATAGACAGTCTTTTAAAGCTAACAAAGATGTGAAAGAGTACCTTCCAGAAGATGAAAGTTTTGAAGCAGAGGCTGGGAAAGAATCAGTTCACTACAGTGGAAAAATGCTGAAAGACATCATTGAAATAGCTGATGAGAAGTGGAGACTAGCTGACAGTCTCAAGAGTTCTTTGAGTTTGGATCAGCATACTGATATGCTGACAGAAGAAGATAAATCAACGCAACATACTGAAGTGTTGCTAAAGGGAAAAGAGGTACAGAGGCCTTATTTTTTTTATTATAATGATTGTCTTATGATTGAAGATGTTGTTGCAGACGCTGGAACATATTTGGCACAGGTGGATAGCCAAATGGAAGAAGGAGAGGAAGAACATCTACTGAAGGATGTTAAGGATAGATTGCTGAAGAAGGATGACAAAGCAGTTGTCATAAAAGAAATTGCAGATGGTGAGCAAAGGAATGTTGCAGAGGGAAAGGAAGATTGGGAGGCCGCAACATTCATATTGACAGCTAGAGCAACATGTGAGGCGACATTTATAGTAGCAGCAGCAGAAAAGGTGATCAAAACAAGTGAAGAACAAGCAAGAATGACAGTTCAGCAATCAAGAGATGGAAGCAATCAACAGACAGAGGACATACTGGACAGAGAAATTGAGTTGATAAGGAGGTTAATGATAAAAACATCCCAAAGAAAGACAGCCGAAAGAAAGAAAAGGAGCGACAATAAGAGAATGACAGTGAAAGATTGCAAGAGCAGAGCAGGTGGAGCACTACAACACAAAATATGGAACCCTGGAGGACGACGACAGATAGCAACAGTGGTAAAGCAATCGAAAAGCACGGAAAGATTACAAAATAAAATTTGGGATCCGGGAGGAGATATCCAGACTTATGACCAGGTGGTCATGAATTTTCTTACATGGGGAGTCTGATGCAGGAGCATCAAGACCTTTTTCTCCATTTGTAAATATGGGGTGTGATGATTTTTAATATTTTATTAATTAATTTGAATTAAATAGGAGAAGGTGAGGATTTATGTAAATATCTTTTTATTAATAAAAGGATATGAGGATATTTAATAAATTGAAGGATTTTAGGGATAAAAACCTATCCTTTAGGGATGTTGAGAGATTTAGGGGTTTGTTGGAGGATTTGTTGACTGAAAGCATTTAATTTTAATGATTTTTTAAATTGTATAAATAGGAGGGAAGATTTGTGAGAAAAACAACATTGAGATTGTAGAGGGGTTGGATTGAGAAAGGCTGTAAGCCTTCAGCAATTGTAAGGGCCTAAATGTTGAATATCTGGCCATGAATCGAAAGTTCTTGTAAGTGTTTTGTGTGTAAATACAGCCTTTGATTTTTACTGTATGTCCAGTATTGAGTTTGCATGAGATTGGATTTATGTGTTCAATGAATAAAACAAAATTAAGTCTACGTTCTCTGTGGGAAGGATTGTATTTCATTTCATTAAGTTGAAAGCGCTGTTCTATGTCAATTAGTGGTTCCACATTATAATTGCTATCTTCAGAAATCGATTAAATATGTTGGGAAAGTCGATCTTTACATACATCAATTTGAGCATTTGTCAGATATATTCGTCAAATTGTGTGGGTAATTCGATTAAAATGAATGGGTCACTTTATCCAATCAGCTCGATGGACAGCAATAAAATACAAAGGAGAGCGCCAAATAATGTAACTGCGGAGTTCATAAGTGGATTGTTAAATCCTTATAAATCAAATGAGCGTTGTACAAATTGTTGATTTAAATCTTGTTTGCATTGAGTCTACAAGTTTTGTATATCGACTTGAAAATCCTGAATGCTGTCATGAATGCATAAGTGTAATTGAACGCTGGTGGTGGTGGCCAAGTGCAAAAGAGCGTAGGATTATACACTGTAATAGTTCAGAAATAATGACATGCGTTCTTAAGAAACATGAGAGTGCATTTACAAGTTAGAAAATTGCTGTGTTAAAGCAGAGTTAGCGTTTAGAACTTATATGGTGAGAAATTACAGGATCCGGAGAACATTGCAGATATTATATAGGATGCGTTGACATTTTTTGTGTTAAATGCAGATGGGAGTTTTAAAAAGCCGATTGACAGTGGTGAAATTATATTTGAATGGTTAATGTACAGCGCAGGTTTGAAATCGAATCTATGAGTGTCTTGAACGCTGTATTTAGAAAGTGCCAGAATGAATGCTAATTGAACGCTGTTTATGTTAATTGATCGAATGGCATAACACAGTTTTAAAAATCGATCTGCTGGAATATGGAACCAGAAAGTTAATGCGTTTGCCGGAGTTGAACGCTGTTAATTGATCGAATGGCATAACCCTGAGCTGATCTTGTCACTGGAAGGACGCAGTTTGCCGGAGTATATGTAAAGGTAAGCAATACCTGTGGGCGATGTTATTTAATGAATTGCTATGGAAATTGTGAATGAATTGCAGTAGCGCAGTCATAAGGAGGTAAGCCGCGTTTTTATTACCAAATAATTATTAAACCCGTGGCTGTATCTATTAACATATTGACTGGAATAGATAAATTGCAAAGGAAAAATGCTGAGATGTTGAGCGATGACTCAATGGTAGAGCTGTATAAGAAGGGTTTTCTGCGAAATCATGAATTGGAGCAGAATCATCACTGAGAGCTTTCACACAATCTCGTGAGAACAATGGAAGTGCAGAAGTTGAAAGGTTCGGCTGAGTTGAAGAGCGCCTCGCCTTGATCGACTTACAGGTGGAACAAAATGATGAATAGAGAAAATGGTGGATCAGGTATAGGTTTCAAATTATATGATTATGATTTAAAATCGACTTTTGAATAATTGACATTTATCAAGTGTGTAAAGTCATGATGGTGTGATTTAAAAAGGGTTCCATTTGGGAAATAATGAAAAGAAAGATTTCTTTGATTAAGAGCGTTATTTATGGTTTAAAATCACACTTTATAAAATGGTGTGAAATTATATGTTTGATGAATTTAATTATGAATTTTTGAAGTGGCATTGGATTGAAGTTTGGGATTGTGTGAATTAGCAAATTGATTGGAAGTATGGTTTCTATAAACCAGATAAAGTTGTGAATACATGTTATAAGCTTCTGCAAGTGATAGTTTTGAATTTGCCAATTATTGAGGTTCTGACTTGGGTGAACTGAATTTCTACATTTGTATAGAAACGAGAGATTAAAAGTTCTGGGAAATGCGAGGGCTCTATGCATGCATCGAGGTTCATTGTATTTTTTTGTAGAAGGTCCTACTTCTTCTTCTTTGTAACCGATGCCAGTTTTTTCGTTGTAAGATTTTTTTATTGTTGGTGAGTTCTTCCAATGCCCTTGAGCTGTTGGCATAGTTTTGGATAGTTTTTCCTTTATTCACTTCCTCATGCAGTGAGACTACTTCGGCTTCTAATTCTTCCCTTTCTTGGTTGCTTTCTTCCAACTTATTTTGAAGTGACTCTTCAATGCATTTGTGTTCTTCAAATTCAATTTGGAGACCTTGAACTTGTTCTTCAAGAGTATTGGAACGGATCTTCTCTGCCTTGAGATATTTTATAAGCTTGATTGCTTCCTCATAAAATTATTCTACGGTCCATCCTTCTTCTTCGTTGTTTGATACCTCTTTTTTATTGTGCTTGGGTTTATTATGCTTGGCCATAAACAATACTCTCTCATTGGCTTCTTCTTCACTGTCATTGTCTTCATCGGATGATGAGCTATCTTCTTTAGAGAGAAAGTTGCTTTTGGATCCTTGCTTGTTGAATTTATAAAAGCCTTTCTTTCCTTTTGAGTTGCCATCACTTATGTTCGGAAATTTTGATGTGAAATGCCCAACCTCACCATAGTTGAAACATATCATTGGAAGTTTACCTTTGAATTTTCCCTTACCAATTTTTAGTTTACTCATAAAGTAAGCATATTCTTCATTTGAAAGACCTTCTTCATCATCTCCTTTTCTTCACACTTGCAGTGCATGTCATTTCAATTGAAGGTTGTTTGTCCTTATTGGTTTTCTTAGATGCAATGAACGCGGTTTCTAGATTCGAAGTACCCTTTTCTTCATCAAGTCTCATTTCATATGCTATGAGAACTCCATGTAATTCTTCCTTGCTGAGTTTTTCCAGATTTGCACTATATTCTAAGACCGATACCTTTGGGTTGAATCTCCTTGGTAACGTTCTAAGAATCTTTCGTATAATAGTCTTCTCATCAACTGGCTCTCCCAATCCTTCTAGAGTATTGGTTATTTCATCAACGTATTGGAAGTTTGTAGCAATGTTGCAATCTTCTTTCATTCTGAGTTGCTCAAAGTTTGATCTATAGATTTGAAGCTTTGCTTCTTTGACATTTTAGTCACCTGCATATATATTGTCAAGCTTGTCCCATACATTTTTGGTGGTTTTAAAACCCAACACCTTATGATAAGCAGATTCAATAATTCCATTGATAATAATATTCTTTGCTTTTTCATCATTTACCAAATTCTTCTTACCTTGTTCATCCGTGGTTGATGTAAATCCATTTTGAACAGTTCCCCATACTTCGTAACCTTGTAGAATGAACCTCCATTTACTAGATTCTCCCTTTCCAAAGTACATAATTATTTTCATTGAATAGAGGTACACCATTCTTGGTATGCTCCGACCTCCTTCCGGTACATTAAGCACTATTGAAGGAACAAACTCCGATACCAATTGTTGGAAATACTAAGAGGGGGGGTGAATCAGTATTCCTTTCAATTAAAGCATTAGTTAATCTTCAATTATTATCAGTGTTTGTACAATGATAGCAGCAAAAAAGAGGAACACAAATGCACACAGTTTTTAAGGTGGAAACCCACTCAGGGAAAAAAACCACCTAATGCTTTTCTAATAATTCTTTAATAATCAACTCCAATTGAAAATAAAGCTCCAACTTCCTAGAATCTAGAAAATAATTCTTCTCCAGCTCCCACTAGATGGACTCTCCAACGCCTGAGATTCTTCAGTAGTTAAGTGAATGGATGCTCCAACACCTAATGAACTACAACTCACCCTAGCACCACCCTACCACCCTATAGAAGAATAAAAGAAGAATGGACTCCCATAACAGGGAAAATGGTCAACTTTACAATGATATAAATGATGTAGAAGAAAAATATATACTAGGCCATAACCCCAACTTTGACACAACCACCTAATGAGATCCTAGACCTCCCAACACTGCCTCTTCAACCCATGGTAGATAGACACTAGTACAATTTTTACAATAATGTATTTACAATGACTTAGTACAATGATACCTTTACAATGATTGTATGCAGTGCTGCCCACTTGGAGAATTCATATGATGAACTTCTTAACAATACATTGTATGCACCTTGGTTCTTCTCTTGTCATGCTACCCTGCGATGCACCCCTTGTTTTCTTTTATGCCGTAGAAAGTCTGGTCCTTTGCAATCCTTGACAACACATGATCTAGTTTTTTCTTGCCTTCTAGGAGCTCTATATTGAATCTGGTGTATCTCTATTATTTCAGATCCTCAATATCTGATTTTCGGTCCTGTAGTATTCCTCTGAGTCTTCTTTCCAATGCCACAGGTCTGACCCAATTTGGATTCTTCAAGAGAGAGTTATACCCAATTTCTCACACTGCCCTAATTATGGAATGTTTCAGTAGAGCGCACTTGTACGGTGTGCCACATGTCACTGTTTATTCATTTGCTTCTGAAATTGATAGAGAGAAAACTAAAGATGGTGCAATATCTACCACTTTTTATGGAATTCCAATCCGATACTCAGAGCGAGAGTTATGACGATTTTACCAAGGTCACTTCCTTGAGATGAATTTCAAGAGCCTGCAAAAACCCTTACTTACACAGATCATATCTCCAAAAACATTGGGAAAATTGATCTGAAATTTTTACTGCAGCTTCCTTAGGATTTCAGCTTCACCGCATAAAAATTCAGCTTCTGAGCCTTCGTAGAAAAAAAGTTAGAGCTAACATGCCATGATAACCTGTTTCAGATGTCCGAATCCCTTACCTAAGGAGGAAATGAAGATCACAATATATATGAATGCTTAAGTTGAGAGGGGCTTCAACAAGTGAACATGGGAGGGATTTTAGGAGCTTAAAAAATATTAATTATGACTTTTCAATGACCCATGCCCCAACCCATGGGGTTTTATCCCACTAACCGGGGTACAAACTTCAAACATGAATATCTCTCAAACCGTGAAGAATTACATGGCATGCCATATATAAAATTGAACATCTCGACAAATAGAAACCATCAAAAGAATTATTGACCCAGAATATATTAATTTGGCAGGTCAAACTTCTCATTCAATATTGGGTTAGCCCCTGGTGCTGCTTGGGTTGACATCAATGACAACCGCTGATCAACACTTTTAGTGCTATGTAACTACATAATTATTCAACTTAGTATCCTCTCCCAACACTAAGGCTTGCACCCACTGCTCGAAGGCTCTCTTGTACCCAATTGATTCCACTCCAAGTATTTATATTTGAATTTATTCTCTTTCTATGAACTATATCTCGTGAATCTTATGGTGTTTATTGCATGTAGGCACTGAAAAAACTAAATTGACAAGAATTCTAAAACATAAAATGGCAAGGGGTAGAAGCTCAATATCACAAATACCATAGCCCTTGATCCTCCTATAAATAAAATATTCTATGGGGATACTAGAGATTTTGATGGAATAAATACAAATATTGATTGGAGTGAAATCTATTATATCTATGTCCATTCCTATTTTGACACAAAAAATGAGGAATTTGTAGCAAATGTGTAATATAAAAAAGTCTTAGATTCATCAAATCACCACTAGGCTGCCTGTGATGACATATAATGACATCACTAGGTGGGCTACAACACATGTCAACCTACGACAAGAGGCCATTGTCAATATCAAAGGTGAAGTCACAACCTCTCTAAAGGCTAAGTCTTTGAGTGAAATGTACTATTTCAAGTCATCTGAGGTCAAATTGTTTTACATAGATTATGTGCGATCCATCCCAAAGTCATCTAGATTGTAAAGGGTTGGTGGTGGGATACTGATTCATTCAAAGAACATGCCGAAAAAAAATACCCTACGTAACATCTATGGGAGCCATTTTTCCACCTCACAATCATGATCAATATAATCTATGGTGATTTCAATGCTTCACATTTCAAAATTGAGTGGTTTCCATTGACCACATAAATAATTTCCACGGGTCGTATATTTAATTGGTCAAATTTTTTGTTGAGAAATTTATTGAAATCTATTTTTAAAGTGAAGAATGTCTCGATGAATCAAAGTGCCTCATTTTATATTTTGACTTATTTGATAGATGCTTTATGTTCTACAAATGAATTGGAAATGGACTATAATGCTCCCACTTATACATATTTACTGTCAAGGACTATGGACATACCACCACCAAAAGTTATTTTATGAGATTTGCGTCTAGTTCTTGGTCCAAAATCATCAAATCCTCTTCACTTTACCAACACCCATGATATCCTAAGAAGTGAGGAATACTATCATAGCAATAGGGAGCTGGTATTGTGAGGAGTATTACACATACATTAGGATATTTGGTTGCTCGGTGCCCCTTCATTTGACGCCTCAATTATTTCTTGATAGGATTACGATCTAAGAGATATCATAGTATATTTTAGGAGTCAGGGTATAATTTTACCTCTCTAACAATAATAAAAGGCCCTCACTAAACTTACCTATAAGAATAGGCTATTATGCTATAATGAAATTTCCTCATGCAATAAAAGAAGTTGACAAAATTAAGTAGCTCAAACTCCTCACAAGAATATTCAAAAGGCATGTGTTTGACATAATGTTGTCATTGATGGCAAAAAATTTCATTGATTTCAGAGGGAAAATTTGATGAAGTAGCAGTGTCATTA
This sequence comes from Pinus albicaulis, assembly GCA_034641835.2. Taxonomy (NCBI): domain Eukaryota; kingdom Viridiplantae; phylum Streptophyta; class Pinopsida; order Pinales; family Pinaceae; genus Pinus; species Pinus albicaulis. The sequence goes on along the minus strand of CM076583.1, from coordinate 574,881,962 downwards.
ATGAATCAAAGGAAGCAGTATGATAGACTGAGCTCTTGACAATGTCTCATCAAATGATGTAAAAAAGGCCCAAATTTTATTGAGTTTTTGTAAAATTTATCATGTTAAAATGTGTCTATGGATGGTATGGTTGTATAGTACCATATGAGACCTTTCCAATGGTATATGAAACTTGGTAGAAATCCTCCCAGATGAGAATATTTGTCAGTTTGAAGTTGATAACTTCAATGAAGACAAAAACACCAAATTTATTATGAAAAACACCAAATTTATTAAATGTCGAGCATCTTCAGATCAAATCTATGATCTTGTGGTTCAATCTACAACATATGGTGCATGGACATGTACACTATTAAATAGGTTAAATATCACACATCCTCTGGTAGATCCAAATGCGGTGAATGAATGGTGGAAGATTTATGGTGGACATGGCGTGAACTTGCTCACTATTTAACGATAGACGTTCCCCCACATAAGCATGAAAAGCGTAGCCTAGTAATAGAAAGATGACATCAATAGGGTGATGTGGCCGTACAAATGACTTCCATGTGACAAGTACAAATGGAATTTTCTACTAGTCAATAAGGGTGAATTTTCATGGCATATGGCACCACTCAGGGTGTGCGACATGGAAACTATGACATCATGATGATGTCAACATAGGGGTTTCTAATGACCCTTGGGTTCGGATCACACTAAACGATTTTATCAAATTTCTAGAGTGTCAACCCCAAGGCTCAATTGGTGGATTGATCGTATATATATATATATATATATATATATATATATATATATATATATATATATATATATATATATATATATATATATATATATATATATATATGAACTCGCCATGTCGTGAACATACAAGAACTTGGATTGCAATTTAAAACAAAAGTTGATCGTTGGCTCTATGGTTTTGTGAAGGTTCATTTACTACAAGTAAAATACCTTCTAGGAGAGGATTTTGCGGAGGACCATATAAAAATAGCCCAAAAATCCATTTGTAGTAGGGTCCATTAGCCTATTTGGGCAGGCAAATGTTTTAGAGGATTTTTTTTGGATGGTGCGTCTAATATCTAGAAATGCATCAGTGCTGTACTATACATAGAAGCACCGATGCTCATATAACATGATGCACCGTGGACATTTTTTTTTTATAAAATAAAAAACCATGGCGGTATAAATAACACAACACACCTGTGCTTGAATAGTCGATAGCACCAGTTTCCTTGATATAGTAAAACATCTTGGTGCATACCAGTAAGGAGCACTGTTGTAGTTTTAAAATTCAGAAAAAAGTGGTGCTATTTTCCAACAGCACCCCAATGCGGTAAACTTATCAGAACACACTGGGCCATCTTCTAAAGCGCACCACTAGGTGGTTTTTAATTTAAAAAAAGAGAGCGGTGCTACAATAAAAACACAACACCAATGCGATACCTGTATAAAAATTCCCCAGGGCGTCTCTAGAAAAGCTTTGCGATATTTTTTAATTAAAAAAAATGCAGTGCTTTTGGATATATTACGCATCAATGCAGTTCGAGAAACACACTGGTGATTGGACAAGGGTTAAATAAAAAAACCCTCTCGACCATAATTTTCATTTTTAACATCTATAGTGTGGGAGATCTCTAAATAATCGATGCCACTCTCACCACATGCAAGCACCATGAAATCAATGCTTCTCTTGCTCACCATCGTTCCATACCATGCTCTCTGTGCAAGTTTCCAATTTTTTAAAACCGTTCTAAAATTTTTGTTTCTCCATTACATGTCCACAATGCCTCCCTGATGACCAAATGTTTCGTTAATATCTATGTTTTTTTCTAATTTAAATTTTTAGTGGATTATAATTCCAAATTAGGTTAAATTTTGCATTACTTTCAATTTTTTTCACCGCGCGGTGCACTTGATATGTTTGGCTCACACCGATAGCAGTGCACCCTGTAAATTTATACGGTGCACCGCATATCAGTGCTTGAACATAAAGCACTGCCGTTGTTGCTGTGCGTTTTGTAAATGAAAATGCACTAAGAAATATGTGGCTGATTGTAAATTGTCACATCACACCAGGTGTGTTTATATTTACCAAACATATCGCAAAAATAATATTTAAAAAATATAGCTATGACTTGGTGCATTCGATAACCTAAACATTAGGTACCCGTGCGAAAAGGTTATCTGTGCGCACCAGTGCATAAGTGTGCCACACCTATATAAAAAGTTACATTTATGAACCAACTATAGTGCGTCATACTTATGTGTGCACCAATATCGGTACAGTTATAGTTGAAAGTGCATCGACGCCAGTGCATGACTATGTTGTGAGCGCACCGATGATGTTTTTTTTTAATTGAATGTTATGTGTCCATATTTATAAATACATGCTTCATTTAATTAATTTTTTTTTTTTTTTTGTATGAGGCTGATATGGTTTATATGTCAATCATGTAGCAGAGACGTTAGCAGAGGGAGCAACACCAAGAGGAGGAGCAGGAGGCAGACCCATACAATATGTTCTAAACATGGCATGCCAAGGAGAGGGAGAGGAATTTATACCCTCGCCCTATTAATGAAACGACCTAAGATCTCTTGAGGAATGTAGGTATCCTCAAGTACTATGAGGAGACTACATCCCTGAAGGCACACTCTGTCTTATTGTTGCATCTAATCTACCGATGGAGTGCCCAAGAGTAGGCTTTCCATGTCAGACCTAGGGCGTGGTATAGGCACATTGAAAATGACATATAATTTATCACTGTACTATCCAGGAGAGGGGGAGATTTTCCCTAGTTCCCTGATGTCCCCCATGGGGTTGCAGCTAAGAGTCAGCTTGCGTAAGATATATCATGCCTCATGCGGTTTGTCCATAAAATTTTTAGGTTCGTGGTGGACAACTACATATTGATTCTTTTGCTGTAGTCACCACCATTGAATACTCTAGCAGTGATGGGAAACACATCAGTTTCCCTCTTTTGTATTATGTTTATTCTTTGTTTTAGGTGCCACTTTGCATCAGATGGTATGCCATTTTTTTGAGGCAGTTTTTCATGGCTTTAGATAGATGTCGTGCATTGAGACACGGGAGGGAGACCTTCCCTTTCGCTTCCGAGTCTTTTTGTTTATTTTTTGAGAGGTTTTTAGAGACGAGGCCTACATTTTACCATTGCCCTAATAGTCCAATCACAGAGTTACAAATGCGCATGTGGGGGTAGATGATGCCTGAGAGGGGCCTGCCAAAGTATCTAGCCAATATTTCTCCCAAGGCACTGGCGTTACTGGCCAGTGAGGATGACCATGCATTTGTCGTGTTGGTTTTTCCATACATGGGGATTGATTAGAGAGGGTGTCCCAACATCCTCTTCACAAAAGCTGAGTCTCCAAATTATAGAGGTAATATTATTGTTTTCTTTAAATTAATCTAGTTAATTTTCTTGTTTTAATGAATTCACTAGAAAATTTGGTGGAATTTCCGACGGCCAATTCGTCGCTATTCCAACACATACTCGTTGCAAGAGCGACAATTCGAGGACGGGAAAAACGTGGTTTGCCATACCATCGCAATTCCAACCCACTTAAAAAGTGTTGCACTACCGACACTTTTTCCGTCGCTTCCAAACAAGCGTCACTCTTCCAACGTTTCCCAAACTATTGCGCTTCCGATGTTTGTAAACTGTCGCAATTCCGATGAAATGTGGTCTGACGTTTTGAATGTCGCTCTTCCGACGTTTGTAAACTTTCGCAATTCCGACGCAATGTGGTCCGACATTTTGGACATCGCTCTTCCGACGTTTGTAAACTGTCACAATTCCGACGAAATGTGGTCCGACATTTTGAACGTCGCTCGTCCGACGTTTTTATACTATCTCTCTTCCGACATTTTTAAGCTGTCGCAATTCTGACGCTTACAAGGCGTCGGTATACCGATGGCGGGTTCAATTTAAAAAAAAAAATGAAACTTTAAAATAGGACAGTAAATCTCCAATATTTGTTATGAATTGTGGGCATTCCAATGACCGTGAAATATTAATATAATAAACCACCTCGCAGCGTTTCGACTATAAACAATCATTTTTTTTTCACAAGAGAAAAAACGCTGTTTTGAATATATTATATGAAGTAAAACAGTCCATGAAGTCATTACATTTTCACATTTGAAGATTGGAGCCCAAATATCCATCCAGAAAAGTGGAAGTCCCACCCCAGACAATGATAAAAAAATACCCCATGTCACATACAGGGACATGATATAAAACCCAGTAACGGTCCACATGGAGATTATCGACAATCTGAGAAAGCATTCAAATATGCCGAGGCATCTATAAGAAAGTGAAATAGCAGTATGTAGAATAGTAAAACAACAGATAGAGTACCGACGTCCATTGTTCCAAATACAAATTAAAGTACCCAAAAGCCTTGAACAGAGAAAAACGCTAATCATGTGAGGAGTGTGATATGTCCAAAATATAAAAAGACCATCAGACCATATCAATAAACCAGCAACATAGACCAGCATCGCTAGTTTTGAAGGCAGAATGATAAACATTAATCATTTTTTTTTCAGAAGAGAAAAAATGCTATTTTGAATATATTATATGAAGTAAAACAGTCTATGAAGTCATTACATTTTCACATCTGAAGATTGGAACCCAAATATCCATCCAGAAAAGTGGAAGTCCCACCCCAGACAATGATAGAAAAATACCCCATGTCACATACAGGGACATGATATAAAACCCAGTAACGGTCCACATGGAGATTATCGACAATCTAAGAAAGCATCCAAATATGCCCAAGGCATCTATAAGAAAGTGAAATAGAGGTATTTATAATAGTAAAGCAACAGATAGAGTACCGATGTCCATTGTTCCAAATACAAATTAAAGTACCCAAAATCCTGCAACAGAGAAAAACGCTAATCATGTGAGGAGTGTGATATGTCCAAAATATAAAAAGACCATCAGACCATATCAATAAACCAGCAACATAGACCAGCATCGCTAGTTTTGAAGGCAGAGTGATAAACATTAATCATTTTTTTTTTCACAAGAGAAAAAACGTTGTTTTGAATATATTATATGAAGTAAAACAGTCCATGAAGTCATTACATTTTCACATCTGAATATTGGAACTCAAATATCCATCCGGAAAAGTGGAAGTCCCACCCCAGACAATGATAGAAAAATACCCCATGTCACATACATGGACATGATATAAAACCCAGTAACAGTCCACATGGAGATTATCGACAATCTGAGAAAGCATCCAAATATGCCCGAGGCATCTATAAGAAAGTGAAATAGCAGTATGTAGAATAGTAAAGCAACAGATAGAGTACCGACGTCCATTGTTCCAAATACAAATTAAAGTACCCAAAATCCTTGAGCAGAGAAAAACGCTAATCATGTGAGGAGTGTGATATGTCCAAAATATAAAAAGACCATCAGACCATATCAATAAACCAGCAACATAGACCAGCATCGCTAGTTTTGAAGGCAGAGTGATAACTTGTCAACACATAAAATAGTATCATAAAGCGGATACAGGAAATGTGCAGAGACATGTACTGTTGATATACACCTCACACAAAAAGCATCCATGATAGAGCAAAAATATGTATAAACCCAGGGTCGATTGTATGTTCTGGCTCGCTTGTTCCTGGAAATAAAAACCATCTGCAGAAACCCAGGCTCGCTTGTAAGATCAGGCTCGCTTGATTCCAAAATTGGTAACCATTTGTTGCATCCGAGATGTAAGGTTCGGGCTCGCTTGTTTCCATTAGTAGCCCGCTACAGCATCCACCCTGTTCATAGCAAAAAGGTTCTTGTAGATATATAGAGAAAGAGTATAATACGTAGACCATATAAACATGGCTCTGTATTTCAAAAAACAGGTTTAAAATAGAAACAGGGCAACATTTTTTTTCCAATTGTTATGAACATAATTCGACCATGAAATATTAATATAATAAACCACCCCGCAGCGCTTCGACTATAAACAATCATATAAACATGGCTCTGTATTTCAAAAAACAGGTTTAAAATAGAAACAGGGCAACATTTTTTTTTCTAAGTAAAGTTAATCTATTAACAACGGGAATAAAATTACATCGAAGTCAAAAACATTGCACAGACTCATGGCAAATTTTTCATCAAAAAATAAAAAAATAAAGAAGAATGCGCTCATACGGGGAAACCAGTCTTGAACGTTTAATTTACAGAATTCAAAAATATTACAGAGGTCCAACATAGTAATATAATCTAAAAGCAGCCCAATTGAGTGGGCCACGAAGCAAGAAAAACAAATTAACCAAACTACTCCTCTGGTGGCTCCTCGACGATTCAGAACCATCCTTCGAAAGGCCCAGGATTGCCAGGTGCTACCTCCACATTCATGCCACCGCTCCCCTCTTGAAGGCCCGAATGCTGGCCGAATTTTTCCGAGCTCAGACTCACCGGAAGGGTGCATTGTTCTTCCATTTGTGCCTCCTCACGGAAAACCACAGTAATTGAAGCTGTGATTCGTGGGCGGTTCAGAGAGAAATTAAAGGAAAAAAGCGCAGTGCGCATCGTGGGAGAAGGTGAAGCGGTGGGGAAATGAGGAGCAGGGGAGCCCATATGGTGGCCAGATCCTAGAACCCGACCCCTCCCACTTCTAGTATCTGGATAGTGACCTGCGTGATAATCACTGGCCGACTGGGAAGACGACTCGGTTGAGGGGTTGGAGGGAGCGCACAGGGGTTGACCCCTAGTGCTCCCCTTGCAGAAACGCATCCTTTGACATAGGCGAGGCATGGGTGAAGTCTCAGCAGTGGGCACAAGAGGAGACGGAGAAGCAGAATTCCAAGAAATAGAGGAAGAAAGACAAGGACCAGACCGAGAGAAATGCAGATATGTAGCAAGGTCTAAGCAGCAGTTCAGTTGGCCACTTCTCCTTCTCGTCACAGTGAGAAGGCAGTGTAACCCAGCAACCGTCTCGTCTGAAAAACCATAGCGAAATGCCATTTTATCGATCCGACTGCAATGCAATCGAAGGACGCCCCTCATAATTAATCTCTGATCATTAATGAGAGCCGAAGGCTGGATCATATTGGAGCATGCGGAATCGCTAACAGGAGTGGAGGTCCGATCTTGAACAATGTTAAAACTTAATGCAATTTGATGTGAAAACCTTGGAACTTAATTGAACAGCGTTAAATCTTAATGCGATTGATATGAAATCGCCACATCCATGTTCCATCGCCTTAAACGCCATCGAATGCACCCGCATCGGGGAACAGGGCAACATTTGATTGAGGACACATGGCAAAAATTGATTGGAGCGGATCTTTGTTTGGGTGGCTCGCACAGTGGAAATCCAGACCCGAAAAAGATTAGGGCGAATTTGATAAGAAATTCGTGTCACAACTCTCCCTCCGTACGCTAGCCCAACTTCGGACCCGAAAAAGATTAGGGCAGAATTCAATTGTTTTTCGCGTCACAAAATTGGCCGACGTCAGCAGGCTATTTTGGAACGCGAATTTGGTTTGAATTATGGTTTATCGCCGTTTGAAGTCCGGTGGGCTCGACTTAAGAACAATTTTGTTTGATCCCATCTTATAAAATTTGTGTTGGTTTTCTTTGATAATACACATATTTATAATAAATCATGGGAATACCACAATAAACATGTGGAAAAGTTATATAAATTATTGAGAACAATCATTTTTATGTAAAAATATCCAAATGTGCTTTTGGGAAATAAGAATTCGAGTATTTGGTTCATATTTTTTTAAAGGAAGGAGTGAAGTTGGAGCCTCAAAAGATGCAAGCTATTACAAAATGACCTATTCCTAAGAAAATCAAGGTTCTTAGAATATTTTTTAGACTTACATGATATTATTGATAATTTGTTAAGAATTATGTATGCATTTCAAGTCCACTCACATATCTCTTGAAGAAAATATCATTTATATGGAATGATGAGGCTACTTTGGCATTCTCTCTTTTAATGGATGCCATGTCTTCTACACCAACATCGGTTGCACCTACTTTTGGTAAAACATTCATAGTAGGGTGTGAGGCACTAGGACAAGGAATTTACGTAACATTAACACAATAAGGGATATCATTGGCTTTTAAAAGCAAGGAATTAAAAGAAAATATTTGGTGAAATCTACGTATGAAAAATAAATGGAAGCAATATTACATGCAATAAAAAATGGGGATAGTATATCACTGGGAGGTACTTTAAAGTCAAGATATACCATGATAGCATAAAATATTTTTTGAAGCTATGGATTTCATTGGAAGATTAACAAAAATGAGGAGAAAAATTGCAAAGTTTTAATTTTGAGATAATCTGCAAAAAGGGTAAGGAAAATTTAGTACATGATGCTCTTTCTAAAATAGAAGAGGCCTCAAATTTATATCCAATTACATTTCCTATTCCTAGGTGGCTAGAAGAAGCTTGCCATAATGGAAAAATGACAATAGTACTAAACAAAAACTAAAATTTATAAAGGATGGGATGAAATCTATGGAGCATTGGGAGTGAAAGAGAGATATACTTTGGTGCAAATGTAGAATATTTTTATGCACGCAAGCATATTTGAATAAACAAATATTAAGGGAGTCCCATGTCTCTCCGATGGTAGGACGCAGGGTTCCTTAAAACATCTCAAAGGATCAAAAAATATATTTTTGGAAGGAATGAAGAAAGATATTCAAAATTTTGTAAGAGAAGGTCAGTTTTGCATAATAAATAAAAGAGAGATAGTAAAATCTCTAGGGTTACTTCAACCATTCCACATACATATTCAAAGACTAGAAGATATATCAATAGACTTTATTACAGGGTTACTGAAATATAAAGGTAAGTATTACAATTTTGTGGTCATTTATATAGACAAATTTTGTAGATTTTTTTTGTAGAGCTCAAAGTACATAAACAACAAGCCAAGTGGCAGAAGTGTCCGTGAAAGAAATTCATAGTCTTCATGGTTTTCCTAAAGTAATAGTAACAAGAAACTTTTGGAAATAATTATTTAATATGAGTGGAGAAACACTAGCCGCCATGAGTTCTACATATCAAACACAATCAAATGGTCAAACAAAAATAGTTAACAAATGTTTTTAAGGTTATCTACAATGTTACTCTTTAGAAAAGCAATCTTAATGGATGAAGTGGGTTCGTGAAGGAAGAATGGTAATATGATACTACCTATCACACATCTACTAAAATTTCCCCATTTAAGGCCCTTTATGGATATCCAACTCCTAGTATCTCATACTTTTTGCAAGATAAGTCCAAAGTATAGGAGACAGAGTCACATATGGAAAATACTAAAGAAACTTTGGAAATTATTATGGAAAACCTTCAAATGACATGAAACATGATAAAACAACAAGGGGAACAACATTGAAGTGAAAGATAATTTGAGGAGGGTAATTGGGTATTTTTTAGATTATATCATTATAAGCAATCTTCATTCAAGAAAAAGAAGAACAAAGAATTAGCTCAAAAATGTTATGGCCCTAAATAATTATTCATAGGATTGCACAAGTGGTATAGAAGTTATATTTTCCTTCTTCTTGCATTCATAAGGTTTTTCATGTATCTTGCCTAAAAAAGGTTTTGGGAAAAAAATATGCCAATGTAAATAGAACTTCCAAAATTAGATGAAGAATGAAAGTTGATTCTTGAACCACAAAAAGTTATAGATAAACATTCTGTATCTCTTTGAGATATAACCATTATGAAGTACCTAATCAAGTGGAAGAATATTCCTCTAGAAGAAGGTACATGGTAAAATGATCAATTCGTGATGAAATACCCACGGCTAAAGGGTTCGTTTGAAGTTTTGACAAAGGTTTTGTTATATGTTTTATATAACGCGCGGCGAAATAGTTTTATTGTTTGCTAAGGTCCCACACAGTGATAAAATTTGAAGGGCAGGTCTGAATTTCAATTATAAGGGCATATATCTATGTCGCTCTTCCATAATGAAAAGCTTAAAAAAAAAAACTTTTCAATTGACAACAATAAATTATTTTTACGTTTCATTTTCAGAAAGACAAAACCATCAATATTTATATTAATAAAAGACTGTTACATATACAACAATGAAGAAGGCTCCATCTTTCATTGCTTAAATATCTCATTGGCAATGTCAACATAAGTCTTGAAGACACTATTATAAGAATTTGGATACATACCACCGGGATATAGGAGATTCTTATGTGTCAGATTGTGTAATGCAATTTTGACTTTGTCTCACAAGGAGCAACAACATGGAGGTCTGGATTTTTCTTATAGAAATTTTATTATTATTATTTGAAATGTTGTTTATAGATATGAAGACAACAATGAAATTATGAGCATGGTGGACAATTAGTCAAGCTCATGATGCCAAACCATGATGATGTAAGTTTGGAATTTAACATTTTTACATGTTAAAGACAAATAGTCAAAATCACTGACAACTTAGCATGCCATAATTAATAATCATTCCCTGTTCACTTTTGTTAATAGGTTTATGTGACATGATGATCTCTCTTCTCTGGCATTTACTCGTATTGAAGATCACTATTCTAGGAATAAGGAGTTATTTTCTCCAAAAATAACCCTAGCCAAACATTGACAATGCATCAAGGATATCTTTCTATGCTTCATAAGTACATATGTTCTACTTCTAAATCATGTCTTGGAAGTGGTTGTTTTGCTGGAAATTATTCACCAGTTGGTTTCATACCAAAGTATTTTTCTCATTTTCAGATTCCAATACATGAAAAAGATAATGGTTTAAAACAACATAAATATTTGAAATTTTGCAAGAATTGTCTGTCACACTTTGAATATGAATTTTGAAGTCAAGTGCATGATGTTGTATATGATCAAGTGTCATTTTGAATACCAAATGTTTCACAAGAAACTTCTCAACATGCTACCCTGTAGTAAGGATTAAATGACAATATTGCATCAACTATTTCCATAATACACCTCGTCCATAAGACTAAACAACTACAAATGTTGTAGATCTAACAAGTCCACACAATCAAATGTATTCCACAAGGCCAATACTGTATGAAAAATCAAAAGGAGTTTGCAACCAAAAATACCTTAGGCTACTAAGTCAATTAGATACACCAAACCATCAACAAAAAGGAAAACCAGCCTACTCTAAAGGCAAGCGTTTACCTCCTTTGACAAAATTTTGAGTTCCGAAACAAGGGCCTTTATTATCTTGTCAATGCCCCTAGTAATTTGAATGGGGTTTGCACCTGCTGCAACAACCTAAACAAAAAGGTTTGATTTCAAATTATTTTCCACAAATTTAAGATACAACCATTGTTATTTTTGTATTTCCTAACAAGCTCATAAATTTTGACAAAAGAACCAAATTTTTTTAATACTTGATAGCAATTTTTTCACTCAAAAACTATCTTAGACTCAATAAGCCCAACCCAAAAATAAAAAACCAAACACCATAAGACCCTACAAAAATGAATAGATGATCTTAATCCAGTACTATCGACAAAAAGTTACCTTTACACCCTCACTTATTAAACCCTGTGTTGTTGAATTTTAACTTCAACTGTTGCAGCAGAAGGACGGATGTAGCAGCAACATTTTTTTTTGGAGGTTGCTTGCACGCCATCCAGAAATTTAATTCAGCATTTAAAATTCCTGCAAGTTTTTTTTTGTAGATGGCCGCAACCATATTTCTGTATAGGATTGTATTTAAACACAACAACCAGCATTAACGCAATTCACCAAACAGAAATTTACCCCCCAGTTTTGTAAATTCAAAAGGAGGACACGTGGAGCATTAATATTGGATCGCATGAAACTGAAGGGAATCTAAAAACCTGAAAACCGGACCCGAATTTTTTATAAGGCACATTGGATTGAGAATTCGCATTACAAATTAGGCAGACGTCAGCATCCCATTTTGGAACGCGAATTTGGTTTGAAATTCAATCTATTCAGACTTTTGAAGTCCGATGGAAAGGGTTCTTTAATGTTTTGATAGTTTAATTTTATGTATGCTTTAATATATACATATGTTTTAAACATATGTTATATATATATCATATGCGAAATGAAAGGTGGGCCACAGAATTTAGTTTTAATTTTATTTTTTTAAAAAGAGGGTTTATTATAATATGTTTTATATGTTACGGCATATAAAAATAAAAAGGACAAAAAATCTTGGTAGTTTTTTTTATAGACAGTACGTAAATTTTTTATTACACAACAGTGTGTAAAAAGTGAAAGATCGAGTGTAACTTTTTAAGTGTGTATGCACAGCAGTGCGAAAGTGAAAAACACAGCAGAGTGTTTTAGAGATAGAGTATGTTTGTTTTGAATAGACAGTGAGTTGGTTTTATGCACTGCGTTTTGTAGCAGTCATAATTTTGTAATCCCTCTCAGTGAGGAAGAAGTGTAATAGTTTTTTTTTGAGTTATTGAAGGGAATAGAAGTTTGTTTTCAAAGTATTGAAACTCTGTCTCCTGTCAAAGAAATTTTTATTTTCTCCGTGTTAGAGGAAGGGAGATTTATTCTCCATTCATTGTTCTGGAATTTTTCAATATTCCAACATGTGAAAGAACAACATATGTTGTGGTTCCATCCCCAGCTAAATCATTTGTCTTTGCCGCAGCTTGCCTTACCAAGTTGGCCTCAATATTTTCAACTGGGTCCTCTAATTCAACCAATAAAAAGGCCAAAACCATAGCATTGAGATACATTTCATTACACTGTCAATAACAATAAAATTTGACTTAGCCATAACCCTTTCCTTTTATTGTTGTGAAAATATTTATGCATTACTCTAATGTGGCTAGTCCATAGGCCAAGTAGACCACTGGGTAAAAAATATGTTTCCTTTCACCTTTGAGTTTTCAAATTATGCCTACCAAATCTAAGACATTTAAGAGGGGGAAATAATACAACGTTAAAAAGAAAACCAGAGCACACATCTACAAATGACCTCCTTAGCTACTGTCACACCATCATTAACTATTTTCGGAGAACCATGCTTGCTCTCCAAGACAACATTTTGCCCTTCGCCCCAAGGGTGACTCCAACAAGATCAACAAGTTTGTTCACACCGCCTGTAAGACAAATTGACAATGCTTTCAGTAAGTGTGCAATTGAATGCCAGACCATATGCCAAAACAACCCTCCATGAAAAATTAAAATAACACATTAAAATCGAACATAAGTGGACAAGGAAAGATCCACCGCAGTGAAGTTTCACGTGCAGGTGACCTTCCTTTAAACATAATTTTTTCTCTGACCTGCAATTTTTTTGTCACTGAGCCATCCTTGTTGAAGTACAACTCCTTTTCCATAGCTCTTGTATTAACTACCTTCTCTCTATCACATAATCTCAGAGTCCCTCTTCTGCTTGAGCGATTAAAGGAAATGGGTGAAAAAACTGAAAGAGAAGACAATTGTCCGCCATAATTATCAAACATTGCACCCAACTTCTTCCCCTTTCCATTGTTACCCAATGAGGTAGATGTGGCAATTGTTGTCATACTGCCCAAAGCATAGGCCATCTTCTCTTATGCTGAATATAGAATTACAAGATCTTCATATTAGTATGAACCTTAAAAAACATGACTCCCATTGCTAAAAACCACTTTTAAGTTGTAACAGGCAAACTAAACAACTATCGCAACTTTTGGCAACTTCTGGAGCATTAAGAGAGAAAAACCAAAGAGAAATACAACCACAATCCTCATTTTAATGAGACTGGACTATATATTTGCATTAAGATAATAGAAAGAAATCACGACTATATTAAGGCTAGCACAAAACAATCTTTAACCAGTGTCTCTCGTGGCCTTCAGGTTGCCATGCTAGAGGTTGCATATTTTTAATTTAAATTCTTGACCTCTCGTGCCCATCTATGAATGCATCCAATGGGATATCTAGATCAAATGCTCCTTTATATCCCCAAAAACAAATTCCCTACTACAAGAGCACCAGTATTGATGGATCACCCCACACCATCCCACCCACTAGAAACGGTGAAAAAGGAAACCCGAGAAAACTTCTGAAATATCTCAAGATGACTATATGGGTGGTTCTTGTGAATCAACCAACCATTCAGAACATGCTCATCAATCCAAACCATGAGTATTATGTGACAATATTCAAGCAGGCACTGAATCGGATTTCTGAAGCTATGTTAGAGAAACCCTAAACTCTCACCGAAAATAGGTGAAATGTGGCACCACTCAGGGATTGACATGTGCCAATTGGTACAAGTGGTAGACAATTGGCATGCTCAAACAACGAGGTGATGCAGGAATGACATGAGGGAGAAAATATCAGAAAAGCCCCAAATCTGGAGAACTAAAGCTCATCACCAACCCGAGATTGACAACTTTACATGATGTAACCTATGAAATCGTAAATGGAGAAATCATAGTAACAATAAAGTAACCTATGTAACAATAAAGTCGGATTCATCCTGGGAGTGGTAATAGGAGAAATCATAGTGAACAACAGGAAACATGCAGAGTTGCTTACAATCAAATAGATGAAAAAACACATACAAAAAACCTAGATAATAATCATGAACAAGCTTAATATTGAATTATGAACTGTAAAGGAACTTACAAAATGTGACATTACGAACCCGGTCAAGCGCACAAGCAAAAATATCCTGGACATGACCCTGGTTGACAAGTTGTATTGCTCATGATGCAAGAGGATTTGTACCTGCACTGCCAAGTCAATCAAAATCCATCATTATCTATACAATAAATATAAGTAATTGATGTAGTATTTTTTACTCTAAGATGCATTCTTATGATAATGTTAGAACATATGTTGAAAATGTCAAAACATACCCGAATAAGCTCCTCTTCGTTTCAAGAACAATTTATTGGAGTCGCATGAACTTGGAACAAGCCTCCCACGATCTGAAAGAGTAGCAACTAAGTCAACAGTGACTTTTTTGTTGCTACGCTGGATCGAGGGAGGTTTGCTCCAATATTAAATCGCTCCAATAAATTATTCTCTACTAAATAGGGCCAACCACGTGAAGGTGGAAGCTCTTATGCCCCCCCCCCCCCTCACATCACTCTCAATTCCCCAATACCCAATCTATATTTCATTTTTTACTTTCATGAGCATAAAAAAAATATTCAATAACTAATAAAAAACAATTCAACAAAAAGTACGCAAGGAAACATTGCAATTAATGCTTGACATAAAAATAGTATGATAAATGAGTTTTTTATATAATGCAAAAAATGTTCCAAGTATGGTAACGTTTGTCTTATAATAATACAATATTTTACATTATCAATTTTTTTTTTCTTCTTCCTATTTCTAAAGCTCCTAATTACATCATCAATATCATCGTGCTCTACTCCTGTTTCGTGCCTTTTGACCCCATTGCTGACCTAGTTGCGTAGTCACGATGTCTGGTCTCATCCAGTGACGGGGCATCGCCTACAAAAACAGATAATATTAAATTTTAATTCTCAGTTTTTAAATATCATTGAACTAGTTCGGTAATATTAATAAAAAAAATTGCAATGAGATTATTTACCTGGTGCACCAGTTGTCGCCGCTGACCTAGTTGCGTAGTCACGATTTCTGGTCTCATCCAGTGACGGGGCATCGCCTACAAAAACAGATAATATTAAATTTTAATTGTCAGTTTTTAAATATCATTGAACTATTTCGGTAATATTAATAAAAAAAATTGCAATGAGATTATTTACCTGGTGCACCAGTTGTCGCCGCTGACCTAGTTGCATTGTCACGATGTCTGGTCTCATCCAGTGACGGGGCATCGCCTCCAAAAACAGATAATAATTAAATTTTAATTATCAGTTTTTAAATATCATTGAACTGGTTCGGTAATATTAATAAAAAAAATTGCAATGAGATTATTTACCTGGTGCACCAGTTGTCGCCGTTGGGACTGTTGCCCTGTCTTCCTCTCTGGTGGTAAGATCCTCAAGGGAAACATTCTCTGTCATTTAAACAAAAAAACTTATAAGGACAACCATCAAGGTATAATTAGAAAAAAATATAAGTGGAAATTAATTACCATCACAGCCCTCACTGATAGTAGCATTATCGGCCTGGTCCCCACTACAATGATCAGGTTGCACGTGAGGATCATCTACATCTGGCTCTAAAACTGGGTTATTTGCCTCGTCGGTAGTGCTGCTCCCCTGATTTAAACGAAGTTGTTAGAAATTAAATTTATGGACAAAAACAAACATATTGAAAGGTTAATGTTTTACCTTATCAGGCATTCTGGATCTTGGGACCTGCCCCAAGCTTCTGCGACGTTCAACTACGGCTTGATAGCCGAAATGGAAAGCGATATTTTTATCTTCCTCTGTAGTTTATGTTCCGAAGTCATCACCCTACATTACATATGATTGTGTATTTTTAATCATATTTGATAGGATTACAAAAACGTTGGAAGACGATACAATTAATTATAAGATGTTTAGCTACTTAATTACAATTCTTGCAGCTAATTTCAAGTAGCCGCCCTGGCCTAGCTTGTGATGGCCCTTTTTTTCAATCCTATCTTTGGTTGCCTTTGAGGTGTCAAACAACCTAGCATCAAAATATTGCAGTCAAATATGACGTAGCACACTTTTATTTTAGACATAGAGAAAATTAAAGCTATTGAATTAAAGTTGTAATTTACCTTGCGGGTCCAGTTGGCATTTTTCCTTCTTTCTTTGCCCTTTTCTCTTTTCCGTCATGGATGAGCGCTCTCCACTCACTCTCTGGAACTGTGAGAGGATGCTCGTATCTAGGGTTAAATTGAAATTGCATCCTATAGGTGTCCCTGGTATATTTCAAATATTTGCCGGCTACCCGAGCTACCGCTGTTCTGTCAAATGTGCCGACCCCAAAAAGGGCTTCTATATAATCTAGAAGTTCTTTTTTCAGGTTGGAATTCTGGGAATTCCACCCTGCGCGTATGGTTGGGAAAAAAATTACCAACGCATAGCTCTCCAAAAACCTGTAGAACTCATTGTTTCCTACACAGAAAAAAAATAAATATTATCATTAATTTAAAAATAAAAATCATGATAAATATGTTTTAGATAGAGTACATGAAATAGTTAAAATATTAAAATTTACCTGGGAGTTGTACATGCTTTATAGGGACACCTTCATCGTTCACCAACAACGTGCCATTAATGGTACTTGTGGAGCTGACACGTGTAGCTACAGGGAACACAATAATGTAGTTGGCCATATCAGCCTCATCATTGCCAACACGTTCAACGGTTGGCTGGGTGTCTGCTTGGGCAGGGTGTGTTTCTTGGCTGGCACCTAAAGGAGTAGAAGGTGTACGAGAGGGTTTTTGGGAAATCTCTTGCCCTTGTGTCCCACTACCACCAACACCGGATTCAGCAAGTGCCAGAAAACGCTACATACAAAAGAAATTTTTGTTAGTTTAGTCAATGTAAAAATTAAAAATCAAACTATCACAATTCATCTCATGCAGAACAAAAAAAAAATATCCTTTTGACTTTTTATTATTACCTGATATCTTTCTAGCTGGCTCATAAGATGTTTTATCCTCTCTTCTGTTTCAGGTGTTTGAGGCACGTCTATCAAAGTATTAAATTCCGACCTTGCATCTCGTGCCTTTTTTCGCAACAAGAACACTTGAGATAGGGATGAAGAAAGCTCTTCCTCAAAGAGGGAATCATCAGGCGTACCATGGCTAGGTGTATGCATATTTGAACAAAATTAATATTATTTCAATTATGTAAATAACTAAAATACCTGAAGATAGAGCAATGCTGGCACTTTACATGTTCTTCCGCTAGCCTCTTTCCGCGATCATCCCGTCTCGGGGTTGTTCCTACACTGCTCTGATCAGTCTGCCACATTGCAATAAAATTATAAATGTAAGAACTTGAAAACAATATCTAACTTGAAAACACAAAATGAAAAATTAAATAATTTCTAATAAGACACCGGAAGACAGAGTTAGAGTTTCAAATATGCCTTGCATTGAATTCAGTCCTGGAAACATGTCATTGCACATTAAGGCACCCAAACAAGAGACAAGTTGACAATGAAGACCTTATTGAATATATTGTTGGAGCAACTTCTAGTAAACTTGTTGTGAAGACCTTGAGGACATTTTTGGAGCAACATTGTTGAAGGTGATGGTATAGCATTGTTGGAGACGATCTTGAAGGGCCTTGAAGTGAAGCTTTTGGAGCAACTATTGAAAAATCCTTAGAGCATTTAAGTAAGGCACTTTCTATCTTCCATCACCTTTTTCCTTTCAATATCCTTTAAATGATTTTGTTGATATTTAATCTTTGAAATCACGTTATAATTCCTTGATTATATTTTTTTGGGGACTTTCCCTTTGAAATTACCCAAAAATACCTAGGCAATTTTATCTTCAGGCTGCATGTCTGACCCTATTGTTCAATATTTTGATTGATAGTAGTAAAAATAGAGAGTTAGGGGGCTCTTGAATTGGTTTGGTTGGGCCATTAGATCCCTAACATCTACTAGGGAGAACCCCCCTTGAGTTGGAGGAGAGCTAGCCCGAAGTGAAAAGAGGTTGGTGAGGTGACAATGGGGCTATTAAATTACACATGGTATCACACTTTAGCTTTAGGACTTTATCTTGAGAAGTGCAAGATTTTTCTATATCAATTCTCAAATTGTTTACAACACTATTGTTAAGAACTAATAAGAAGTGATGTTGAGGGGGTTTTGGGTATAAGAAACAATACCATTTAAAAACTAGGGTTCTTAGTCCTTGGCATTCCTTCACCTGGGCCTAGGGGCACACAAGAATAATTTCACACTAAACCATGCAAACTTAAAAGTAACTTAACAGATCCATAAAGTAATAATAATAATAATTCCTAATTTCCTATTGTACGATATGATGCAAATTATTCAAACATGAAGCAATGAAGACATGCAATGTCTGAATTTCAAGATTGATGAACCAATACAAGAAGTTAGAAACTACAACTTTGATTCAATACTCATTGTCCTAACTCGAGGAAGGAATCTAGTTTGTAGTACAGAACATGCATCGTGTATTATCAATTCTTAATTGACAACAACTAAAGGTCATCTACCTCATCAATTCCTTCCCATTTTGTGTTTTATGTTATATTCCTTATAAAAGTGTCAAATTTCTCTCAAAGTAAGCAACCACTGAATAAAATAAAAAATAGTTGAGATATGATTGAGAAATGGTCATTTATTTCTTGAAAGGATCTTCACAATTTCTTTGGTTGTTTTTCATCTCAAGAAACAAGAAATGACCTAAGAAACTATCGTGATGTAATATAAGCAACAACACGTTGCAATGGCCATTTTCAAAGCCAAATGATGTCCATTGAGGACATGGCCTTTATTTGGTTCCTGTTTCATAGGAGTTTCGGGTAGAAATGGAACTTTGTTGTACCATTTCCAGTAGTAAAAATGGAAAACCTTATTTTTCCATGGGAAATAATTTACCTTTCCTTTTTCAAGATAATCTAAATCACAAAAAATATGAACTATACTGCACACATTCTTGGATAATGTGAAAGTGGAAAAGGAATACCCTACACAAGTGATGCAAACATGTACATTTGAACACTAATAGATTTTTGTAGTTGAAATGCAATGCTTGTTTTCATTTAAATGTAGGGTTTTTAAAGCAAGGAGAAATAATGGCTGCCAAATTAATAAGCGTTTCTTTGGGAAAAATTTAAATCTTGTATTGGGTGATGAAGATAATAGAGGGTATTGAATCTTGATTCTTGACATATAGAGAGAACCATACAGCCTAACACAATCCAATAGAATTGACCAAAAAAACCCAAATAGAGTCAACCCTACTATAGGAGGAAGGGCCTGCAGTAAGAACTTACCATTTTGCAAGAGCTGAGGGCGAATGCTGTTCTGCAAGAGTTGAGGGCGAACGCTGAGGGCGAATGCTGTTCTGCAAGAGATCAGGGCGAATGTTGAGGGCGAATGCTATTCTGCAAGAGCTCAGGGCGAATGCTGAGGGGAAATGTTGTTCTGCAAGAGCTGAGGGCGAATGCTGAGGGCAAATGCTGTTCGGCAAGAGCTGAGGGAAAATTTTGAGGGTGAATGCTGTTTTGCAAGAGCTGAGGGCGAATGCTGAGGGCGAATTCTGTTCTACAAGAGCTGAGGGTGAATGCTGAGGGAAAATGATGTTCTGCAAGAGCTGAGGGCGAATGCTATTATGCAAGAGCGGAGGGCGAATGCGCGCATGATATCAGACGTTAATGTAGCTATTGCGATGGATATAAGTTTCGTATTTTTAATAAAATCATTTTTATGTAGCGCGCATATAAGTTTCGTATTTTTATGTAGTGCGTATATAAGTGTCAATATACCGACGGCGGACAAAGCGTCACTATTGCGACAGATGCCCCCAAACGTCGCAATTGTGACACTTAGACATTGTGTTGCACTTGCGATGTTTGGAGGCAGCCGTCGCAATAGCGATGCTTTGGGGTATAATGTCGCAATTGCGACGTCTTCCTCCAAACGTCGCAATTGCGACACTTTGTATAACTGTCGGTATTGCGACACTTTTCTATAAATGTCGGTATAGCGACGGTTTCGGGCGGGATTGAAAAAATTTGGGGAAATTTCTGACATTTGGTCAAAAGCGTCGGAACCAAGTGTCGGAATTTCCCCCAAATGTACTAGTGATTAGAATAAAATTTATTCTAGCACGTTCTTAACTTGTTTTGTAAATTGTTTAATGAAATTGTCTAATTATTCTTGTGTACTATATATTTTGCAGACATTAGCCCATTTGATGGGGACATGCTTCCTCCCCTACGGTCAGATGGAGGAGATGAGGAGATAGGCGGGGCCTAAGAGGGTGAGGCACATCCTCAGGGGGGTGTGGTCATCCAGGGTTGTAGGGCTGGTCTGTGATTTCGGATGGAATACTGTGACATATTGGATGGATTTTTGGTTTGGGAGGGAGTCTTCCCTGCAAGGCCTCGAGATATTAGCGCAAATATGATGTTCATGGATCTATACAAGGACTGTCTACATAAGATTATTCCTCTTATGCGACATATCATCAGATATAGTAGGGCATTGAAAACAATGAGGGATGCAGGCCGACATCATGCAATGAAATATACATCAGATGAGGGTGGTGATGATGATAATGAGGGTGATGATCATGATAATCATGACGACGATAGTGAACATGATGATTATGGTAGTACCACCCCATTAGATCATGGCCGTCAAGGTGTTTCCGGTGATTCTTTTGGTAGTACACCTTTTCAAAATTCACTTGATGATGAGATGGTAGAGCTAAGGATGCGCCTTATATTTCTTCTAACAGAGCAAACCAACCACCTCCTCCTCTACCTCAGAGTTTACTAGACCGCATTGAGGGCGTAGTAGTTGACCATCCACCATCTTCTACTATAGATCGAACACCTCCTCCTCCACATCAACTGAGTTCGACAAATGTTCATCATGCAGTAGTTGACCATACATCATCTTCTAATGCAGACGAGGATGAGATTATGTCTGTTTTATCAGATATTTGATTACACTTATTTGACTTGTATATATATATATGGTGAATTTTTTTTGTTCATGTACTTAATTTACATGTTGGTGTTGATGCGTATATTTTTATGTCATGTTATATATGTTCATTTAATGTGGTTGCACATAGATGTGTACGTGATAAAAATTATTTGACATGAGATTTATATTAATTTGAGGATGTGTGTGGTGATGATGTTACATTACAATGTTTGTGTTTTGTTAGATGTGATCACAATGATGATGCACTGTTAGATTATTATATTTTCCTGCTATCTAATGACATTTATATGTGCTAGAAGTGTATATAATTAGATGATGGTAGTGAATTCGAATGTGTATCTTAGATGATGTTTATGATTGTTAGATGGTTATCATCATGATGTTTATTTTTATGAAATAATATTTATTATAGATTATGTATTGGTGAACTTAGATCAAACTTTTATATATGAGATTGCATGCAAAACGACTCACTTTATAAAAAAAATTTAAAGATATTTTTATAAATTACAAAGTTTAGTGTGGTTGAAAATATGATTGTAAAGTTACTTTATATTTTTCTATTGCTTGTATGGTTCATTTATAATCAATCTAACTTAATTAGTAAAATATTTCAATACTCATAAGGAAAAAATAATTAAAGGTAAAATAATTTACTTGGTTCTTAATAAGACGAAATGTGTAAATTATTCAATTTTAATTTAAAATATTATTAATAATAAATTATTCAAAAATATAATTTAACTAATTCAATAACGATTTATAAAATTCAATCTATTGTTAAATTTAAAAATCTCAAGTCACAATTTTTTATAACCTACAACCTAGAGATCTATCTTAACTCTGGATCTACCAAACACAGAGAGAGATCAAATCTCTTGAGATGCAAACATCTTTTAGAGTAAAAAGAGATTTGGTCCCTCTAGGTGTTTGGTAGATCCGGAGTTAAGAGGATACAGGCTGGTATAATATCTATGTAGTTGATATTGAAATATTTTATTTATAATTCATGTTCTCCACATTTAAATGTTAAAATATGCCCCCTCATAATTTTTTCATGTATGTACATTTAATTATTTTTAATATTAATATTTTCTAAAATATTACATATCAAATCCATATTAAACATTGAAAAATTTACAAATATCCCTCATACATTGGATTATAAAACAACTATTAATGGAATAAGAATTCTCTCAATCTTTCTCACTAAAGTGAAAATATAGGAAAATTTTCAATTTAACTTATTTTACTTTTCTCCATATAAAGTATCTATAAAATTATGTTATTTAATATGGACATTGAAATTTTTTACTTATGTTGTCAGTAAAATATTTTTTGTTATATATATTTTTGTTTTAAATATCACATGTAAATGGAAGATAGAATGAATTACACACAATGTATATCAATAATATTATTTCTTGTCACGTGAAAAAACACATTTATTCCTTGTAGTAAATAGCAAATTATATTTTTTTGAATAAAGTTTTTTCATTTTTATTTTTTATTTATTTATTTTATTTTTTAATTATTTATTTATTTTAATTTTATTATTATTATTATTATTATTTATATTTTTTATACTTTTGGCTACTTTATATATCTATATAAAGTTATATAAGATTAAGGTGTAAATTGAAATACTATAATTATGACTGACATTAATTTCTTTTGTTATTACTATTTTTAATTTATTATTTTACTATTTTTTAATGTAACTTTGAGTGACAACATCTCTCCCATACTGATAACTCAAAAGCACCTCTCGACGCAATTAATTTATATTTAATATAACTTAAAAAATTCTATTTTTATAAAATTTAATTTATTGCAAAAGTTATGAGATTTTCAAGAAATTTACATTTAAAATCTTTCGCAACTCTTACCAATTTAAATTAGAAAGTTCTCTCTCTAAAGATGAGGATAAAGGAATGCAACATAAGGCTTCATGTGAAGTTACTTATAGTTGGGGATTTTCTCTATTGGAAGTTCTCCCTTAAAGAGTTGAGTGAATTTTTTTTCTAGTAATAAAGATATAACATTTTGATGTTATTTTGGTTCTTTATTTGCTATTGCACTGGTTTAAATTTTACTCGTTTTAATAATAAATACAAGTTAAATAATACAAAAATTATAATATATAAGATGTAAACTTTTGAAAAATAATACATTTGATTATTTCTTTATGAACAACTCAATTTTTTATTTTTATTTTTTCCACATACTTATCACGAGATAGTCACTAAAATTCATGTTTTTCACATTTCTCCTAGTTAATATTACATTATGTTTACAATGACAAAGACATGTCTACTTTAAATAATTTAGTTATAAATACATAAAAAATAAATATTTATTTCACATAATCTGTGTTAGGTCCCTATATTACTAGTTTAGCCCCTTATTGTTATTATTGTAGCCCTTTAACCCCAATATTGTTATTATTGTGCCCTTACATTGCTATTGTTAGGCCGGATAGGATTACATTGTGGCCCCATGGACCCCTATATATAGAAAGGAGGTTTTTTCATTTGTATCATCCAAGAATTGTTCATTGATGTAATGTATTGGAGGCTGCCCCCTCGAAGTGGCTTATTTATAAGGCATTGATATCTCTTTTCTTCTATTTTTGGAGCTGGTTTCACAACATTTGGTATCAGTGCTTTGGATTCTAGGGTTTCGCTTCTCCAAACAGGTCATAGTGGCATTTTAGCTATAAATTTTGTTCTATGAAGGTTCAGAAGTTGAAATATTTAGAGTGCGAAGCCAAAATCATGAGGAACATCATCACAAAATTTCAGAGGTTAGTTCGCAATATTTTTGGAGATATGATCTGTGGAAGTTAGGGATTTTTGCAGGCTCCTCAATTTGACCTAAACAGGTCATCGCGGAATTTGCGCTATAAATTTTTTTCTACGAAGGTTCAGAATTTGAAATTTTAGAGCACGAAGCTGCAATCCTGAGGAATAGCGTCGCAAAATTTTAGATCTTGGTTCGCAATATTTTCAGAGATATGGTCTGTGTAAGTTAAGACTTTTTCAGGCTCCCAAATTTTATCTCAAAGAGGTGATTGTGGGAAAATATTCATAACTCTCTCTCTGAGCATCAGATTGGAATGATGTAAAAAGTGGACGCAAGCACATAGAATTTAGTTTCCTTCCTATCAATTTCAGAGCTGAAGGAGGAAGAAGTGACACGTGGAAAGCCATACAAGTTCGCTCTACTGAACCAATCCATAATTATGTCATCGTAGGAGATTGAGCAAAAATTTGTCTTCAAGAATCCAAATTAGGTCAGACCTGTGGCATTCGAAAGAGGATGCAGAGGGCTACCTTAGTACCAAAGTTCAGATATTGAAGATCTGAAATCACAAAGATAATTCAGTTTCAATATCATGCTCCTCAAAAGCAAGAAAAATGTGCGTATGTTTTTCAAATTACATAAGTCTCGTTTGAAAAAAATTAGTTTGAATTTATTCCAAGGGCATATTGAAGAACAGATATCAGTATTGGGTTCTAAAATGGCCCCTAAAAATAATTCAAAACCCATTAAGCCTTCAGAAGGCTGTACTATAACTCATGAAGATGAAGAAACACAACATGAGATATAAAAATTACAAGAGCAAGTGCACCAAATTTCGCTATCACAAAGAGAAACAAAAAATGAAATGGAAGTTTTGAAGAATGACATGGAAACTAAGATGGATGGTTTGAAGAAAGGCGTGGAATCTAAGATTAATGGTTTGGAAGCTAAGATGGAAGGCATGGAAGTGGGAATGGAAGCTAAGATGGATGGCATGGAAGCTAAGATGGATGACATGGAAGCTAAGATCGATGGAAAAATGGAAAACATAAAGAATGATATAAAAGTAGACATCGAAGGTTTGGTAAAATTGATACTGTTAGCCCCCCTATGAAATTTTTGACAAGCAAATAGGGGGCTAAATCATTGTTGAGTCTTCAAGGAATGCCTTTCCCCTGAAAATCCATCCTCCTTGAAGTCTCTCAATTGCTGTGCCCAATACAAATCCCCCTCTGCTAGTAAATTTCTAACAGGGCTTATCATTCCTCCTTTTGCCCCTGCAACATACATCAGTTCCCCCCCTCTTTCCCTTTGTCTGAAATCCCTTTATTCCTCCCTCATTCAGCCTCTTTTCATCCCCCCTGTCATCCCCTTCTATTTTCCCTTTTACCCCTCAAATCCCCCTAAAATCCCCTTTAAATTCCCCTCTTACCCTTTGTTTAGCCTTTTTCCCTTTTTCCCCTTATCGTTTCCCTTTAAATCCCTCAAAACCCATTAAAACGGGCCAAAAACCCACTTTCCCGGCTTTATAATAGGCCCTAGCCCCTTTCTCGTTAAGCCTCTTCAACCACTCCCCCACATATGCCCGTCCCCCAAAGGCCAAGCGCTTAAGCCTTGGGGGGCCAATTGCAATCGGAAGCCGGGCGGGTGCGAAATCCATGTGTAATATTGAAAATAACCGATGCGAGTGTTTGTTATAATAAGTCCCGCGACGCGTTTTGGGCCGTCGATCTTCCCGAGATCTGACGGCGGAGCGCCAATCGCAAACCCCCGTCAATCGCAATCGGAACACTCAAGTGACACCCCCCTATTAATCGCATCGTGCTCCGATTGCGATCTTCCGATTCAATCCTGGCCATTCGCTTCCCTGCTGATCCGACGACCATTGCATGTCCCTCTTCCCATCCTCCGATTGCACCCTGACCGTCCATTCTTCCCGAGATCAACGGCCAGCGCTCAATCGCTCTATTCCCCCGATCGCCGATCGCAAGTCTTTCCGCGTGCCTTCCGATTTGATCCGGACCGTCCATCTCCCTTCTGATCCGATGATTAGCGCGTAATCGCAAGCCTTCTGCTCCCACCTCCGATTGCGTGCTCCGATTTAATCTTCGCCGTTCATCCTTCAGTCGATCCAACGGCCAGCGCTCAATCGCAAGCCCCTCTCCGATCGCAATCGCAAACTGTTTCGTGTGACCCCCGATTGCGATTGAGTGATTAAATCTCCGCCATCCACTTTCATGCCAATCTGACGGTCCTCCGCCAATCGCTGATCCCCTCCGATTGTGTTCTCCACCGTTGATCTCCCCGTCAGATCGACGGTCGGCGCTCAATCGCTTCCCCTTCCGATCGCTAATCGCAACTGCTTCCGCCTCCCCCCCGATTACATCTGGTCCGTCCTTTTCCCCACAGATCAATGGCCATCGCTCAATCGCAACATCGCCTCGATCGCAATCAGAACTTTTTGGATGTGTCACCCTTGCCACCCCCCCCCGATTGCGATCCTCCGATCTGATCCCAACCGTTCATTGGATCTGGGATCTAACGGTCAAGATCTAATCGCCCTCCGCCTCCACTGGGTCCCACTCTTTCATTCATCTCCGCCGCATTTCGTTCATTTTGTTTGTTTTGGTTAGTTTCATATATTGATTACGCCATTCAATCTCCACCGTTGATCTTCGCCTCCAGGCCAGAATCTAACGGTCCGCGCTGCATGATCATACCAAACCCTGTTATTCGCGCATTCCACCACTTCATCGCATTTTCATCGTTCGTTTACATAATACCTTCGCTTCCTCCACCGCCGCACCACCATTCAGCTCACCCTGCGTCCGTTGCTCCTTCCATCGTTTCTTCACAGATTGGCCGTGTTGCAGAGTTTCTGGAGGAAAAGGACCGCCTCTGTTCAATGTACTACCTTAATGGTTAGCGGCGCAGTCAGGATCAAATCCAATGAACCAGTACCATCAGGAAAGTCAAGGAATGGGACTATCAGGACTTACATTAAAGGAAAGCGGAGTTCAAACGCCATAATCTTGCCGGCGCCATTAAAAGCTCGAGCTAACCCGACAGAGGCAGTCATGAAACATCAAAGATTTTCAGTACAGAGCAGGGGGATTAGTGCGCGTCAACAAAGATCTTAAGCCCTGAAACAGAGGTTTAAAGAAGCAAAGCATCATTTTAAAAGACCCCGAGGATCGATTCTAGAGATCCTGAACATCAATAAGAGGTAATATCAAGGTTTCTTATCAGCAGAATGTCTTTCCATAAAGGACAGGTCTTCCATACAGTATTTATTATGCGCCGTGTCCCTGAAGGAGTTCTCCGTCCCAGCTATAGTTCATAGCAATCTAACATCCATAAGGCAGACCTCCTAGCAAGTCATTTCATTTTGTTCAAATCACCTGAAGTACTACAGCCCAAAGGTCAAATCGTATCCGGAGCAGATCTTTCTTTCACGAGAGAGGTGACAATGATTAAATATACAGTGTATCAAGCAGAATGGGCCTCGGCCCTGCATTCATTGTGGTGTTTGATTGTAACATTTAAAACTCACCTACCCCCTCAGCCGGTCCTCTATGTCTCTTCTGATATAAAGCACAGAGGGATATCATTGTAATGGTTGTTGATGCATTATCAGTGAATTGCAAGCCTTTTTGTCTCGAGCCAAGTTTCCTGTGTGGTAGTGGTATGATAGGCTGAGGAATAGGATGTATTCAGGCTGAATGTAAAAGCTTTGGGCAGTGATGTACCTGATTGGTGTTGTGTTTAACATGATAAGCAGTTTTCATTGGATCCTGATCTACAGCAGTTGGTGATGTTCTTCTTATCTCTGTGTTTATTTCCATTTCATTTCATGTTATTCTGACTGACATCTGAATGCATGATATAAGATTTACCCTTGTTAGGTACCTTATATCCCAGCTCTCTCAGTATTTAATGTTTTCTGCTCATTGTGTGTCTGAATATTGTTTTTAATTAACTAAACTAGTGTAGTGGATGATTATTGCCTGCTCTCTGATGTGCAAGTTAATAGAATCAGTGCTTGGATGTCTTTGTTAAGATTTAATTGAAGAGGTTAGGAACATTGGGAGGTGTAAAGCCTGTCGTTGCCTCTTCATAACCTGCCCTTCCAATACAAACCTTTTCAA
Source organism: Pinus albicaulis (assembly GCA_034641835.2). NCBI lineage: Eukaryota > Viridiplantae > Streptophyta > Pinopsida > Pinales > Pinaceae > Pinus > Pinus albicaulis. The sequence continues at coordinate 574,853,427 of CM076583.1, read as the reverse complement.
GACCCCTGGTGTTGCCTATGGTTTTTTCCAAGCAGGCCTGGAGTTAAATGACCTCTGGCCTGATCTATAGACGGAATCAGACGGTTTTCCATCCTTCATTCTCATCCCTTAGTGTTCCATCCCACCAATTAGTCTTTGAGATCCAAATTTCTCTAGATGACTAGCCCAATTGAAGCTTACACATTGAACATAAGTAAATCCTTTCTTGACTCCATTGCCAATGGCCTTGATGTTCCCTGAGTTATCTATCTTTGTCTAGCTTCCTTCTTTACCCATCCTTGTCTTATGATGAAACCTTCCTTCCTAATTCTCAACAACCAAACTCAAACAATCAAACAAACGACCTTGAGCCTATAACTAGCCTAAAATCATAATTGAGAACTTACAGACATATACCCTTTGATAATCATAGAGAGATCTCTCTCTGGACCTAGGAGGGCTAGATCCTAAGGTCTGAAAGTGGTTCTATGTTGTCTCATCTTTTGGTCTCTGTCAACCTGGCCAAAACATGGGAACCCCAACATAATGGCGACTCCACTGGGGAATTCTGTGTGCTTTCATTTCAAACATCCTTAGAAGCTCAGAGCTCTGGCTAGGTTGACAGTAAGTCACACTTTTCTTGAATCAGCCTCCATTATTGAATATCCACCACACTCTTAGACAGAGCCTGGATAGGGCCAGGTAGCCTCCAGATCTCATCCTCTATTCAGGGGTGACATATCTGGTAAATTCCCTCCCAGTCAATCTCTGGTTGGAGCTTGTTGCTTTAGAGGAGATTCCCGAAAGGTGATAGCGCCTGAGCACTGTGGTAGACAGTGTACCCTAGAATCATCCTAAACCCTCCACCTGGCGACTCCCTTGTTCCTAAACATTATATACTCCACTCGGAGACCAGTCCCAAGCATAATGAAAACTCCACTGGGAGACCAGTTCCCAAGACAATATTAACCGTAGTAGAAATAACAAGTAGGGATAAGCTGCTTGGCTTATAAACAACACTCTGGCTTATAGAACCATTCATACAAGAGCTTTCCCTGATCCAAACCCACCTGAAACAGTTGATAATCCTGAGAGAATCCTTAAAAGAACACCTGTGAGTAGGAGATCAACTATTTCCGGCAACATTCATAGAGCCAATTCCGCACCAGAAGATCTTGCAGCTCTATTAGACCCTTTCTTTGACCTAGGCCTCCAAAACAGATTACCTAGAACTAGGTCTTTCAGTGTTTCTGACCAGCCAGACACTAGGGACAGCGAAACCCCTCCTTCCACACCACCTGATCTCCACTTTCTCCAAAACCTAGGGCTTTCTCACCCTAGATCGGCTCAATAGACTTCTGCTGGCACTACCATCCCTGTCATCCAACTACCAACTGCTCAAGCCAACCCTATACCTCAGCAGAACATCATCATGGCAGCCTGGTATGCACCTCTAGTTTTGCCTCAGCCTCTACTGCACTTACCAAATGATTATCAGTCAAAAATCCCACACTTCCCTGCTAAAGAGCCTACAATAGCGCAACAACATGTAGATAAAATGGAGGACTCTTTTGACTATATGGAAATTGACGATGAAACAATCAAAATGAGAATTTTTGCGCAGAGCCTGGGGGGAGAGGTTAAAAAGTGGTTTAAAAACCTGCCTGCCGGTAGTATCCAAGATCTCCCAGCTTTATACCAGACTTTCATCAACAAATGGGAAACTAGAGCAAACCCTCGCCAGCTCCTAGCAGAGTACATGTCCCTTAAGAGGAATGTGGGGGAAAGTGTTCATGATTACACCACTAGATTCAATAGTATTTACAACGCCCTTCCTCCACACATGAAACCTCCGCAAGGTATGGCCCTGGCCAAATATCCTGATGGATTTGATGCTGACATGGCCTATGAGCTTAGAGATAAAGAATATACCACGTTGGAGGATATGCAGAAAGGGGCAGTAAACATAGAGGCAAATTTGATTGAAAAAAGGGCCAAACTAAGAGCTGAGAAGAGAGTAACATACAAGGATGACACTATAGCCTCCACTTCAGATCCTAATATTGACAGATTGTCTAAGAATCTGGATAAGCTATGCCAAGTGGTCGAAAATATGGCTATCACTCAAAACAGGAACCAAAATCAAAACCAAAATCAGAACTTCAGAAGAAACAACAACACTCCCAACAGACAAAAAGAGTCAGATCAGCAAGTCATTCCCCCGTTCCAAAAATTTCTTGATGAGGATGAGGGAATCATAGAAGAGTCTGAAGGGAATGTGATAAACATGTTCAAAACAGAGGACTCAATCCTAAACTGTGATTCAGAAGAGGACCAACCCTCAACCTCTTATGGGGAGGAGGAATGGTTTGAATCTGAGGATTATAGGTTGAGATTCGAAAATGCCATGTTACAGGTCAGAGAACAATATGAGCTCAGGAGTAAAAAGAACCAAGACACTTCCAAACCTCAAACTCCTGAGGTAACCATCAAAAAGAGGCCTGAAAAATATTCTAAAGTAACTGCCGTGAACAACAATTCAACGGCCAAGAGTTCTGAGAGTAACAAAGAAAAGGACAACCAAAACAATGAAAAACAAAGTCAACCAACCAGTAGCACTAGCACCTCAGTTAGTGCTCCTGATAAAACTGTGTCTACACATGTACATAATGAGAAGACACAAACCGATCCAGCTACTAAGGTGGTTGCAAATAAAACAGAGTTGAATACTTCCAAGAGTCAATCCACTTTCAATTTAGAAAGTGAGATTGCAAAAATCAAAATCTCTGTACCATTATCTGAGCTGGCCTCTCAGGATGTATATAAGGGCCAGATTTTGAAGGCATTAAATTTGAGTATAAATAATGACACTGTAAATTTGAGCGATGATCAGCCTGCCCTCTTATTCGGTCCCAAGATTGAGGGGAAATTTCAGGAAGGGGTAGTTCCACCTTTTTATATTAGTCTTAACATTCATGACAAGATCCTCCATAATGCCATGCATGACTCCGGTGCATCACACAATCTAATGCCTAAAGTAGTCATGGAGAAGCTAGGCCTAGAAATTACCAGACCTTACAAAGACTTATACTCTTTTGACTCTAGTAGAGTAAAATGTCTTGGCCTGATCGAAGACTTATGCGTGAGCCTAACTCAGATCCCTGCGAAATGTATGGTCATGGATGTGGTGGTGGCAGACGTGCCACCCAAGTATGGCATGTTATTATCTAGATCATGGGGAGCCAAGCTGCAAGGCACCATGCAGATGGATGGTTCATATGCCACTATCCCTATATTCGGCCAATCAAGAAGACTGTATAGAGAGTTCCAAATGAAATTCCTAGTCAGTAGCCCAGAGAAAATTGAAAATTCACCATTATACTCTGTGCATACCGATCTTGACTCCTTCATTTTTTGTAATGATGAATCCTTAGAAGAGCCAGAGTCCCAGAGTAGGCATACGAATGAGAACACCGAGCCTATGGACCTCCACATAATGGCCACTCTGGAAGAATATGATCAGGAAAACCATGGGCAACGCACTGAAAACAAAGAGGAAGTCAGCAATGAAGCCTATAGAATCTGTGGTGGACCTCTCACTCCAAGTGAAACAGAAACAGAACAAGAACAGTTGACCAACCACCTCCCTGACATCCATGGCCTCTATGAACAACAGGACAACTTACAATCCAGTACAGACCTCCCGACTCAACCTAATGGCGAACCCAGCTGTAAGGGAGAGAGTGAAGTGGAAGTAAACAAAGAAACCCTGTGGGAAATGAACTTTGATGGGTCCTGTACTAGACAAAGCGCTGGAGCGGGAGTGTGGCTGCGTAACACCAAAAATGACCACACGGAGAACCATGCTGTCAACCTGCATTTCAAATGCACGAACAACATTGCAGAATATGAGGCTCTAATCTTGGGTTTAAATCTATTGAAAAAATTAGGAGCCCGTAGGATAGTCGTGAGAGGAGACTCTGAGTTAGTAATCAAACAGATGAATGGTGAGTATTCGGCAAAACACCCCAGGCTTAGGGCATATAGGAACGATACTCTAGATTTGCTGAAAACGTTCATTGAATATGATTTAGTATTCATTCCTAGGGGTCGAAACGCTATTACAAATGGACTAGCCTGCCTAGCTAGCTCTTATCCTAAGGCCCCAGTTGACCAAAAAATCATCATTCAGACTAAATTCAGGCCTGCAGTGCCAGACAATGAAAAATACTGGCAGGTCTTTGAAGGAGACAAACAGATTGAAGATTTCCTAATGGGAAGAAATGAGTTTGAATTTTCTGATTCGGACTCAAAATCTGATGACAGCTGCCCAAGTGAGGATTCCCCAGATGAACTAGAAACACCTTGTAGTATAGAAATAAACTCTTTTTCTGAAGAAACTGGGGATTCAGCCATAAAACGTGAAAACACAGATAGAGAAGAAATGGAGGTGCTGCAAGCCAAAGACAAGAACATACCAAGAGGCTTAGCACCCTTAGAGGATCTCTTTGATTTTGATGATGTTGCAAAGAAGCCCACAATAGAACATGCAGAATCAGATGTAGAAGAATGCAACATAGGTACTGAAGACAAACCCAAAATGATAAAACTGGCTAAGTCTATACCTGCAGACATGAAGAAAAGATACATTGACTTGTTTAAGGAATTCATTGATGTGCTTGCATGGAGCTATGAAGACTTAAAGGCCTATGACACCAACATTATACAACATAAGATACCACTGAAGGAAAATCAGAAACCTTTCAGACAAAAACTCCGTAGAATTAATCCAAAACAATTGCTTGCAGTAGAAAAGGAAATTAAGAAGATGTATGATGCAGGCATTATTGTCCCTGTAAGGTTTTCTGATTGGGTGTCAAACTTAGTGGCTGTAAGGAAGAAAACAGGGGAGATTAGACTATGCATAGACTTCAGAAACCTCAATAGAGCCTCCCTGAAAGATAACTACCCCTTGCCTAGAATGGAACATATCTTACAGAAGGTAGTGGGCTCTAAAAGAATCTCCTTGCTTGATGGTTTTTCAGGATACAACCAGGTTCTGGTACTCCCAGAAGATCAACTCAAAACAGCTTTTACCACTCCATGGGGCACCTTCATGTATGTGAAAATGCCTTTTGGATTGATGAATGCTGGAGCTACCTTCCAGAGAGAAATGGATATTGCTTTCTCAGATGAGATTGGACACTTTATAGTTATCTACTTGGATGACTTAACTGTTTTTTCTAGAACGGAGGAAGAACACTTAAAACATCTGAGGCAAGTTTTTGAAAAATGTAGAAGGTATGGTCTGTCCCTAAATCCTAAGAAGACTGTTTTTGGGCTGCAAGAAGGTAAGCTTCTGGGCCACATAATATCCGAGAAAGGGATTAGGATAGACCCCCAGCGAGTTGAGGGAATACTTCAAATTACACACCCAAGAAACATCAAGGAGCTACAGTCCTTCATTGGGAAGATCAATTTTCTTAGAAGATTTATCCCCAACCTTGCTGAGCATCTTAGGAAAATGACTGAAATGCTGAAGAAAGATGCTGGAATTAAGTGGACTGTCGAAGCCAAGAAATATTTTGAGTCAGTAAAGCTTGCACTCACCCAGGCCCCTGTCCTTATCAGCCCTAACTTCTCAAAATATTTTCTAATCTTTTCATTTGCCTCCTTACACACCATAGCAGCAGTTTTGCTGCAGAAAAATGCGGAAGGTAAGGAACAGCCTATTGCCTTCTTCAGTAAAGCCCTGAGAGATGCACCCTTAAAGTACAACATCATGGAAAAGCAGGCCTATGCCCTGATTAAGGCCTTGAAATATTTTAGGGTGTACATTCTGCATTCTCACACCATTGCCTATGTGCCAAATATAGTGGTCAAAGATATCTTGTCCCAAGACCCAGATGGAAAAAGGGGCAAATGGATTGCTGCAATTTTAGAATATGACATTGAGATCAAACCCACCAAGCTGATCAAAGGTCAGGGCCTGGCCCAATTGATGGCTGAATCTAATCTACATGCCCTTGATATTAACATGATGAATACCCTGGATGAGCAGGAAGAATTGCCCCATCCGACTGTGGAGGAGCAGTTTCAGAACTCTCCTTGGTATGCTGATATCCTTTACGTGCTCACACACCTTAATGCCCCTCCGGAACTGTCCAAAAAAAAGGCCAGATTCATAAAACTCAAAGCTAGAAATTACTACATTATGAATGAGAGTCTATATTGGAAAAATCCAAATGGTCTTTTTCTGAGATGTTTGCCTGAAACTGAAGCTGAAAAAATCAAACTTGAATTTCATGCTGGGGAATGTGGAGGTCACCTGAGTTGGAAAACCACTGCAAACAAGATACTCAGGGCTGGTTACTATTGGCCCACACTCTTCAGTGATGTGCATAAAATGGTCCTTACCTGTCACAAATGCCAAATTTTTGAGGGCAAAAGGAAGCTCCTTCCCCTCCCTCTGCAACCTATCACCATAGAAGGTCCCTTCATGCAATGGGGCTTAGACTTCATTGGATAAATCCACCCCTCTTCTTCTGGGCAACACAAATGGATCTTGACTGCTACTGATTACTTCACTAAGTGGATCGAAGCCATACCCACTAGGAATGCCACTGATTCTGTCATCATTAGGTTCCTAGAAGACTTCATCCTATCTCGGTTTGGTTGCCCAAGGAAAATAATCACTGACAATGCTGCTGCTTTCGGATCCAAAAGAATGATTGATTTCTGTCACAGGTACGGAATTGCGCTTGGACATTCAACTGCCTATTACCCCCAGGGTAATGGCCTAGCTGAATCATCAAATAAAATCCTGGTTACAATCATTAAGAAGCTGCTGGAAGAGAACAAAAGGTCTTGGCATAAAAAGTTGATACATGCCCTGTGGGCAGACAGGCTCACTACAAAGAAATCTAGTGGCACATCACCCTTCCAGTTGGTTTATGGGACAGAAGCAGTTTTTCCTACTAGCCTTGGGATACCAGTGGTAAAGCTTATTCAAGAAATCCAATCAGAAGAAGACAGCATGATAAGGAGAATTAATGAATCAATCCATTTGCAGCAAACAAGAGAGCAAGTTTATGACAGAGCTGTCAGAGTACAGGAAAGCATGAAGAGACAGTTTGACAAAAGAACCAAAGTAGCAAATTTCAAGGTTGGGGACAAAGTTCTGAGATGGGATTCAAGAAGAGAGGATAAAGGCAAACATGGCAAATTCGACAGCTTGTGGCAAGGTCCATTCATCATTCAAGCCACCGTGGGTCCTAATGCATTCTTCTTACAAGAACTTGATGGTACAGAGCTGTTTGGGGGTCCTGTCAATGGCAGGATGCTCAAACACTATTTCTGCTAATTTTCCATTTCCAGTTTCACCTCCATTGTATATATCGTTGCAAATTTTCATTTTCAGCAAAAAGGAGAAGAAAATGTCCCAAAAAACAGAATGAGAAGAGAGGTTCAGACATGCTCAAAACATGAACCTCTGAGGCAAAATGATTGGCTCTAATAAACTCAAAATCTGAGCCAAAGGGAAGAAGAATAGCTGGTCCTTACAAGCTCAAAATATGGATCAGCAGTGACCACAAGATCCAGCTCTAAATATGCCCAAAATCAGAGCTGGAGTAAAGGAAAGAAGTGAATGAAACATGCTCAAAACCCGAGTCACAAGGAAGAAAGAAGGATGTTTCACAGTTGCAAAATTCCATGCCTTCACAGTTTTGTTTTCTTCAAGTTTCTTCCCAGCAAGTCAGACTGTCTAATCCTGGCTTGGCTATGTTTAAATTTCCTGTCTTAGAATGTAGGTGAAGAAACCTGTCGGACAGTCTAATCCCAACAGGTAGTAGTTGAGGTAGAGAAATATATGAGGCCAACAGTCTAATCTGGCCTCATGGAGCAATAAGGGTAGAATTAGAATAGGTTTGTTTTTGTTTTGCAAAATAAAATGTAAAGGGTCTGCTAATTCAAATGCACCCAAGGGAAGATTGTTAGAACTCTAGTTTGGGTAGGTAGATTTGTTGGGAAAATGTTTCTGCTGATTTGTGTATCCGATATATTGTGGCAGCTAATCCTAAGAAAGAAGAAAGATGGCTTATAGCAGCAGGCATCTGGCCTACACCAAGAGATCGATTTCTGAATTCTTGACTCCTTCAAGAAGAAGCCATCCCCATGTGGAGCCACTGATAGCCCCCCTATGAAATTTTTGACAAGCAAATAGGGGGCTAAATCATTGTTGAGTCTTCAAGGAATGCCTTTCCCCTGAAAATCCATCCTCCTTGAAGTCCTCAATTGTTGTGCCCAATACAAATCCCCCTCTGCTAGTAAATTTCTAACAGGGCTTATCATTCCTCCTTTTGCCCCTGCAACATACATCAGTTCCCCCCTTCTTTCCCTTTGTCTGAACTCCCTTTATTCCTCCCTCATTCAGCCTCTTTTCATCCCCCCTGTCATCCCCTTCTATTTTCCCTTTTACCCCTCAAATCCCCCTAAAATCCCCTTTAAATTCCCCTCTTACCCTTTGTTTAGCCTTTTTCCCTTTTTCCCCTTATCGTTTCCCTTTAAATCCCTCAAAACCCATTAAAATGGGCCAAAAACCCACTTTCCCGGCTTTATAATAGGCCCTAGCCCCTTTCCCGTTAAGCCTCTTCAACCACTCCCCCACATATGCCCGTCCCCCAAAGGCCAAGCGCTTAAGCCTTGGGGGGCCAATCGCAATCGGAAGTCGGGCGGGTGCGAAAGCCCTGTGTAATATTGAAAACAGTCGATGCGAGTGTTTGTTATAATAAGTCCCGCGACGCGTTTTGGGCCGTCGATCTTCCCGAGATCTGACGGCGGAGCGCCAATCGCAAACCCCCGTCAATCGCAATCGGAACACTCAAGTGACACCCCCCGATTAATCGCATCGCGCTCCGATTGCGATCTTCCGATTCAATCCTGGCCGTTCGCTTCCCTGCTGATCTGACGGCCATCGCATGTCCCTCTTCCCATCCTCCGATTGCACCCTGACCGTCCATTCTTCCCGAGATCAACGGCCAGCGCTCAGTCGCTCTATTCCCCCGATCGCCGATCACAAGTCTTTCCGCGTGCCTTCCGATTTGATCCGGACCATCCATCTCCCTTCTGATCCGACGGTCAGCGCGTAATCGCAAGCCTTCTGCTCCCACCTCTGATTGGGTGCTCCGATTTAATCTCCGCCGTTCATCCTTCAGTTGATCCAACGGCCAACGCTCAATCACAAGCCCCTCTCCGATCGCAATCGCAAACTGTTTCGTGTGACCCCCGATTGCGATTGAGCGATTAAATCTCCGCCGTCCACTTTCATGCCAATCCGACGGTCCTCCGCCAATCGCTGATCCCCTCCGATTGTGTTCTCCACCGTTGATCTCCCCGTCAGATCGACGGTCGGCGCTCAATCGCTTCCCCTTCCGATCGCTAATCGCAACTGCTTCCGCCTCCCCCCCGATTACATCTGGTCCGTCCTTTTCCCCACAGATCAATGGTCATCGCTCAATCGCAACATCGCCTCGATCGCAATCGAAACTTTTTGGATGTGTCACCCTTGCCCCCCCCCGATTGCGATCCTCCGATCTGATCCTAACCGTTCATTGGATCTTGGATCTAACGGTCAAGATCTAATCACCCTCCGCCTCCACTGGGTCCCACTCTTTCATTCATCTCCACCGCATTTCGTTCATTTTGTTTGTTTTGGTTAGTTTCATATATTGATTACGCCATTCAATCTCCACCGTTGATCTTCGCCTCCAGGCCAGAATCTAACGGTCCGCGCTGCATGATCATACCAAACCCTGTTATTCGCGCATTCCACCACTTCACCGCATTTTCATCTTTCGTTTACATAATACCTTCGCTTCCGCCACCGCCGCACCACCATTCAGCTCACCCTGCGTCTGTTGCTCCTTCCATCGTTTCTTCACAGATTGGCCGTGTTGCAGAGTTTCTGAGGAAAAGGACCGCCTCTGTTCAATGTACTACCTTAATGGTTAGCGGCGCAGTCAGGATCAAATCCAATGAACCAGTACCATCAGGAAAGTCAAGGAATGGGACTGTCAGGACTTACATTAAAGGAAAGCGGAGTTCAAACACCATAATCTTGCCGGCGCCATTAAAAGCTCGAGCTAACCCGACAGAGGCAGTCATGAAACAACAAATATTTTCAGTACAGAGCAGGGGGATTAGTGCGTGTCAACAAAGATCTTAAGCCCTGAAACAGAGGTTTAAAGAAGCAAAGCATCATTTTAAAAGACCCCGAGGATCGATTCTAGAGATCCTGAACATCAATAGGAGGTAATATCAAGGTTTCTTATCAGCAGAATGTCTTTCCATAAAGGACAGGTCTTCCATACAGTATTTATTATACGCCGTGTCCCTGAAGGATTTCTCCTTCCCAGCTATAGTTCAGATCAATCTAACATCCATAAGGCAGACCTCCCAGCAAGTCATTTCATTTTGTTCAAATCACCTGAAGTACTACAGCCCAAAGGTCAAATCGTATCCGGAGCAGATCTTTCTTTCACGAGAGAGGTGACAATGATTAAATATACAGTGCATCAAGCAGAATGGGCCTCGACCCTGCATTCATTGTGGTGTTTGATTGTAACATTTAAAACTCACCTACCCCCTCAGCCGGTCCTCTGTGTCTCTTCTGCTATAAAGCACAAAGGGATATCATTGTAATGGTTGTTGATGCATTATGAGTGAATTGCAAGCCTTTTTGTCCCGAGCCAAGTTTCCTGTGTGGTAGTGGTATGATAGGCTGAGGAATAGGATGTATTCAGGCTGAATGTAAAAGCTTTGGGCAGTGATGTACCTGATTGGTGTTGTGTTTAACATGATAAGCAATTTTCATTGGATCCTGATCTACAGCAGTTGGTGATGTTCTTCTTATCTCTGTGTTTATTTCCATTTCATTTCATGTTCTTCTGACTGACATCTGAATGCATGATATAAGATTTACCCTTGTTAGGTACCTTATATCCCAGCTCTCTCAGTATTTAATGTTTTCTGCTCATTGTGTGTCTGAATATTGTTTTTAATTAACTAAACTAGTGTAGTGGATGATTATTGCCTGCTCTCTGATGTGCAAGTTAATAGAATCAGTGCTTGGATGTCTTTGTTAAGATTTAATTGAAGAGGTTAGGAACATTGGGAGGTGTAAAGCCTGTCGTTGCCTCTTCATAACCTGCCCTTCCAATACAAACCTTTTCAAGACCCCTGGTGTTGCCTATGGTTTTTTCCAAGCAGGCCTGGAGTTAAATGACCTCTGGCCTAATCTATAGACGGAATCAGACGGTTTTCCATCCTTCATTCTCATCCCTTAGTGTTCCATCCCACCAATCAGTCTTTGAGATCCAAATTGCTCTAGATGACTAGCCCAATTGAAGCTTACACATTGAACATAAGTAAATCCTTTCTTGACTCCGTTGCCCAATGGCCTTGATGTTCCCTGAGTTATCTATCTTTGTCTAGCTTCCTTCTTTACCCATCCTTGTCTTATGATGAAACCTTCCTTCCTGATTCTCAACAACCAAAATCAAACAATCAAACAAACGACCTTGAGCCTATAACTAGCCTAAAATCATAATTGAGAACCTTACAGACATATACCCTTTGATAATCATAGAGAGATCCCTCTCTGGACCTAGGAGGGCTAGATCCTAAGGTCTGAAAGTGGTTCTATGTTGTCTCATCTTTTGGTCTCTGTCAACCAGGCCAAAACATGGGAACCCCAACAGATACAAGAAATGTTTCCTAATGGCGAAAATATAGTAGAGGAAACTCATGATGAGAAAAAAATAAATTTTAATTGTGATTTCATAAACTCTAATGTTGGCGAGAAGAACCACCATATTCTAAAAATGGATATGAGGAAGTTTGATGGAAAGGATCCTGTAACATGGATACTACAGATGGAGCAATATTTTGATCTCAATAATGTGAAAAACACACAAAATGTACGCATTTCAACTTTACATTTAGATAAAAATACATTTGTATGGTATCGATGGCTTTGCTCCCGTAAAAAAATCGTCACTTGGTCAATTTTTATGGAGGAAATGATAGCACATTATGAAGATACAAAAAGCAACACCTTCTTTATCCAATTGATAAATCTCAAACATAAGTGTTTAGTGGCGGAGAACATTGAGGACTTCCAAAAATTGAATATAAGGGTAATTGAAAAAAATTTAGAGGTTATGAAAAGTGAGAGCAAGCAAGCAAAGAATATGGCATGAGGATACAAGAGAGCTGGGCTTTGGAGTAGGGAAAAGCTATGCCCATGGAGGAGGATCTCACACATGAAAACGTTCTGTAGATTTCAATTTATAGATGTGGGAGAGATGGATCAAGAAACCAAGTGGGGGTTGGAAGTAAAATTATTACATAGCTAGGGTGGCTACCATGATTACTAGAATGATTCCCTAACATAGTTGTTAGTACTTGTGTCACATGAACGTCACCAAAGGTTGATATCTAGATTCATTGGAGTGGGATCCATGGAGATTCGGGAGGGGCAGTTAATAAGCTTGTGTCACCTACATTTAGGGGGATTAAGTATTAAATTATTTCAACACAAATTAATTAATGGTTATCCTTTTTCCGGAAAATTATGATGTTGTATTGCGAAGATGCTTAAAAAGGAGGATGTTGACAAAGTTCTGAAAGATTTGTAAATATAAATGAAATGATATTCTAGACTAAAAATAGTCTATGGGACCATCAGTTCTTGTTTTTGGCTTTTTGCAATTCAATCTTTTTCTTATTCAAATTGATGGTTAGTTGGCCCAACCTTCCAATAATCTCCTTGCTGAAAATACAATGCCAAGAAACCGATGCTAACATATTCCCATAACTTTCTCTGATGTCTTTGAACGGATCACATTCCAAAATGAAATGCTTTTCCGATTCCACTTCCGTAGATGTGCAAAATGTATGCACCATTTCTTCCCAAGATTCTTTATGCCTTTTCCACCGTCATGTTTCACACCGAATTTGATGCGATTTGGTTCTTAATTGATCAATAAGAACCTTTTCCATCCACGAAATGCTAGCTCCAATATATTATTTTTGTTGTAGATCACATGTAGGGTTGAGCGAAATCCTCAATGTAGTACTTCTTATTTCTACCCAACTCTTTTCCCAATACCCATTTATGAAACTCCTCCATAACAAAATTATTTAACTCCTTTCTATTTGTGGGACAAAAATTAAGGTAGATATTCCATTTTTTCATCCATGTTTAGTTTTGTCTCATCCATATTTTCTTTCTTTCACTCATGCCTTCCTTGAAGATAACATTAAGCTATCTACCTACTCCCATTTTCTCAATTATTTTTATATACCTTATGAGCTGCACCATATCAATTACTTCGATGAAAGTTGCTCGTATTTCACTGAACATTAACTCATAAGATATTGAAATTTTTATTTTGAAATTTCTCATGATTAAGAGATTAGTTGGTGAATATTTATTGTGAAAGACTACTACTTACAAGATCCCAAGATTCATTGCACATGCAAATGTTATAATATGCAAAGCATGTTAAACATGTTGGAAAATAGAGGAAACCACCCATACCCTTGTAACCCATGACATTTTGAAAGTAGTTTAAGAATTGGGTTTTAGATATTATTATTGATATTAATACTAAATATTCTAAACCAAAAAAATACACTCTTACTACCACATATCACTTTACCAAGTAGATAGAAACTATTCTTACTACCACATATCACTTTACCAAGTAGATAGAAACTATTCTTTTAATCAGTGTGAACAAAATAAGTATACAATTTTGGAACAACATATCACCACTAGTTTTAATATTCCATCTATCTTAGTTTTTATATTTTCTTTGTTTAAATATACAAATTTGTGTTGGAAAAAGGTGTTTTTTCTGCAAATCAAACAAATATTACCATAAGGGAATGGTTAAATACATAAATAAAAAACCGATTCCAATCATAAATAAATAAATAAATGGTGATTGATCATTATTATAACTAGCATAATGCACTCCCAAAAGCATTATTGGTTGATTGGGTAACAATAAAGGGGTCAGCATATACTTTATCTTATTTAATGGAAAAGATGAAATTATTCTTTCACAGCATTCTCTTACCTTTTTTATATTTGCCTCAACCATTGAGTAGCCAAAGTTTCTCTACTATCTAGATTATGATTGACACTTTAGAAAGGTTAGAAGAGGAAAGAAAAAATTCAAAGCACAAATTTGGAGCCCATTAAAAAAATTTCAAATGTTGTTTTGATAATCATGCTTCCATTGATACAAATTTTCAAGTTGGTAATTTGGTTCTCAAATGGGAGAAAGTGAGCAAGCCTTAAAAAACACATGAAATTCTAACAACTTTGGCTTAGACCTTTCCAAGTGGTTGAAAAAATTTGACCTTACCGTGTAACAATTGCGAAACATGGATGGAGATTTAGATCTCCCTCCCTCCATAGATAAATTTTAAAATGATATTTTAGTTAGCTAGCCCTTAATTCAAGAGGCTTGTATGTAGTAGGTATTGTTTCGTGCATTTTTATCACCTTTGATTTACAATTGCATTTATGACCAAATTTAGCATTTAATTTTATGTTTGTTGATTTTGTAGGTTTTAATTTTCACAATTTATTTTATTTTCATTTCCTTTTATTTTGAAATTTTAGAAAAATTGGTCTACATGTCAACTAATGATTTTTTAACATATGATACATTTAGCTAAGCATGGTGTTGCCCTTATATATTGAATTTTTATATCATAAGAGAAGACTTGTCCCATAAGTAGTGGTGGACCTAGAGCATTTGTAGTGACTCATCACTATTCACTCCAGAATTAAAGTTGTTGGTTGATGAATTAATTAGATAAGGGGTTTATTTACTTACTTTGACTTAGCTGACCATGTGAAAGGCAATTATGCAAACATCCATGGTTGAATATGTGAACGAGATATCTAAGCAATTCATGCACGATCAATCGATAAATTATTTTCTAATATTAGACATCATCCCTTATTGCTTGAAAGCATTGTTGCTCCCCCCTTCCACCAATTGCTAAAGAAATCTCTCTCTCTCTCTCTCTCTCTCTCACACACACACACACACACACACACACACACACCATTTTTAGTGGTTGACCTAGAGCATTTGTAATGGTGGATCTAGAGCATTTGTAGTGACTCATCACTATTAAATCCAAAATCAAAGTTGTTGGTTGATGAATTAATTAGATAAATGGTTTATTTACTTACTTTGACTTACTTGACCATGTGAAAGGTGATTATCCAAACATCCATGGTTGAATATATGAACAGGATATCTAAGAAATTCATGCATGATCAATCAATAAATTATTTTTTAATAATATGCATCATCCCTTCTTGCTTGAAAGTGTTGTTGCTCCCCCCTTCCAATTGCTAAAGAAATCTCTCTCTCTCTCTCTCTCTCACACACACACACACACACACACACACTTGTGTAAGGATCCATACTTCTATCTCTCTCTCTCTTTCTATTGCTTGAGTAAGGATCCATACCTCTCTCTCTCTCTCTCTCTCTCTCTATAGCTTGAGTAAGGATCCATACCTCTCTCTCTCTCTCTCTCTCTCTCTCTCTCTCTCTCTCTCTATAGCTTGAGTAAGGATCCATACCTCTCTCTCTCTCTCTCTCTCTCTATCTTATCATACTTGAGTAAGGACCCATACTTACCTTAAGTGTAAAATCCTTGATTAATTATATTGGTTTTGAAAACTCTCTAGCCATACTATGTTGGATGAATTTTTGAAAAATAGTCAAATTTCCGGGGATTTTAATAGTTTCTATTCAAAATTGGTCGGTTTTATAGTGAAATAATTTTATATTATAGAATTTAGGTGAATCATTTTACAAAAAAAAGGGAAATTGGTAAACATTTTTTTTTGTTGAAAAAACATTAAAATGAAACCATCGATAAAATTTTCCCTAATATATGTCAAGATTATGGATACATACTAGTAGTGGAGCAAGGTCTATGATATTGAGGTGACACAACTAGGGCTATGGATTCTCTTGGGAAATGGAGCAACACCAAAGATACCTTACAAGGCATATTTGGAGATAAATTGTACCTTGTTTTCAAATTTTTCCTATGAATATGACCTTAAATTTAATTGTTGGATCATGCCTTAAGGGAATTAATCTCATTACCTATCCTTTTAGTACAATTGGTTAGTCACCATAACCTCAACAAAGGATTATGTGGGAATTTACTCATTAAGAAGAGTTTTTATAGGGAGCCATACTTGGGAGTTAGGAGAATGTGGAGTAACAAATGAAAAGATTTCCTTTGATTGATTCATAGCTTGCTAGTTTATAATTGATATTCATGGTTTCACCTAATGTGTCACCATTTTTTGAGTACTAACGCACCCCTCCTTTTCTTTTGAAATTACTTGAATAATTTACCTTGCACTTAATTCATGCTATTTTCAATTTAATATTTAAAGATAATGTAGGGTTAGTTGGGAAATGATTACTAATGATTAGTGGGGTTATTTGAAGTTTTTGTTCAAGTGAAGTTTCTTTTACTTGAATGGGAAGTTATAATTGATTGAATTATTTTTCAAACCCACGTTTTATTGAGATGCTATTCTTAAAGAAGCATAAAAATGGGGAGAATTCTATATGGTATATCGAAAATTGGAACTTTTGCATGCTTTGAAAACTCATTAGTTTTCCCAATGCCAATGATGCATCAAACATTTCCTCCCACTTTTCTTGAAACACCCTATATTAGAGGTTGATGGTTTGAAATTTAAAAGGTCTTGGCAATGATCAATATAATATTTTTACCGATCCTTCGATGTTGACACCATAGTGGATAAATATACCCACCTCCACAGATACCTTGTATCAAATATGGAAAGTTAGAGGAAAGTCTTGTGAGGTATTTTGATATATGTTGATTTCTTTTGATTTCCCATTGTTAAATCTATAGGTGAAAATATTTTAACTACGACAGTTCCATTACTACAATTGATCTTATTTTGTGACCATCCTCACCCCTATATAAGAGTGGGCCATCCCCATTAGATATTTTCTTTAAATCCTTCTGCAAGGGGCATACACTATCTTTTCCATGAGATTCTTCTACTTTCTCTGAACCTATATATCACCATTAGCCGTAATGGATATAGGCACATCCTTACAACATGAACGCTAGGATATTTCAATTTTGTCTAATAAATCCACACAAATACTTAAGATCAGCTCATACTCTCGTGCAATAATTTTTTTTGATGAAATTAACAACTAACTACAACACATTAGAAATTTTCCTTGATCACCCCAATGCCTTCTCGTTGACATTGACACCCCCTCAAGATGACATTAAAGTATCCATCTAGCTGTTACGTCTTTAAGAATTTCTATTAAATATTCATCCTAGACACACCCTTGATTCTTTTAGTGCTATGTAAATACATAATTATTCAACTTAGTATCCTCTCCCAACACTAAGGCTTGCACCCACTGCTCGAAGGCTCTCCTGTACCCAACTGATTTCGCTCCAAGTAATTATATTTGAATTTATTCTCTTTCGATGAACTATATCTCGTGAATCTTATGGTGTTTATTGCATGTAGGCACTGAAGAAACTGAATTGACAAGAAGTAAAAAACACACAAGGGCAAGGGGCATAAGCTCAATATCACAAATCCCATAACCCTTGATCCTCCTATAAATAAAATATTCTATGGGGATACTAGAGATTTTGATGGAAGAAATACACATATTGATTGGAGTGAAATATATTATATCTATGGCCGTTCCTAGTTTGACACAAAAAATGAGGAATTTGCAGCAATGTGTAATATTAAAAAGTCTTAGATTCATCAAATCACCACTAGGCTGCTTGTGATGACATATAATGACATCACTAGCTGGGCTGCAACACATGTGAACCTACGACAAGAGGCCATTTTCAATATCAAAGGTGAATTCGTAGCCTCTCTAAAGGCTAAGTATTTGAGTGAAATGTACTATTTCAACCCATCTGAGGTCAAATTGAATAGGATTTTTTTACATAGATTATGTGCGATCCATCCCAAAGTCATCTAGATTGTAAAGGGTTGGTGGTGGGATACTGAGTCATTCAAAGAACATGTCGAAAAACAATACCCTACATAACATCTATGGGAGCCATTTTTCCACCTCACAATCATGATCAATATAATCTATGGTGATTTCAATGCTTCACATTTCAAAATTCAGTGGTTTCCATTGACCAAATAAATAATTTCCACGGGTTGTATATTTAATTGGTCAAATTTTTTGTTGAGAAATTTATTGAAATATATTTTTAAAGTGAATAATGTCTCGATGAATCAAAGAGCCTCATTTTATATTTTGAATTATTTGATAGATGCTTTATGTTCTACAAATGAATTGGAAATGGACTATAACACTCCCCCTTGTACATATTTATTGTCAAGGACTATGGAAATACCACCACCAAAAGTTATTTTATGAGATTTGTGTCTAGTTATTGGTCCAAAACCATCAAATCCTCTTCACTTTACCAACACCCATGATATCCGAAGAAGCGAGGAATACTATCAGAGCAATAGGGAGCTAGTATTGTGAGGTGTATTACAAATACATCCAGATATTTGGTTGCTCGATGCCCCTTCATTTGGTTCCTCAATTATTTCTTGATAGGATTACGATCTAAGAGATATCATATTATATTTTAGGAGTCAGGGTATAATTTTACCTCCCTAACAATAATAAAAGGTCCTCACTAAACTTCCCTATAATAATATGCCATTATGCTATAATGAAATTTCCTCATGCAATAAAAGAAGTCGAGAAAATTAAGTAGCTCAAGCTCCTCACAAGAATCTTTAGAAGGCATGTGTTTGAGATAATGTTGTCATTGATGGCAAAAATTTCATTGATTTCAGAGGGGAAATTTGATGAAGTAGCAATGTCATTAATGTATCAAAGGAAGCAGTATGATAGACTGATCTCTTGACAATGTCTCATCAAATGATGTAAAAGTGGCCCAAAGTTTATTTAATTTTTGTAAAATTTATGATGTTCAAATGTGTCTATGGATGGTATGGTTGTATAGTACTATATGAGACCTTTCCAATGGTATATGAAACTTGGTAGAAATCCTCCGAGATGAGAATATTTGTCAGTTTGAAGTTGATAACTTCAATGAAGACAAAAACACCAAATTTATTATGAAAAACACAAAATTTATTAAATGTCGAGCATCTTCAGATCAAATATATGATCTTGTGTTTAAATATACAACATATGGTGCATGGACATGTACACTATTAAATAGTTTAAATATCACACATCCTATGGTAGATCCAAATGTGGTGAATGAATGGAGGAAGATTTATGGTGGATATGGCTTGAACTTGCTCACTATTTAACGATAGACGTGCCCCACATAGGCATGAAAAGCGTAGCCTAGTAATAACATGATGAAATCAATAGGGTGATGTGGTCGTACAAATGACTTCCATGTGACAAGTACAAATGGCATTTTCTGCTAATCAATAAGGGTGAATTTGCATGGCATGTGGCACCACTAAGGCTGTGCCACATGGAAACTATGACATCATGATGATGTCAACATAGGGGTTTCTAATGACCCTTGGGTTCGGATCACACTAAATGATTTTATCAATTTTCTAGAGCGTCGACCTCAAGGCTCAATTGGTGGATTGATCATATATATATATATATATATATATATATATATGACCTCGCCATGTCTTGAACATATAAGAACTTGGATTGCAATTTAAAACAAAAGTTGATCGTTGGCTCTATGGTTTTGTGAAGGTTCATTTACTACAAGGAAAATACATTCTAGGAGAGGTTTTTGCGGAGGACCCTATCAAAATAGCCCAAAAATTCGTTTGCAGCGGGGTCCACTAGCGTATTTGGGCGGGCAGATGTTTTAGAGGATGTTTTTTGGATGGTGTGTCTAATATCTAGAAACGCACCGGTGCTATACTATACATACAAGCACCGGCGTTTCATATAACATTATGCACTGTGGAAAATTTATTTTTATAAAATAAAATAAACACGGTGGTATAAATAACACAACACACTGGTGCTTGAATAGTTGATAGCACCAGTGTCCTTGATATAGTAAAACGTCCTGGTGCATACTAGTAAGGAGCACTGATGTAGTTTTAAATTTCAGAAAAATGCGGCGCTATTTTCCAACGACGCTCCAATGCAGTAAACTTATCAAAACACACTGGGCCCTCTTCTAAAGCGCACCACTAGGTGGCTTTTAATTTAAAAATAGAGAGTAGTGCTACAATAACAACACAAAACCAATGCGATACCTGTATAAAAATTCCCCGAGGCGTCTCTAGAAAAGCTTTGCAATATTTTTTAATTAAAAAAATGGAGTGCTTTTGGATATATTACACATCGATGCAGTTCGAGAAACACACTGGACAAGGGTTAAATAAAAAAAACCCTCTCGACCATAATTTTCATTTTTACCATCTATGCCACTCTCACCACATGAAAGCACCATGACATCAATGCTTCTCTTGCTCACCATCCTTCCGTACCGTGTTCACTGTGTGGGTTTCCAATTTTTTAAAACCGTTCTAAAATTTTTGTTTCTCCATTACATGTCCACAATGCCTCCTCGATGACTGCATGTCCCGTTAATATCTATGTTTTTTTCTAATTTAAACTTTTAATGGATTATAATTCCAAATTAGGTTAAATTTTCCATTACTTTCAATTTTTTTTCACTGCGTGGTGCGCTCGATATGTTTGGCTCACACTGATAGTGGTGCACCTTGTAAATTTATAGGGTGCACTGCATTTTAGTTTTTGAACATAAAGCACTACCGTTGTTGCTATGTGTTTTGTAAATTAAAATACACTAGGAAAGATGTAGTATATTGTAAATCGGTGCGTCACACCAGGTGCGTTTATATTTACCAAACATACCGCAAAACTAATATTTAAAAATATAGCTATGACTTGGTGCATTCGATAACCTAAACATTAGGTACTCGTGCGAAAAGGTTATCTGTGCGCAACAGTGCATAAGTGTGCCACACCTCTATCAAAAGTTACATTTATGAACCAAATATAGTGCGTCATACTTATGTGTGCACGAATATCGGTGCAGTTATAGTTGAAAGTGCATCAACGCGAGTGCATGACTATGTTGTGAGCGCACCGATGATGTGTTTTTTTTTAATTGAATGTTATGTTTCCATATTTATAAATACATGTTTCATTTAATAAAAAAATATATTTTATGTATGAGGCTGATATGGTTTATATGTCAATCATGTAGCAGAGATGTCAGCAGAGGGAGCAACACCAAGAGGAGGAGCAAGAGACAGACCCATACAATATGTTCTGAACATGGCATGCCAAAGAGAGGGAGAGGAATTTATACCCTTGCCCTATTAATGCAACGACTTGAGAACTCTTGAGGAATGTAGGTATCCTCAAGTATTATGAGGAGGCTACATCCTTGAAGGCACACTCTATCTTATTGTCGCATCTAATCTATCGATGGAGTGCCCAGGAGCAGGCTTTCCATGTCGGTCCTAGGGCGTGGTATAGGCCCATTGAAAAGGACATATAATTTATCACTGTACTATCGAGGAGAGGGGGATATTTTTTTGAGTTCCCTGATGTCCCCCATGGGGTTGCAGCTAAGAGTCAGCTTGCGTAAGATATGTCATGCCTCATGCAGTCTGTCCATAAAATTTTTAGGTCCGTGGTGGACAACTACATATTGATTCTTTTGCGCAGAGGAGTTTAGGTGCCTCTATTTATTAGTCACCACCATTGAACACTCTAGCAGTGATGGGAAACACATCAGTTTCCCTCTTTTGTATTATGTTTATTCTTTGTTTCAGGTGCCACTTTGCATCAGATGGTATGCCATTTTTTTGAGGCAGTTTTGCATGGCTTTAGATAGATGTCGTGCATTGAGACATGGGAGGGAGACCTTCCCTTTCGTTTCCGAGTTTTTTTTGTTTATTTTTTGAGAGGTTTTTAGAGACAAGGCCTACATTTTACCATTTCCCTACTAGTCCAATCGAAAAGTTACAAATGCACATGTGGGGGTAGATCATTTCCTGAGAAGGCCCTGCCGAAGTATCTAGCCAATATTTCTCCCAAGGCACTGGCGTCACTGGGCAGTGAGGATGACCATGCATTTGTTGTGTTGGTGTTTCCGTACATGGGGGTTGATTAGAGAGGGTGTCCCAAAATCCTCTTCACAAAAACTGAGTCTCCAAATGATAGAGGTAATATTAGTGTTTTCTTTAAATTAATCTAGTTAATTTTCTTGTTCTAATGAATTAGAATAAAATTTCTTCTAGCACGTTCTTTAATTTGTTTTGCTAAATTGTTTAATGAAATTGTCTAATTATTTTTGTGTACTATATATTTTGCAGACATCAGCCCATTTTATGGGGACATGCCTCCTCCCCTACGGTCAGATGGAGGATATGAGGAGATGGGCGAGGCCTAAGAGGGTGAGGCACATTCTTAGGGGGCTGTGGTCATCCAGGGTTGTAGGGCCGGTCTGTGATTTCAGATGGACTGCTATGACATATTGGATGGATTTTTGGTTCGGGAGGGAGTCCGCCATGCAAGGCCTCGAGATATTAACGCAAATATGATTTTCATGGATTTATACAAGGACTGTCTGCACAAGATTATTCCTCTTATGCGACATATCATCAGAGATAGTAGGGCATTAACAATGATGAGGGATGCAGGCTGACATCATGCAACGACATATACATCAGAAGAGGGTGGTGATGATGATGATGAGGGTGATGATCATGATCATCATGACGATGATAGTGATCATGATTTTTCTGGTAGTACCACCCCATCAGATCATGGTCGTTAGGATGTTGTCGGTGATTCTTCTGGCAGTACACCTCCTCACAAGCCACTTGATGATGAGATGGTAGAGCTGAGGATGTGCCTTATATTTCCCCTAATAGAGTAGACCAACCACCTCCTCCTCTACCTCAAAGTTTACTAGACCGCATTGAGGGTGCAGTAGTTGACCATCCATCGTCTTCTACTATAGATCGAACACCTCCTCCTCCACATCAACTGAGTTCGAAAAATGTTCATCATGCAGTAGTTGACCATCCATCATCTTCTAATGCAGAGTAGGATGGAACTATGTCTGTTTTATCAGATATTTGATTACACTTATTTGACTTGATGTAGTTATTTGACTTGTATATATATATATATATATATATATATATATATATATATATATATATATATGGTGAATTTTTTTTGTTCATGTACTTAATTTACATGTTTGTGTTGATGTTTATATTGTTAGGTCATGTTATATATGTTCATTTAATGTGGTTGCAAATAGATGTGTATGTGATAAAAATTATTTGACTTGAGATTTATATTAATTTGAGGATGTGTGTGGTGATGATGTTACATTACAATGCTTGTGTTTTGTTAGATGTGATCATGATGATGATGCCCTGTTAGATTATTAGGTTTGTCTGCTATCTAATGAAATTTATATGTGCTAGAAGTGTACATAATTAGATGATTGTAGTGAATTCGAATGTGTATCTTAGATGATGTTTATGATTGTTAGATGGTTATCATCATGATGTTTATTTTTATGAAATAATATTTATTATAGATTATGTATTGGTGAACTTAGATCAAACTTTTATATATGAGATTGCATGAAAAACGACTCACTTTATAAAAAAAATGTAAAGATATTTTTATAAATTACAAAGTTTAGTGTGGTTGAAAATATAATTGTAAAGTTTCTTTATATTTTTCTATTGCTTGTATGGTTCATTTATATTCAATCTAACTTAGTAAAATATTTCAATACTCACAAGGAAAAAATAATTTACTTAGTTCTTAATAAGACGAAATGTGTAACTTATTCAATTTTTAATTTAAAATATTATTAATAATAAATTATTCAAAGTATAATTTAACTAATTCAATAATGATTTATAAAATTCAATCTATTGTTAAATTTAAAAACCTCAAGTCACAATTTTTTATAACTTGCAACCTAGAGATCTATCTTAACTCTGGATCTACCAAACGCAGAGAGAGATCAAATCTCTTGAGATGCAAACATATTTTAGAGTGAAAAGAGATTTGATCCCTCTAAGCGTTTGGTAGATCTGGAGTTAAAATGGATACAGGCTAGTATAATATCTATGTAGTTGACATTGGAATATTTTATTTATAATTCATGTTCTCCACATTTAAATGTTAAAATATGCCCCCTCATAATTTTTTCATGTATGTACATTTAATTATTTTCAGTATTAATATTTTCTAAAATATTGCATATCAAATCCATATTAAACATTGAAAAATTTACAAATATCCTTCATACATTGGATTAGAAAAAAACTATTAATGGAATAAGAATTCTCTCAATCTTTCTCACTAAAGTGAAAATATAGGAAAATTTTCAATTTAACTTATTTTACTTTTCTCTATATAAAGTATCTATAAAATTATGTTATTTAATATGGACATTGAATTTTTTTACTTATGGTTGTGAGTAAAATATTTTTTGTTATATATATTTTTGTTTTAAATATCACATGTAAATGGAAGATAGAATGAATTACACACAATGTATATCAATAATATTATTTCTTGTCACGTGAAAAAAACACATTTATTCCTTGTAGTAAATAGTAAATTATATTTTTTTGACTCATTACATTTTTTTCCTCATAATAGAAGTTTTTTTTTTAATTTTTTGTTATTATTTATTTATTTATTTTAATTTTATTATTATTATTATTATTTTATATTTTTTTATACTTTTGGCTACTTTATATATCTATATAAAGTTATATAAGATTAAGGTGTAAATTGAAATACTGTAATTATGACTGACATTAATTTCTTTTGTTATTACTATTTTTAATTTGTTATTTTACTATTTTTAAATGTAACTTTAAGTGACAACATCTCTCGGCACAATTAATTTAGATTTAATATAACTTAAAAAATTCTATTTTTATAAAATTTAATTTATTGCAAAATTTATGAGATTTTCAAGCAATTTACATTTAAATTTTTTAGCAACTCTTACCAATTTAAATTAGAAAGTTCTCTCTCTAAAGATGAGGATAAAGGAATGGGACATAAGGCTTCATGTGAAGTTACTTATACTTGGGGATTTTCTCTATTGGAAGTTCTCCCTTAAAGAGTCAAGTGAGTTATTTTCTAGTAATAAAGATATAACATTTTGATGTTATTTTGGTTCTTTATTTGATATTGCACTCGTTTAAATTTAACTCCTTTTAATAATAAATACAAGTTAAATAATACAAAAATTATAATATATAAGATTTAAACTTTTGACAAATAATACATTTGATTATTTCTTTATGAACAACTCAATTTTTTTTATTTTTTCCACATACTTATCACGAGATAGTCACTAAAATTCATGTTTTTCACATTTTTCCTAGTTAATATTACATGATGTTTACAATGACAAAGACATGTCTACTTTAAATAATTTAGTTATAAATACATAAAAAATAAATATTTATTTCACATAATCTGAATAAGAAACAAAAATGCATCACCAAGTGTATTTGAAAGTTAAACAAATGCCTCATAATCACCATCACAAATTCGGCGCGCTTTATATGTTCCTATTTGAGAAGGGTTGTGACCTTGAGTCCTTATTATCATAGATAATGTACACAATTGGAAATACTTAGTTTTAAGTACTTTAAAAATGTTTCCACTACAAAAAAACGTGTAAACAAATTTGTGAATCTTACAAATTATATTATAAAATGCCTACAAGATGAATAAAAAAAAATATAATTAGTGAAATAATGAAAAAAAAACATACAACAATAGTATAAATGATGAACTATCAAAAGTACATATCACAATCCATTTTCATCACCCTGATTATCTTCCTCGCTTGGAATTATACCGCTATTTTTCTCAAAAATACTTTGTACTAGGGTCGTGTCTTAATATGAACCATCAATCCCTATCCAACACATCTGGGTAAAAAAACACCTTGTTGCAGTGTTTTTGGAAAACATAAAGATCCCTAGATTCATGCCACATCTTTCTAGAGTTGGTAGATATCAACCCATTACCGTGATCTTCCTTTACATTATTCCAATCAAAGGTGTCCCACAACTTGCACCTAAAATTAACACATTGGAATGAAGAGAAGTTCACTTGAATAATCTCTTGTATCTTTTCAACTTAACCCAATGTTCCTTGCATTAGGATTTGATGACAGTGGCTAGCACGACTAGATTGGTCGAACTTGAATTCTACTCCACAGTCTTATGTCATGCATCCATCATCGACATCTTCCGTGTGAAAGTGATGTCCATATGCCCACATAGATGGGAACAAATGAAGCTATAAAAAGTGAATAAATCACAGTGTCATATGTCTAATAACATGAACATAATTAAAAATATAAAAAATATATAGATGTTACAATTCAAAGGTGCAGTATGAAGTTAAAACTATACAGAAAGAGAATATAACTACCGAGTTTCTGCACCCAATCCCTATGTTTAGCGCATCCTCTTCAACATGTGGGTAACAACTAGATGCACCATATTTCTCTTTGACTTGATGAACAACCCAACTGTTAGGGCATGCCATTGGCATATTTTGTTTTAAATGATCAGGATAAGGAACACTTATACCATTCAACCATTTGAATTATTTCTTATCACTATCCCATTTCCTCCTCTTCTCTTCTTATAATGCAACCCACGGTTGTGTCGCTTCCATATTATAAAGAATGAATTTGTTGATGGCTTCAATTTTTGAATTCATTGATGAAATCAAAACAATATATATATATATATATATATATATATATATATATATATATATATATATATATATATATATATATATATATATATATATATATATATATATATATATATATATATATATGAGATCAAAATATGCATTAATATGAAGTTCAGTGTGAATAGTTACTGTGTAGTAATTTGACAAATGATAAGCCCGCACTTACTCTTTATCATGCACCTCTTTCCATTCATTTCAATAAGCTCCCATTCTCTTTTATCTTCATCCCTTTCATTGTCCCAAATCACCGCACTTGGTGTGTTTTAGATCTGCTTGATGTACTCACTAGCACAATAGAAAGACTCATATGATATATACCCCTGTGCCATAGTCCCTTCGGGTTTTGCCCTTTATTGAACAAAACCTTTTAATTTCTTCATGTACCTCTCTAAGAAGAAAATCCAACAACAAGAAACAACCCCAACTATTTCAACCTCACATACTATGTGAATCAAAAGATGAACCTGGAAGTCCATGAAACTCGTCGGTAGTTCCTTCTCAATCATACAAACAATGTCAACTATCTCTTGATGCCACAATGAAATGCTAACCATATGAATCTCCTTTGATGTGATCCAATGTACAAATGAAGATAATTTAGATATGACACATAGTAGGTCTTAGGGGAATTCATGGTTCATAGAACCACCCACAAGCAAAGGATAATGACACTCCACAGAAAATAATACATTATACAAAAATTAATTATAAAATATCCCATTACATTAAAAATAATAATAATAAAATCATGTTTTTGACATACTCTTAGAAGGTCCAAATGGTAATGCGATTTCAACCCCGACAAATGGTCTTCCACAGTGAAGAAATGTGTAATGAAGACCCATATAAATAAAGCAACCTCAAACTCATTATAACTTCCTTTTCCAAATAAAGATCATCTTTCTTTAAAATCCATGGGACATCACCTTCTTGGAAATACCAAGAGGTACCAACCTCTCCTCTAGTTCCTTGTCTTGGACAATGTTTCTTTTTAGTTTTTGAAGAAATAAGATCTCTCCTAACAACTAATGTGTCACTTCATTTTGATGATATGTACCTTTATAAAGAATATGAGACATTTTTAAATATATGCATGGGATTTAGTAAGTGGTAAATATTAAGATGCTCCCAATATGGGAGCTCATAAAAGACAAATTTCCTTTTCATCCCAATGGGAAATTTCTCAACATAGGTGTCGAAGAATTATGGATCATCAAAAAAATTCTCCCCTTTTGAATCAAAATTTTTTGCAGACTCCTTCTACTTCTCTCTCTCATATGCTCTAAGCCATTCAACTAGTGTCATTATTGCAAACCTTTGGGTTATCTCTGGTTACCATTGAAAGTAGATGTTTCTCTTCTGTAAGGGTTGTATTTTGGGAGGAATACCCTATAGCAGTCATACACTAGCTTTCATAGGTGGTTGGACGACCTAGCCTTCAGAGAAGGTCCACAACATTTACATCAATGATACCTGTTAGCGCTGCATTTTTTCAAAAAAATTTCAAAGTCTAGCCCGTTATTGTAAGTCGTGTCTTTGATCCTCTCTTTTCTCTTAACCTATGGTGGAGAGCCCTAGAGGGTTAAATTGTATGAATATTTATCACTTTTCAACAAAATCCAAAATAATTTTGAGTCTAATAGTCTGTTTATGTTACAAAGTATTTAGGGTAAAGTGTCTTTTAAATAGGTCTTTTAACTACTTTTAGTGGTTAAGGTCATGAGTTCAACTCAAAAAAGAAAAATTATTATTATTTCACTATGATTTCCTATCCGAGGTTAAATATAGAATGTTAGAATCATGAATTCTGTTAAGAATAACATAGGGTTAGCTACTCTTTCCTTGAGAGGCAACATCTTCTTCAAAATTTATGGTTTTTACAGGAATAGTCTTCTTTTTCAAAGAGGTAGCAATTACTTGCAAAATTAGTACAAGGAGACAAAGGAAACATTATTCAAATGAAACAAGAACTTCTATTCGAATAATTGAAGACATGTTAAAGCAAGAGGTGTTGCTCTTCTAAAGGATGGTTATTTTTCATTGGAGGATGCATTAAAAGGGTGGTTATTTTTCTGCTAAGGTTACGCAAATATATTGCTACTCATTAAAGGGTATATGTGTTAAAGTGCATTACGAGTAGCAATGATTAAGAAATGTGATGGAGTTGGTGAAATGAGTTGAAAATAGGCTTAAATAATTTATGTTTTCGTGTCATTCTCTCTCATCTAGTTTTAGGGCATGCATAACTCTGTCTCCATTCAATCATGTGATAGCTACAGTTTAAAATTTTTATGCTCTAGTTTAAAACAATTTGTTAACAAGTTCCAACAAGTAGGGTTTAATGGAGGATAAATGTTCCTCGTTTTACAGCTGTGCATTGGAGGTTAGGTTAACAACAAGCAGGACGGGAAAATGAGGTAATGTGAACCATTCAAATCCAGCTAACACTTGTTTTGTTGATAATCGTGCTAAGTCCAAGTTCAAAGCAGTAGGTTGGTACTAGTTTTTAAGGAATTTGTCATGTGAGAATGTGGCCGTGGCTCAATAATTTTCTGAGACATGTGATGGATAAAAGGTCAGGATTGGGTCAAAAACCTTCAAGATTACTAAAACCATCATTTCAAGGGAAACTCAGACCTCAGCAATAGGTGAGTCCTAGCATAAGAATAGCAAAAATATCCTCAAAGCTGATTCAAATGTTTATTTAAAGCCTGAGCATGAACATATTGGTTTGGATCCTAAAATTCATATTTCATACCTTAAACCTGAGTGGAAGCATGTCATTGCTACTGTACAACGTTACATAACCCGTGAGGGTAGGTTTTCAACTGTCCACAAACACTAGATGAGGTTTCTAGCTCATATCTATGGTGCAAAACCTATGAATCTACCCTTTTTCCTTCACAAATACCTGTTATCAATGTCTCAAAAGATACAGAAAACCCCAGGCTACTCTCTTCATAATCTATATCACAGAGGTTTGATTAAGATACTAGTAGTTTATCACCTAAGAAAGAAAAGAAGTACATGGGAAAAATTTTTAGCAGATGAGGGATTTAGCAGTGTTTATACAAGAAGAAGAGTAGGAAGGCCCAAAAAGCTAAAAACTAAAGAACAATAGTAAAACCCTACCCCTACATCAACTCCTTCACATGCTGGCCCATCTTCAATGCCATCTAGTAGGCAGACTAGGAACTTAGCCAGAAAGGCTAGAACCACTACATCTACACCAACAACACAACCAGAAAATGAGTTCTACACTAGCAGTTCATCCAAGGAGCTACAAAACTTGAGGTATTTCATGCAAGAGTGTAGACACAAACTCAAACAAAGAGATACCTTGCTTGACAAAAACACTGTGTCTAAAAGCAAAGAGGAGGCAACTTCCTCTTCGAAGGGTAAACACAGGAGAATGTTAATTATGACAGAGGGACCTTCAGTGGAAGTCAGCCCTCAAGCCATGACATCAAACCCTGTTCTAAAGGCTAGAGAGGAGACTCAACAAAAAATCACCATTTCATTTAAATTAGAGCCTACTCTTTCACAAGTATTTTCCTCACTCAAGAAGGGGAAAAGAAAAGTTTCAAATACTATCACAATGGAAGAACCTACCATAGCTCAAATTTTCTCATCTATTGGTTCTTCAGCCAAGTAGAAGTATAAAACTAAAATTGATTCATATTCATCTTTTGAGGTGGATAGCAACGAGACAGAGTTCACTAATTCAGAGTTTGAATAAGCATAGTCAAGCAGATTCATACATGGTAGAAAGAGGCCTTTATATATTCCAAACCAATACATTCAAAGGCCTCGCACTAGGCTCAAGAAAAAGCTAAGATTAACAAGTAAAATCATTTCAACCTTGCTCTAAGGGATGAAATCATAAACATTAATGATAGCCCAGAGAATGAAAGCAGGAAGAAAAAGACTTAGCAGAAAAATCAAGCACAAAAGAGGAGGTCAAACAAAAGGGTAACTAAAGTTGAAGCTATCAAGATCTTTGATTCTATATTAGACTTATAATTAATGCATATACAGAACCTTGAAAATATGAAGGAAAATTTCATTTTGGTTTATACTCAGTATTTTCAGATATAGCTACCCTTTGAAGAAAAGGTAGCTATTAATTTCGGATTTTGTATATGGAGAAGAAAAAGCTGTTTTTTTTGGTTCTGTTCTCACAAGAACGACAATAAAGATGATGAAGTGAACATAACCTCTGTGTTGATGAGATTTTGAAAAGTGTCATCTAATCAAGTTATCTTCCTTTCGGTTAAATACTCCAATTTTTTTGCAGATAAGTATACATGTGTTCTCTTCAGTTGGTGGATTCCACTTTTTATGGAGGCATTTTTTGACAAGCTATGAGGAGCACTCAACCACCTCCACTTAGCCACCTCCAGCTCCATGTGCCATTTTTTGTCTTTATTTATATTTCATTTCTCTTTTTAATGTTTTGGATAAGCTCTACTATATGTAGAGAGTTGTAATAAAGTCTCAAAAAATAGATTTGCACTTTTATTGGAGGCTTTTTGAACTCCTTTTTGTATAAATACTATGTAATGCAAGGAGAAAAGGGTTCATTGGTTGTACCTTTCATTGCATACTGTGTTAAATTTTTGAATACACAATATATCAGAAGCACTCTTGAGGATTCACAAATTGTATGGTGTGTGTATTGTTCATCTTCTTATGTGTCCATTATTCACTTTTTTCATTCCAGATTATAATTTACACAATTCTTCCTTATGTTATTATCAGTATTGTGAACCTTCATACAATATTAGTTTGTTTTTGTAAGTCTTTTTATCAAGAATTCTAGACTAAGTATTAACTGGAGATAGTTCTTGGTCATCTCTTGAGGTTGAATTGATTCCAGTTTCATATTCTTGTAAGTATTTTTAACATTCATGCAAGAGAAATCTGTTTTTATAAGTCTTGATGTTTCAAGCATTCCTGATTGTTTTTTTCATGTTAAATTGGAATATTTATATGAAATGATATCCTTTAAATGTGGAGTGATACTTTTATAAATATTTCTTAAAAAAACTTTCTTTCACTGTACATTATAGGTCTGGAATTTGTGTTATCATTTCTTCTTAACAACATACCTCTGTTTTACGTACCTACTGTTGTCTTCCATTTTATAACCATAAAGCTACAAACCTTATCTTGCGACCACATTATACATCAGTGTCCTTATATGTGTGAGTGAATCATAGCTGTTCAAAGTCTCTTTTAGTGTGTGTGACACCCAACCACTTTCAGAAAAAAATAAATCAAGTCATAAGAAAATCCCTTGAGCTTAAAATGTGTCTGATCAGGCGTTTGTCATAATCCAAGTGTTGATTCCAGTGCTAACATCTTTGGGTGCATCTGCTGGGAGACGAAGATTTTGAACTTAGTATTCTCCCGAAAATTTTGCATGAATGCTTAGTACTAGTTTTTAAAGGGTAATAAAGACTAGTCACTATTTCTAGTTGTAATTGGTTCACTTGGAAACTCCACAAAGCGGACGATGGGTTTCAAGACCGCATATCAGAAGAAGAAATCAGAGATCACCTCCTTCGATTCTAGTTTATGACCCAGAGAAGATAATAAAGTATGCAAGAGGGAAACATAAACCAACTTAAGCTACATCACATTCAGTGAAAAATCTGCATTCAAACTACATTCCAAAATAAAAGGTACCATCATCTATCTCACAACCTAAAGAAATTTCAGTTTCAAAGAAATATCATGAAATATTTCAAGTTGAAACTGTTTCCATAAAAGGAAAAGTAGATGATGTTAGCATAGATTTAGCTGAAATTATCTCTTAGTCATCACTTATTAAATAAAAAACAAATATCATTCCAGTGAAAGAAGATAAATCAAAGGTTTTAGGTGTCAGTGAAGAAAACCAAAAGTTAGAAACCTTTGTGTTGACAGAATGGGAATTAGAAAAAGTGTTGGAAATTAAACCCTTCCTAGACAGAGCTATTTTAACCAAGGAAGACATAAAAAAAATTATGAGTTTTCTTTAGACTCATCCTGAATATTAGTCTTCTTTTATCCCACAAAAGGAGTATTTCTTTTGTCTCAAAACCTAGCTGTTGGCTCATCTTCTTCTCATCAAAGAGGAGATAACCTTCCTGAAAATTTAACTTTTGGTCTCTCTGAATTTTTAGCCCAACAAAACAAACTTGAAGTTGCCCCAATCCCTCAAGAAACAACATCTGAAACTGTTTCTCTTGGAGAAATTGAAACAAAACCTTCTGCTATCCATTTCTTTTAAAATCCATTATTTTCAACTCCACAAACTAGAATTTCCAGCATTCAAAACTCTGTATCATCAAGTTTTCCATTTATACCTCAGCAAGTCATGGCTCATCCTGTTCCTATAAGGATGCAACATATTGTTGCTGCAAGATATGCATCACTGACCCTTCCTCAACCTTTGCATCCACTTCCTCAAGGGGATTATCTAAAATATTTTCCCAAATACACAGGGGAGGGAGAAGGAGTATCTGCTGAAGAACACCTATTTTACTTCTATAGTTATGAAGATAACCAAAAATTTGAACATGAAGATGTTTGGTCAAGAATTTTTGTTCAAAGCTTAGATGAATAAGGTAGAAAGTGGTTCATAAATTTGCCACCAAAATCAATAACAGGAATAGATGATTTGGAGGAAATGTTTGTAAAAACAATGGGGTGATAGGAAGGATTAAATATAATATCTCACAGAGTTTTGGGCTTTAAAGAAGAAGATTGACGAGTCTTTGGAAGATTTTACAAAGAGGTTCAATAAATTCTATCAAAATATTCCTATAGAGGTCAAAACCCCTGAAACTACAACCATGATTACCTTTGCCAATGCCTTAGACTCCAAGTTTGCACTATGGTTGAGAGTTGAGAAGCCAAAAAAATTAGTGGGTATTCAGGAGGCTGCTATTGGAGTGAAATCCAATCTTATGGAATCACACAAGCTGAAAATTGAAGAAGGTAAGGGGGCAAAGGATAAAAAGACAATGAAAGAGGAGAAATCATCTTCCTCCTCTAAAAAATTCATAGCTGAAGAAAAGATAGATCATATGTCTAATTTGATTAAAGATCTTGCTTCTAAAATGACAAAACTAGAGTTATGAA
This sequence comes from Pinus albicaulis, assembly GCA_034641835.2. Classification (NCBI taxonomy): domain Eukaryota; kingdom Viridiplantae; phylum Streptophyta; class Pinopsida; order Pinales; family Pinaceae; genus Pinus; species Pinus albicaulis. The sequence goes on along the minus strand of CM076583.1, from coordinate 574,819,366 downwards.
ACATACCTGCTGCTAGGCTCATTCAAAATGAAGGAAACATAAATCAGGTTCCTTTTAGGAGACCGTTTCAGCCCCAACAAATTTTACAATGCCCAAGGAGAAATCCTGATGATCAAAATGTTCAACCTCCACTGAATAATTTTGCTGCATTAAATCAGCAAGAAGAAGAAGAGGAGAACGAAGATATAAATCTTGTTGGGGAGACATCATCGTCAACTTGTTTGGCTTTACAAGAATATGAAGATGAGGCTCATATTTATGTTAACAATGAGAAAAAGCAGTCTGAAAATCAGACAAGAAATTATCCTTTGAGGTCAAAAAGGGTTGTCCAACAACCTCAACAAAAAAAATATGCTGAAAAAATTGCTGCCAAACAAAAAGAAAAGGTTAATGATGTTTTTCATCACCTAAAATTTCCCCAATCATTAATAAAATTGCAAAAAATAAATATTTGACTTCACTCAATTTTAGTTTCAAATCAGAATTGAATAAAATCAAGATTCCAATCCCATTCCTAGAATTGTTGAAAAATCCAGCTTACAGAGAGTCATTCAAAAGTCTGCTTTAGCCATCCCTTTCTCCTGATTCTGTCAATCTTGAAGATGAAAATCCTACTATATTTTTAGGCAGCCATGTCCAAGATCAAAATGATGATAATTCTCCACATTTTTATCTTTCACTCAACATTCATAACAAACTGCTGCATAATTGGCTATTAGATTCCGGGGCCTATCACAATCTGATGCCTAAGAAAGTGATGGATGAATTAGGACTGGAAATCACTAAACAATAACATGACCTATACACTTTTGACTCCAAAAGGGTCAAGTGTTTAGGAGTGATCAAATATTTGGTAATTTTTCTTACCAAGCTTCCTATGAAAAGTATAGTGATGGACATAGTGGTTGCTGATATACCATCAATATTTGGAATGATTCTTTCCACATCTTGGTACAAAAATCTGGGAGGTACTCTTCAAATGGATATGACATACGCCACTATCCCAGTCTTTGGAGGAGAATTTAGGAGGCTGTATAGAGAAACACAAATGGGTTATATCATAAGTGATCATTAAAATCCCTCAAATCATCCTATATATGTAGAAGAGAAGGAGTTAGGATCATCTATTTTACACCTTGCTGCTGATGAAAACAATTTTCAGCCTAGAATTAATAAAAAACAACAGCTACTCATCTCAAAGGAGAAAAATTCAAAAGTTGGACAAATCTGGAAATTATATTTTGATGGAGACTCATCAAGAGAGGGATGAGGGGCTTGTATAGTTATTATTTCTCCTACTCAATAGGTAGTGACTTCATCATATAAATTACATTTTGTCACTACTAATAATACTACTAAATATGAAGCACTAATTCTTAGAATGACGCCAGCAAAAGATTTCAGAGCAGACCAGTTGATCGTTTTTGGTGATTTAGAGTTGGTGGTAAAACAAGTGAGAGATAAATATCAAGTAAAAAATTAAAAATTGAAGAATTATAGAAATAAAGTCTGAGATTTTATTGAACATTATTTTTTAGCATTCAATTTGAATTTTGTTTCCAGAAAAGAAAATGAAATGGCAGATTCATTGGCCATTGCTGCTAGTAATTTTAAGGTCCCTCTTGATGTCAAATATACCTATGATATTCAGATTAAAAATAGACCTTCCATTCATGAAAATATAAAATACTGGCAAGTGTTTGAAGATGATAAAGAAATTCAATTTTTTTTGGAATGTGTGGAGGAGTTTTCAGACATTCAAATTGACAATGAACAAGACACATCTGAAAGTCAGAACATCAAGTCATTCAAAAAGAATCTGGATGGAAAAGACATTATTGATCTAAAAAAAAACTTCATTCCTAAAGGCTTGGTTCCTTTAGAAAGGATTTTTAACAATAATGATGTCTTTTTAAAGCTTGATAGCAAGATGAATGGAGAAAGTATAGTTGATTGCAACATTGGTACTGAAAATCAACCTAGATATGTTAAAGTTTCTAAATTTCTTCTTGAAGAAACTAGAACTAAATATGTCAAGTTGTTAAAGCAGTATGCAGGTATTTTTTCTTGGTCTTACAGTGATTTAAAGACATATGATAGAAGCATAATGGAGAATAAAATCCCCCTTAAATCAAAATCAAAACCCATGGCACAGAAGATAAGCCATATCAATCCTATGCCAGAAAAATGTGGGAAGCCAACATAATTCTACCTTTAAGATTTTCCAATTGGGTAGCTAATATAGTTCCGGTTCGAAAGAAGAATGGCGAAATCAGAATTTGTGTTGATTTTCGCAATTTGAACCAGTGTTCACTAAAGGATAACTATCCTTTACCCAAAATGGATCATATTTTGCAGAAATTCATAGGTTCAAAGAGATTGTCAATGATAGATGGCTTTTCAGGATACAATCAAATTTCAGTTGACAAGAAAGACATGGAGAAATTTTTTTTTACTACACCTTAGGGAACTTTCATGTACAATAAGATGCCTTTCGGTTTAATGGATGCAGGTGAAACATTTCAACGGGAAATGGACATTGCCTTTGCAGGAGAAAAGGACAGATTTTTTGTCATTTATTTAGATGACATAATAGTCTTTTCAAAATCTAATCATGACCATTTAAAACATTTGCAGCAAGTGTTTAATAAGTGCAGAAAATTTGGTTTATCTCTAAACCCAAAGAAATCATGCTTTGTTGTTCAAGAAGGAAAACTGTTGGGGCATATATTAACAGAAAATGGTATCTGCATTGGCCCAGGGAGAGTTGAAGAAACTCATAAAATCAGTTTACCCAGAAATAAGAAAGAGTTACAGTCATTCTTGGGTAAGATTAATTTTCTGAGGTGTTTTGTTCAAAATTTTGCAGAATTAATTAAGCATATAAATGTCTTGTTGAAGAAATATGTAGAGTTCAGGTGGCAAGATGAAGCAAAAAACTCGTTATTAGCAATAAAATATGCTTTGAATGAACCTCTAGTATTAATTAGCCCTGATTTTGAGAAGGATTTTCTGAATTTTTCATATGCTTCTGAAGAAACTATTGCAGCAGTTTTACTTCAAAAGAATAAGGAAGGCTTGGAGCAAGCAATTTATTTTTTCAGCCGTGCATTGAAGGATGCTGAGTTAAAATATAGCTTGGTTGAAAAACAAGCATATGCACTGGTGAAGGCTTTGAAGTCTTTTCTAATTTATGTGCTGCATTCTAAGGTCGTTTCTTTTGTACCAAATATTACTGTCAAGGATGTATTGTTGCAACCCGACATAGATGGTAGGAGGGGAAGATGGTTGACAAAGATTATGGAATTTGACATTGAAATCAAACCTACTAAGTTGATAAAAGGACAGGGTTTAGCCCGGTTGATGGCTGAATCAAATTGAAAAGCTCTGAATCTGAATATGGAAATAGCTGAAGAAACTAATAAAGAAGGTACAACTGATTATCCTGACATATTTTATTCCAATTGGTACAAGGATATAGTGTAATTTTTGGTAAATTTCAGTTGTCCTCCAGAAATGGAAAAATAAAAGAGAAGGGATTTTAAATTGAAGGCTATTAAGTTTTGCATAATGGAGAATCATCTTTATTGGAAAGACCTTGTAGGAATTTTGTTGAGATTTCTAGATGAGGATGATTCCCAAGAAGTTATAACAGAGATACATGTAGGGGTATGTGGTGGACATTTGTATTGGAAAGCTACTGCAAATAAAATTTTAAGAGTTGGTTATTATTGGCCAACTCTTTTTTCTGATGTTTTTGCTAAAGTCAGAGCTTGCACTGAATGTCAAAAGTTTGCTGGTAAGAAAAAGCTACTCCCACTACCTCTGATTCCCATTTCAACATATGCTCCTTTCCAACAGTGGGGGCTATACTTCACTGGTGAGATTAACCCGCCGTCATCGGGACAACATAGGTGGATTATTACAGCCACAAACTATTTCACCAAGTGGATTGAGGCCATTCCAACCAAAAATTATACTGACACGGTAATAATTAAATTTATGTTGGAAAATATTATGTCTAGATATGGCTTCCCTCAAAAGTTGGTGACTGACAATGCAATGGCTTTTAAATCTGCCAAGATGAACAATTTTTGTTAGAAGTATAGTATTTATTTGACTCCTTATACACATTATTAACCCCAAGGTAATTGGTTAGTTGAGTCATCAAATAAGAGTCTGGTGTTAATTATAAAAAATATGATGACAAAAAACAAAACTCAGCTAGTTCATGCTATTTGGGCAGATAGGGTGAGTATTAAAATATCAATTGAAGTTTCTCCATTTCAACTTGTTTATGGTGCTGATGTTGTCATGCCATTACAACTGGCCCTACCCGTCATGAAGTTTTTACAAGATGGAACTGATAATTCAAATACCATTCAGAGAAGGATGCTATAATTGATAAAAGCTCATTAAAGTTGGGAAACCTTGATGAACAAAACAAATAAGTACAAAGCCAAAGTAAAATTTGTCTTTGATAAAAGGGTATAAAAACAAATATTCCAGGAATATGATTTGGTATTGCGCTGGGATGCAAGAAGAGAATACCTTGGGAATCATGGTAAGTTTGATAATTTGTGGTTTGGGCCATTTAAAGTTTCTCAAGTTTTGGAAAATAATACATTTCTTCTGAAACATTTAGATGATGATAAGTTAACTGGAGGTCCAGTCAATGGTCATTATCTCAAAAAGTTCTTTGTCTGTTGAGTCAGTCAGCCTCTCCATTGTAAATATTTGGAGTGTTGTTTTCAATAAGACTCCATGCCCAATGGTGGTTATGTTTTTAAATAGAGTCAGTTTCATTTCAGTCATTAAAAATCAGTTTTTGTCATTAGCTTCTAAAACATAAAAGTCTTGAAAATCAAAGGCACTTAATCTACAGTTGCTATGAAGGTAGATCCTCTATGCAGACATAGAAAATCCCTCTAGCCCTTGGGTGGGTCTAGTAACAAAAGGACACGCTAAAGTGTTGATCCCTAGTTAATGAATGAACAAAATAAACGGTATATTAACCTACCTTGAATCCTACGCTGTCGTCGTTGCAGAAAGAGTAATGGCCTCTCGCTCCTGCCTTGGCAAATCACAATCCATTTGCTGTCACGTTCGGATACCTGCACATGGGACAAAGAAAAAGAACACTATTCGACAGAATAGTTTCACTCATAACTATTAGCCAGTCAAAGCGGACTAAACATATCGCATCAAATAAACATCATAACACAATAATGGAACCAAACAGTAGTCATGTATATAAATGAATAGAAGGAAGAGTACAACCGAAGCTTTGACGTCGGAGTCTCCTCCAGCGGGGTTCAGGTGAAGCGTGTCTCAAATGTTCGTCAGGGAATTCAGACAGGATGAAGGCATGGACTCAAGCTCTCTTAGAAGTCATCGACTTAAGCTTCCTCAACATAATTCCTTCTTATTCTATCTTTTCTAGTAGGTTAGCTATAGTATGTATAATTCTCCCAGTTTAGATAGCAAGTACTAAGAGAGATAACTTCTTTTATAGAGGAAAAGGAGGAGGTTGGGATCCCTAAAAAGGTGGGAGGGAGTCCTATCCTTTAGGAGAGTTCCAAGGGAGGTGGAAACTACTAACTAAAGGAAGGATTCCGTGGTTGTTTCAGTTCAACCACTCCTAATTACTCATCCCCGAGGTGGTTGGAATGGAACCTCCACCTCCATTTTTAAAAAACATTCCATAAACAACTTGGCGTGGGTGTCTAACTGGCATAGAGTGTCAACTGGCGCGGGCTCAGTGTTAAATTTCCCGGTCGGCGTGAGGGTGTAACTGGCTACTCGTGCCAACGAAAAAATAGGGATTTTACATCTCTGCTCAGGGAAATGTCAACAAGAAGAATGTTACTTTCATCAAAAGGGATGAAAGGATGGTATTTGCAAGGCATGACATTGCTGATTGGTCACATAAGTGACCCCCCAATGTGCGAGTTGGGGATTTCAGGGATAGTGACAAAATTCTGTGTAACAACAGTCCTTGAAGCCTCATAGGGAGGACTTCATCCCCAATAAGAGCCACTATTAGCACTGCAATTTTTTAAAAAAAAATTCAAAGTCTGTTCATCATTGTAAGTCGTGTCTTTGATCCTCTCTTGTCTCCTAACCTATGGTGGAGAGCTCTGGAGGGTTAAATTGTATGAATATTTATCACTTTTTAACAAAATCAAAAAAGAATTACGAGTCCAATAGTCTATTTATGTTACAAAGTAATTAGGGTAAAGTCTATTTTAAATAGGTCTTTTAACTTCTTTCAGTGGTTAAGGTCATGAGTTCAACTCAAAAAAGAAAAAGTCTTATTCTTCTACTATGATTTCCTATCCGAGGTTAAATACAAAATGTTAGAATCATGAATTCTGTTAAGAATAACACAGGATTAGCTGCTCCTTCCTTGAGAGGCAACTATCTTCTTCAAAAGTTATGATTTGTACATGAATAGTTGTCTTTTTCAAAAAGGTCACAATTACCTGCAAAATTAGTACAAGGAGACAAAGGAAACATTATTCAAATGAAACAAACATTGCTATTCGAATAATTGAAAACATGTTAAAGAAATATGTGTTTCTCACCTAAAGGATGGTTATTTTTCATTGGAGAATGCATTAAAAGGGTGGTTATTTTTCTGCTAAGGTTACACAAATATATTGCTATTCATTAAAGGGTATGTGTTAAAGTGTAGTACGAGTATAAGTTATTAAGAAATGTGGTGGAGTTTGGTGAAATGGGTTGGTAACATGTTTAAATCATTTTTTTTTGTGTCATTCTCTCTCACCGAGTTTTAGGGCATGCATAACTTTGCCTCCATTCACTCTTGTGACAACTATAGTAAAAAAAAATTATTATCTAGTTTAAAACAATTTGTAACAAGTTCCAGTAAGTAGGGTTTCATAGAGGGTAACTGTTCCTTGTTTTACAACTTTGCATTGGAGGTTAGTTTAAAAACAAGAAGGATGGGCAAAGGATGTAATGTGAACCGTTCAAAGCCAACTAACACTCATTTTTTTGATCATCGTGCTAAGTCCGAGTTCAAAGCAGTAGGTTGGTACCCATTTTTAAGGAAAATTTCAGGTGAGAATGTGGCCATGGCTCAAGCATTTTCTAAGACATTTGATGGATAAAAGGTCAGGATTGGGTCTCAGACCTTCAATATTACTGAAACCATCATTGTAAGGGAAAATTAGACCTCAGCAATAGGTGAGTCCTGGAATAAGAATAACAAAACCCTCCTTAAAGCTGATTTGAATGTTTATTTAAAGACTTAGCATGAACATATTGGTTGGACTCCTACCATTCATATTTCAGAATTTAAACTTGAGTGGCAGCATGTCTTTGCTACTGTACAACATTACATAACCTGTGAGGGTAGGTTTTCAACTGTCCACAAATACCAGATGAGGTTTCTAGCCCATATCTCTGGCACCAAACCTATGAATCTACCCTTTTTCCTTCACATATCCTTGTTATCAATGTCTCAAAAGATATAGAAAACCCCAGACTACTCTCTTCATAATCTATATGATAGAGTATTGATTAAGATACTAGTAGTTTATCACCTGAGAAATAAAATAACTACATGGGAGAAATTTTTAGCAGATGAGGGATTTAGCAGCGTTTATACAAGAAGAAGAGTAGGAAGGCCCAGAAAGCTAAAAACTAAAGAACAATAGTCAAACCCTACCCCTACATCAACTCCTTCACAAGTTGTCCCATCTTCAATGTCATCCAGTAGGTAGACTAGGAGCTTAGCCAGAAAGGCTAGAACCACTACATCTACACCAAAAACACAACCAGAAAATGACGTCTACACTAGTAGTTCATCCAAGGAGCCACAGACCTTGATGTATTTCATGCCGAAGTGTAGAAAAAAACTCAAACAAAGAGATAACCTGCTTGACAAAAACACTGTGTCTAAAAGCAAAGAGGAGGAAACTTCCTCTTCAAAGGGTAAATGTAAGAGAAGACTCATTATGACAGAGGGACCTTCAGTGGAAGTCGACCCTAAAGCCATGACATCAAGCTCTATTCTAGAGGCTATAAATGAGACTTAACAAAACAATGCCATTTCATTCAAAGAGCCTACTCTTTCACAAGTCTTTTCCTTACTCAAGAAGGGGAAAATAAAAGTTTCAAAGAATATCACAATGGAAGAACCTACCATAGCTCAAATTTTCTCATCTATTGGTTTTTCAGCCAAGAAGAAGAAGAAAACTATAATTCATTCATATTTGTCTTTTGAGGAGGATAGAAGCGAGACAAATTTCACTGAGTTAGAGTTTGAAGAAGCACAATCAAGAAGATTCATACATGGTAGACATATACCTTTATATATTCCAAACCCATACATTCAACGGTCTTGCACTAGGCCCAAGAACAAGCTCAGATTAACAAGTAAAATAATTTCCAACCCTGCTCTCAGGGATGAAATCATAAACATTGATGACAACCTAGAAAATGAAACCTGGAAGAAAAAGACTCAGGAGAAAAATCAAGAAAAGAAGAGGAGGTCAAACAAAAGGGTAACTAAAGTTGAATCTATCATGATATTTGCTTCTATATTAGACCTCTGATGAATGAATATAAAAAACCTTGGAAATATGAAGGAACATTTCATTTTTAGTTTATACTTAGTATTTTCGGATATAGCTACCCTTTTCAGAAAACGTAGCTATTATTTTCAGATATTGTATATGGAGAAGAAATTTTTTGTTTTGTTTTTGTTTTTGTTCTCACAAGAACGAAACTAAATATAATGAGCTTTTTCCAAGTGTCATATAATCAAGATATCTTCCTTTCGGTTAGCTACTCCTATATTTTTGCAGATAAGTATACATGTGTTCTCTTTAGTTGGTGGATTCGACTTTTTATGGAGGCAATTTTTGACAAGCTACGAGGAACACTCAGCCACCTCCACTTATCCACTTCCAGCTCCATGATGCCATGTTTTGTCTTTATTTCTATTTCAGTTCCCTTTTTAATGTTTTGGATAAGCTCTACTATATGTAGAGAGTTGTAATAAAGTCTCAAAAAAAAGATTTACACTTTTATTGGAGGCATTTTGAACTCCTTTTTATATAAATATTGTGTAATGCAAGGAGAAAAGGTTTTGTTGGTTGTACCTTTGATTTCATACTGTGTTATATTTCTGAATACATAACATATCATAAGCACTCTTGAGGATTCACAACTTGTATGATGTGTGTATTGTTCACCTTCTTATGTGTCCATTATTCACTTTTTTCATTCCAGATTATAATTTACACAGTTCTGCCTTATGTTATTATCAGTATTGTGAATATTCATACAATATTAGTTTGTTTTGTAAGTCTTGTTATCAAGAATTCCAGACTAAGTATTAACTGAACATAGTTTCTGGTCATCTCTTGAGGTTGAATTGATTCCAGTTTCATATTCTTGTAAGTCTTTTTAACATGCATGTAGGAGAAATATGTTTTTATCAGTCTTGATGTTTCAAGCATTCCTGATTGTTTTTGTTATGTTAAATTGGAAGCTTTCTATGAAATGAGATCCTTTAAATGTGGAGTGAGAATTTTATAATTCTTTCTTAAAAAAACTTTCTTTCACTGTACATTACAGGTTTGGAATTTGTGTTATCATTTCTTTTTAACAATAGACCTTTGTTTTACATACCTACTGTTGTCTTCCATTTTCTAACCATAAATCTACAAAACTAATCTTTCTACCACATTATACATCAGTGCCCTTATATGTGTGAGAGAATCCTAGCTGTTCAAAGTCTCTTTTAGTGTGTGTGATACCCAACCACTTTCCAAAAAAAATCAATCAAGTCATAAGAAAATCCCTTGAGCTTAAGATGTGTCTGGTCAGACGCTTGTCACAATCCAAGTGCCGATTCCAACGCCAAAAATACATTTTCCTTACAAGACCTGCAAAATTATTCTATACATGCTGACACATTAGTGACCATGAAGATCTGAAAAATTGTAGCAAATTAAATTAATATGCGAAATATTATTGTTACTATACAAATCAATAAGAATGTAATTTACCAAAGAAAACTCCTAAGTCTGGATAATCATGTATGGTGTAAGAACATATGCCATACAACATAAAACTCCTCTATATTGTGATGGGTCTTGATACATTGTACACATGTATCCCTTCCCATAATTCCTTCAATTCATATACCAATGTTTGTAAGTAGCCATCCATATTATTTAGTCGTCTTTTACCAAGGATGATAAGAGCCAACATAAGGTGTTCATTCTTCACAGTCAACCATGGAGGGATATTGTTATTGATTGCTACTATAGGCCAAACAAAATATTTGGTGTTTTCCATATGCTTCATGGCTATTGAATCTATTGGGATTCGAATAAATCCTGACTCACTTCCGTGTGAGGCATGCCATCCATGCAACATAGCTAATTCTTTGCAATGAAAGAGTCTTTGAATCCTTGGGATTTTAGGCATGTGCCTCAATATCGTATGAGGAGGACCATGTGATTTACCTTTTTTTTGAATTACAATACCTATAATGCCCATATTTCAGACATATCTCTTTGTCTACATATTATCATCTATACAATCATTTGGACATGCATGATATGATATGTACTCAACACCCAACATTTTCAACAACTTCTTCGCCTCTTCACAACTAGCCAAAAAGACATTATCACTCTGAAGAATCTTATATTTGAATATCCTACAGTTGGTGGGGAATATAATTGTGCAATGTCAATATTTAACCTTCATAAAATTAACCATTTTTAGTTTTTATTGTGTGATAAAATATAAGGAACTTGATCGGTCACGCAGGTTAATTACCTCAATATTGTTGAGAAACATGCATTCAACATGCCAAAATTTTCTTTCACGTTGTACAACAAAATCATTGTCCCCAACATAGTAGACTTTGACTTGACGCCATGTCCAAAGAGAGGGGTGGTGGAAGCAGATTTCAAGATTTCGAATAAGGTATCAGTGATATGAGCATAATCCCCTACCTTGTAGTTTTGGAATGCATGTAACAAAATTTCCTCCATGGCAGTTGTATCCCATAAGTAATCATCGATACCAACCTCTATTTGATTGCCTCCATTGCCAGCTTGTGATGAAGAACTACAAATGATGTAGTCATTCCTAATTGGTGAGTGTGGACGTAGTGGGAATTGAATAGGTGGTTGATTCAACCATTCTTTGTATTCTTCATCTCCAAGTAGTGCTATTAATGCAACCTTCTCTTGAGTTGACATTATAGCGGGGTGCAATAGAAGATGGTAGCTGGGTCTCTCATCACCAGTAGAATCATAATTTCAAAAAATATTGAACTTCATTAGTACAATATCAATGATATTAGTAAGCACATTAATGCAATTGGTTTGTTGAAATTACATTATACCAAACAATTATTACCATTGTTGATTCATGATTATGGCGGGAAGATGCCATGTTTCAATTGGCAAGGTGAAGAGGCATCTCGAGAACCATATAACACAAATCTAAATTTAAATATAATTTTCAAACGGTTTTTCAAGAATAAGACATCTTTAAGCGGAAAATGTATAATATGAACTACTATAATTCATGTGGATTCATCATAAAGGATAATTCGAGATAAATATTCCATTTTATGTGAAATTAAAATTCCAGATAACTTTTTAAACCCAAACGGTGCGCTTATCATAACAAAGCACAACAATGCATTTAAAAAATAATAGGATCGGGGTGTTCAAATAATACTCACACTAGTTTTAGACATTCCAAAAAAAATATGTTATCATATCGGTGCTCTTCTACAAAAACACACCGATGTGTTTAAAAAACAAAAAACACCACTACACATCTATTTCCAGATAATAATAGTAATAATAATAATAAAAAATCGATGTCTTATAACAATTAGAGCATCGATTCTTTTAAATAGAAACCACATTGTTGCTTTTAATCGCACCATTTAGAGATTTTAAAAATTAAAAAAAAAAAGTATATCATGTCAGTGTGTTGAAAAAATTTGGTGGCCCAACAATGTCGATGCACTTGTTTTATAAACGCACCAGTGTGCTTGACTATTGAACGCACTGATGTTCAGAGAAATTGAAAAAAAATGCATTTAAAAAAATAATAATTAAAAGACAAGAGATAATTGATTTTTTTGAAATCTTATTTCATAAACTCATTTAAATAGTAAAAAAATATTCACCATTTCATTATTTTACCCAAAATTTCAAGGGAGTGATTTGCAAGAGAGACATTCCAAGAGCACTGTGCAACAACATAATTTTTTGGCGCAACAAAACTATTTAGAAGATCAAAAGCTAAAAGGTATGGTGATTCACTCAAAAACCTGCATAGTACAAATTTTAAATTTTATTGTTTATTTAACTAATAAAAAAAGTTTGCAATTTCTATTAGGGTTTAATTAAAAGAGAGATTAAAATTTGAAAAGTATGGTGATTCACTCAAAAACATGGATATTAAAAATATTAAGTTTTACTATTAAAATATTTTACAATTTCTATTAGATTTATTCACAATTCAGAAAAAGAAAAAGTAAACACCGTGTATTATATATATATATATATATAGATTTTATTAGTAAATTTTTTTACGATATTTGTTCCTATTTAAATTTAACTAAAATTTAGAAAAACAAATTCAACACTTACTTTAAACCCTTGCTTCTTCTTGCAAAATTTCACCTTAGGGTTTAACTTCCTTAACCACTTCACAATTAGGGTTTTTCAATTTAGGCATTTTAGATTTGATGAGTTTTTCTACTTATCATATATAGGGAATTTGACATGTAAATTAGGGGAATCACATACTGAATTAGATCCAAATCCTATCGGCCCTCTTTGTTTTTTCTTCTTCCAAAAACCGGCTATATGTTCCGCGGTGCACCCTATGTAATATAACACGACGATGCTCCTTGTGTAACTACATCATACTGTTACATTATAATACTTTCGATTTTGTCCAATATATTAATCGTTGCTCCAGATGTAATATAACACACCGACCCACCACTTCCAAATAACACTGTTAACTCATTGCGGTGGGTTTATCCTTACCAGTCACATCGTCACAATTTAAAATTATTTTTAAAAATTAATTTTCCATGTTGGTGCCGAAGAATTAAAGGCTTGGTGCATTTAATGTTTAATGTTATAAACACACCAATGCGTTGATGTAGATAAACACACCGGTTACCAAAGCTCTTTTTGGATGACTAATATTTGATTTATTTGTAAAATATATTTAATGGATTTTGTATTGAATGTTATATGTTTTATATTGAATAAAAAATGTCTCAGAAGGTCTCAAGTAACAAAAATATTGATTGACACAATGATAACATAGAAAAAAATAGAGAAGGAAAGTTTGTTGTAAATTCTTTGCAAAATTAATATGTTTGAACTATATGTACGTTTAACTAATATGTATTGGGTGGTGTATGGCATGCAGAGACACAAAATGAACAAGGCCAATAAGATTATTTCTAATCTAAGTGCAGAAGAGAGTAAAATCCTGATAGAAAAATTACAAAACGATGAGTCGGGTGAATGAAAAAAATACTATTCAAGATGATTTTTTTTTTTGAATTTTTATTAATGATATACTTAAGAATATTTTTTTTTCTTCTAAATAAGACTAATTCTATTAAGAGATCATATGGTACCAATAGAAGTTACAGTCAAGAGAAGCAAGAGAGCGGGGAAGCCGAAAATGATAAACTATCAACCTTGGTCCCGAAAGTGATCACATAATAAGCAAAATAACTAACAAGTGTAACTAGGAAGAAAAAGAGGTAGTCATTGGAATCTACCCAGAGTGGGTCGAATCCTCCATACTCCATTTATTTCATTTCTTTTTGTCAACTTTGACCCAACTAGTCTCGTGTAGATGGGAAATAACCACTTGAAGACTGCTGTTGACTATGGGGAGAACCTGCTTATCCGAATCGGAGGAGGAGGACTCATGCGATCGTTTCTGAGTATTTGAGGAAGCAGTGGGTCCCTCAGGACCAGCTGAGGGCATATCCTTTGTCTGCGTTGCAGCCTCCAGTTCTTTCTCAGTCTCCTCCTCATCCAAGATGAAGGAATCAATGTCATCCATGGGGGCAAATAACATGGATTCTAGCTTTTAGATTTTGATTTGTGATTGGTTTTATTATTTTGGGCGAGGAAAGTGGCGTGGGAGTTCTGAAGGTGCCCTGTTTGATGGTAGTGACAGTAAAAGAATGCGGTGTTCTCATAGTCCAGGGTCTCATCCACAGAAAATCACCATTTTTTAGGTTGATTTGATCGGGCAGACCTTTTCTTATGTCTATTCAATGCATATTCTGCTGTAGGTGTATATTCCTTTCTCCCCCTTAGAGGAATCCATTGCTAGAAAGCGGCCCAAGGTGTTTCTAATTCCTTTTGAAGATGGAAAAGTGCCATAAATGTGTAGGTAAATTTGTCATCCTCACCCAAATAAGAATCTTGGTGATGACTGTCGTAAAGGGGTCAAAGTCTGGGAACCAAGGGGTAAGGAATAACCCTGCAGTTCCCCAAAACCGTGGACCCCCAGTTAAGGCTTTTGATAATATTCGCTGAAGGAAAACACCACTATGAAGGAACCCTTCGAGGAGAAGATAACCTTACAGTTTTTGGTCCAAGTGGAGTGGATCCATTGGTAGAGATCTACTGTGTGAGGCTAGAGTCCATTAAATTGGCAGATGATGGCAGATTCTGCATATATTTGAAGTTGATCTTCAAGAGTTGGATGTGATATTTCTATGGAGGGGACTTCCTCTAGTTTATCGACCAAAAAGGGCTTGGGAGCCTCAGAGGGTTGAGAATATTCATTCGGAGGCTATGCATGGACAACATCCTTGTAAGAGAATGCTGGAGCAGAAGAAGGCTTCCCTGCTACTCCCCCTCGTAGACGAAGAGTTAAAAATATAGAAGCATTTCTTTCAATGTTATAAAATGAGAGGGGAAGAGAATCCTCTAATTTTTTAGCTCCGTATAGAAATATTTAAAGAGCTAAGGGAATCGCTAGCCTTTGTTCAAGGGCATGCACGAGGTTCTGGACTAGATATGTTGAGTGCACCCAATGGAGAATGGATTTTCCAAAATATAGCGATATTCGAATCTGATAAAGAGGAGGTGAGGGATCTAAGAAACCCTGGCTGTTAGAGCGCAGCTGAGTGACCAGATTGATTCTCCTAGTCAACTCGCTTCTGTTGTCATTTCCCCTAGTGCTAGGGCTTCTATGACTAGTGAACTACGAGGTAGCCCATCGAAACAATGGACTGTTGGGGCACAGGGGAAATCTAGAATTTTTTTTTCTTTGGTCAATGTCAGGTCTTACGTATAGGTTCCTGGAAACCTTCAAGATTTCATCGAGATTGGGGGCTATCCCTTTCCAATCTGCGAGGCTTCCAGATACCTGTGTATAGGTATTAGCCTCTGTAGTGTCTTAATCAGAGAGGGCGGGGCATGCATTAAGCCCATCGATTGTCTTTTCCCCATTTTCCTCCGCGAAGCTGCACTCTGTGTTGAGCTTGGGAGGGGTCGGGAGCGTGCTCGGCCTCTAGTTACCATGATCCACAAGGGTGATGATGGGCTTGACTACGGAGGAGAGAGAACCGCATGCAAAAAATATCTTAGGGTTCATCTTGCCTCAATAAAGGTCCAAGATATACTTAAGAATATTAGACAACATGTTTCAAATAATAAATTAATTCATATATGTTTAATGTTCTACACGGAGCAACAAAGAAGGAAAAGATCAATGTTGTTTTAAGAAAAGAAAAATATAGAACATGTAAATGACGATGAATTTGTCCTTAGCTCATCTGGGGTGGTGTTGGAGGTTAATGGAAAGGGGATTTTTTTTTTTTACAAAATTATGAGGGATCTATTGGAATGAACGTATAGACGTACTTTCCATTTACAATACAAAAATCAATCCAATCATTCTAAGAACCAAATTATATATAAACTATATGAAGCATTTCTAGAGTAATGGTAAATGAGACATGTGCGATTTGCAATAGCAAAAACATACAACAACAAAAATAATTATTCAAAAGGTAATATTCATAATTATATAAAATGATATTCTAGAATTATATGTATATATTACTACAAACCATTCATTTATTAATATTGATTTTGTTATATTTATTTTTCATATATCATTATAAAAATAGCTTATTACATTTTTCAATAAGATTAGAAAATCTCAAATGATCAACATGCTTATATGTGAAACATGGTAGTAGGAATGTCCAAAAAAGTGTATAAGGATATGGTCAAAGAAATGGACATAATTGCATCACATGAGGAGCCATCTCAACAAAAATGTGCTTCAAATTTATGTAATCATAATTGAATTTATACATATAAAAAAATAATTTAGCATTAAATATTAATTTTCAAATATTTTCTTGTAGGAAAAAAAATAAGATGGAGTTTATTTAGCACATAAAACAAGATGGCAAGGAAGAAAATGATTGATGTCAAAGTTTGTTAGTAATGTTTTCTGGATATATATCATCCATTGTTGATAGAGTCGACGTTTCGAACCAATCCATCATGGTTCATCTTCAAGAAAATATCCATGAGTAAGTTAGATCTCACAATGAGGTATAAATAAGAGAATGAGGGATATGAACAGAAAAGAAAATGACACGAAGGCCGACTAGAAATATCAAAAAATAGATTAATGAAAAGATGAAAAATTGAAAAAATAAAAAAATTAATATATATATATATATATAAATTAATTTTCTTATTTTTTAAATTTTTCATCTTTTCATTAATTTTTCATATATATATATATATATATATATATATATATATATATATAATAGTTAAGAGGATATTCATTAATTTAATTTTAAAATTTTTATTCATAATAATTATAAAATTTTCATAATTTTAAAAGTTTTTATTCAGAATTCTAAAATTGTAGGTAATTTTAAATTTCTAAGTTTTAGTTAATTAATGATAAGGTAATATAAATGGGTAATAATTTTTTTTATAATTTTTATTTTATTTTTTTATAATGCTAAATGGATAAATTATTAATGATAATTGATGGAAAAATGTATTTCTAAGTAATGTTTAATTTATTAATTTAATAGCAAAGATATTAATGGATCATAAATAATTCATAGAATGGATAAATTGTTTTTAATAATTAATGAATCATGGAAATATCTTCTTGATGTGCATGTTAGTAATTAGGAATTAAAAATGGATCATACATACTTCATAGAATGGATAAAATGTTTTTAATAATTAATGAATCATGGAATATCTTCTTGATGTGGATGTTAGTAATTAAGAATTAAAAATGGATCATAAATAATTCATAGAATGGATAAATTATTTTTAGTAATTACTGAATCATGGAATATCTTTTTGATGTGGATGTTAGTAATTAGGAATTAAAAATGAAAAAACAAAAGTTTAAAGATTAAGGAAGATGAGCTTTATTTAAATGTTTCTAATAATTATTAGAAAAGGTTAATGATTATTAAAGATTAAATGATGTTTAAACTACAATATGATTAAGGTTAAAGGTTATTAAAAAGGAGATAGTTCAAGAAATGATATAAAGGAAAAAACAATTAGAGTTTAATATATTTATGTAATTTGACTTTAATAAGAATTTTTCTTAAAAGTTAATAGATTAATATTAATTGAATTCCAAGTTAATGAGAGAGAAAGGAGGAATGATGGAAAAGAGGAGGAGGAGAAGGACATCAAAAATATTAAAGAAAGAGATGAGGATGCAAAAGGAGGAAAAGAGGAAAAAAGAGAGGAGCTAAGATGTATGAAGGGAGAGAGGCGAGGGAGGGAGAGGTTAGGTATGGGTATAATTGTTTCTTAAGGTCAGAATCCAATTGTCGCTTATTTTCCTACCATCATCACGGTTAAGGTTTTCAATGTGCTTACCAATTTCGATAGCTTCCCTAAATTTCCTGTGGTGATAGTGATCAATTTTGGCCACCACACAAGAGTTTTCAATAAAAATATGACAATTGGTTTTGCTGGAGTGCTCTGCCAGAGCTAAGGTTTTAAGGCGGTTATGTTTTATATCTGCAACATGCTATTGAATTCTTGTTAAGATAGATCAAATAGTTTCCCCAATGTACGGTTTTCCACATGAACATGGAATCAAGTAAAATCCTTTGTGGTATCTAGGGTCAATTAGATCTTTAACAGAAATTTTGAGATGCTTGCTAATAGTATTCATGGGTTTAAAAGTGGTTTTGATATTGTTCTTTTTTAAAATATGAGATATTTTGTCCGTGATGCCTGATATGTAGGGTAGGTGAACTTTGCCCATCATATCATCCATTTTTAGTTTATTTTTAGCGTAATTTTCGACATTTTTAAAAGCTTTGATTACTTAGTTTCTTTTGTATACATTATTTTCAAATACTCCCATAAGATGGTTTTCTCTTGTTCAAAGTGATCATGATCTGAGATGCGCACAAATCTGGTAGCTAATGTGTTGAGAACCCCATGTTTTTGAGTTGGATGATGATGGGAGTTGGAATGAAGGTATTGTTCAGCCTGGGTTTTCTTCCAGTAGACCTGGTGAGAAATAGAGCCATCATGGTTTCTGCTAATAAGGATGTCAATA
Organism: Pinus albicaulis; assembly: GCA_034641835.2. Classification (NCBI taxonomy): domain Eukaryota; kingdom Viridiplantae; phylum Streptophyta; class Pinopsida; order Pinales; family Pinaceae; genus Pinus; species Pinus albicaulis. Next base: position 574,800,715 of record CM076583.1, on the reverse strand, counting down.
AATGGAAGGTTTTTATTCTCTTCAACCTCCATGGTAAACATGATAGAATCAGAGAGACTATTCATGAGGCCAGAAAATGAAGGTGTCATCCATATATCTTTTCCAAAGCTTTGGTTTGAGAGGGGAGGATTTAATGGCTTTGTATTCAAAATATTCCATGAAGATATTAGCAATGATAGGAGATAAAGGAGATCCCATAGCAACCCCATAGGTTTTCTCATAAATATCACCTTTGAAACTAAAAAAGGTTGATTTGAGACAGGTTTCTATTAGTTTTCCTATTTGTGGATCAACGATATTGTGAACCACCTTCATAGCTTCATCAATGGGAATTTTAGTATAAAGAGATTTTACATCAAAATTGACAAGGATTCCATGTTTATCTAAATTTAATTGTTTGATTTCATTAATGAAATGAGAGGAATCCTTGACAAAGGATTTAGTGTTACCAACTAAAGGTTTGAGCTTCTTGGTGAGATGTTTAACTAGATGATAAGTGGGACCTCCAATGGTGTTGACTATGGGTCTTATTGGGATCCCATCTTTAAACTTTGTGTATCTTGGGGGATCTATAGATGCAAGGAGTGTAGGAGTTATTTTCTAAAAGGTTTTTGATATTAGGTTCATTGCTAGCTTTTATTAGGTTTTGAACATTTTTAGAGATTCTTTTTATAGGGTTCTTTTTTAATTTAGTGTAACAACCCGAGTTATTGAGGTGTTCCTATATATTTTCATCATAATATTTTGTGTTCATGATAAAGGTTTTCCATCCTTTGTCTGCCTTTAGGACAACGATATTAGGGTTTTTATTTAAATATTTGAGAGAAAATATTTCGTAATTATTTATATTTCCTCATAACAACTCAAGGTTTGATTTTTGTATCTTTTAAGTTGTTTTACAACAACCATCCTTGAATGTCTTCAATGTTTTTCACATACAAAAAAGAACCATCAAAAGAATTAATTGACATTGGTTTAAATAAGTGTTCTGAGTATATGTTGGCATATAAAAAATTAATGGTGAAATTTGTAAGCATCTATGTTGTTTTGCTTCTTTGAGTTTATAATTAATAGAACAAAAAAATCCTTTATATTAAATCTATGATTTATAATGGGGTTTCAAACATGTAGGAAACAAAGTATGGAACTACGCCAACAAAAGACTTGTTGCAGCAAGGCATGAGACTACGTTTTGAAACCATGTGCATAGTTTATGTGTCACTTCTTGCTATGGTACATTTATATTCAATTTTCATTGATTTATATTATTTATTTCAATTTTAATTATTCTAACTAATGTATACACACTCATTACACTTTATTTTTATGTTTGCAGATGGAACTGCAAGATTAAGAAGACGAAAACAATCAATGCAATCAACAAAAAATTCCTCCAAATAACCTAAGTCATGGAAGTAAATCGAGCACTCACAATAGTTCTAGGGAAGAATGCTGATCTATTTGGATATCAATGCAACCTGCTATATTTTTGAAATAATTATCTATGAAAATAAGACATTTTTTTTTAATGTAATGGACATAGTGTCCTAATTGAAAGACAAGGGGTACCAATAATAATCACATTTTGTATGAAAAAGAGTTTCTTCTTGATATATAATAAAATACATTTCAATTTATTCTAATGTGTTATTGTTGAACCTCAGAATTATCCTCTCTCTGACATCCTTTCTCACCTTTTTCCCTTACTTTCTCATAAGATCACATATTCCAATAAATGATAAATGCCATGTTTTGTCTCAAGGAATGCATTTAAATGAATTCCATGTTATATTCTCATGTTATTGCTATTAAAATAGATTTTTGTGATTTGGCTACAGAACGCAACCTATTCTGTAGCTAATCATGGATTCTGTAGCTACTCTCACGGTCTGTCACGTTCCAGGTATCAAATGGAGAATTGAGCCACATGGGAATTTCCAGAATCATTTCCACATGGATTTTGTCCTATTCACTTGGTCGAGTTCGATAGAAAAGGAGGCTTAAGATCGTGGTCAAAGGCGTGGTCAAAGGACGTTAGAAGAAATAAAAGGACTCTTGATTTTCTCTATCATAGCAAATCAAGAGTTAAACAATCTAATTGCAAGTATAAAAGACGAATTAGCCACCTGTAGTAGAATTAGCTCATAGACAGTTATGTTTATTTTCTTTAAAATACCGGTTGTACAGAACTGAGAACAATTAAGTTTTAAGTTTAAGTTAAGATTTTGCTGATACACTATGTATTAAGAGTTCATTTTATCATAATAAAAATACCGTGTTCATGCCAATGATTGATTAAGTGCGTCTTTATCCAACTAAGATTTCAGCCGAATCAGTTGCAGAGGGTCCCTACACTGGAGGAGGTTTTTCATGCATTGTTTTAGTTTAATTTTCCTTACTCTGTTTTTGTTAATTCAGTTTTATGAGTAGATTAATGTTACATTTCAGTTCTGCTCATTAGCATAAAATTAAAACATAACTGTGCAATTATTTTTCTTCTAAGACATTTCGTGAGAATAGATCTTTATGTTTTCAATTTGAATCAAGTTTGAAGCAATAAAAATACACATTTATCTAGTTTTCTTACTGTTCTGTCATTTACTTTCTTTGAATAGAATTATCAATTAATTGTGTCAATGGATGTTCTCAAAGGTCATTTCAAGAAGATGATTATGAACTAAATGATTGAATGTCTAATTCATACAGTTATTGAGTTTTACTCTGCATATTTTACTTGCTTTCTAGGAACTTAGAAACTAAGGTATAATTGATTACACAACATCTCAAGAGGGTAATACTTCACAATGAATGTTGGAGTAAATCAAACATACATTAGTTGTTCACAGTTAGCTTTACATTATTTTACATCAAATTTTAGACCCTCATTTAGTTGCATCACTGATATTCTTAAAGGTCATTCCAAGAAGTTGATTCTATCATGTTTCAAGACTGAATGATTGAATGTTTAATTAATGCAATTCTTGAGTTATTTTCTGCATACTTTACTTGCTTTTCTAGATCATTAGGTATAGTTGGTTACTTAATATCATCTCAAGAAGATGACACTTCATATTGAATGACTGGAGTAACTAAATATACATTAGTTGTTTTCCTTTGCACACTTTACTTGCTTTTCTATAACATTAGAAGTTAAGGTATAGACAGTTGCTTACACACCATCTCAAGAAGATAACACTTCATATTGAATGCTGGAGTAACTAAATATACATTAGTTGTTTTTTGCTTTCACTTAGAACAACATTGCAATTTCAATCTCAGTTATAAGAATTAGAACCATGGAATAAGACTAATGATAAGATAGAAGTCATTAAGATAGATACCCTGTTTTCCAGATTAGATTATAACTAGCCAACAGTCTTTGATTTATTTTTATGTAAATTAAATTAACTTAGGAGAACTTCCTTTTCTTCCTTCTTAAAAATTCATTAGATTCATTTAATTTCTTTCATAGTTTTAAATTAAACATTCTTAGACATCAAAGAAAAAAACCCCCAAAACAACATAAAATACAAGCAACGAAGTAAGAAAAATGTTAACTAAGCAGTGCACCACACTTCATCAGTTTACAAACCTCGGTTGATAATTTATGTAAGAATTTTAAGACATCAAATTGACTAATAATTTTGGCGCCGTTGCCGGGGAAGTGTAATTAGGTAGCCTCATTTCTTACATCTAAAAAAAATGATATGCATAGAGAAAGAGACTCTAGGGGCAGATTCATAGCTAGAGGCAGGAGTTTAATCCCTACAACACCGCTTACTTCACCAAGATTACGAAGTGATACACCTCCATCTCAAACTCATATTCCATATTTTACTAGCCATAGACTTCCTGAAGTTCTAAGGTCAGAAATCCAATTAGGAGGATCTCCTACTTCATCCACTAAGGCAGTCTTAGAGGAAGAAGATCCTAGATCTCCAACAGAAGGAGTAACCTTTTTCACCTCTACAGGGGAACATATTCTAGTTGAAGAGTTAGAAATTCATAGTGGAGAGGAAGAATAAGTCCCTTTCTTCAACATACCATTGATAGAAGAAACAGAGGAAGATAAATTAACCTTGTAGGTTGAATCTTATATTAGCTCTGAAGAATCTATAATGGCAGGAAGAGGAGAAGAAGGAGAAAGAGAAGGATAAATTCTAAATGGAGAAAATGTAATATTTGGAGGAGGTAGAGGTAGAGGAGGAGATAGAGGAAGACGTAGAGTAAATGTAGAAGGAGGAAGAAGGAATGGGGTAATTGATAGTTCTTTTGGATTCCCTATAGTTGATGAAGATACAAATTCCACAATGAAAAATATCTCACCTTTTGTCCTCCCAATTTTTCATGGATTAAAAAGTGAAGATCCTGAAACCTTTTTGTTTGAATTTGAATTCTTGTGCATAACTTATGATTATTTACAAGAATCTCAAAAGCTCAAATTGTTTTCTTCAACATTGAAAGGAGCAACTCTAAAATGGTTCATGAGTTTAATCACTTGGTATATCAAAACATGGAATGACATGAAGAGAGAATTTTTAGAAAGGTATTTGGATTATTGCATACCCATCAATCACAAGGATGAAGTATTTAAAACAATGCAAAAAGAGGATGAGAATTTGGAGGATTTAATTGAACGATTCAATTATAACATAAAAAGAGAAAAAATGGATAATTTAGATCAAGATACTTTAAAATCTCTTTTATTAAAAGCCATTAGAGATGAATGGATAGAAATTATCAACATGATGGGGAAAGGGGATATCTCTCAACTTCCATTATTGGAAATTGGTGAATTATGTATCCATCTCTCAAGGGGAAACTAAAAAATTTGGAAAAATCCAAGAGATCCTTCTCTTGCTAGAGTAAATAGATCTGCAATTGGAACAGTGAGTTGGGAAAAATTTGGAAACATGCTTGATGAATTTAAAACATAATCTTAGGGAGTCTTAGTGAACAGATAGACACCCTTAAATTACAAAACAAGCAAAAAGCTGAGACTGATGCTTTAGCAATTTTCCGTCCCAATTGCAGAAAGAAGCATGCTTTAAGAGAATGTCCTCTTAATGAAAAAGTCATAGAGACCTGTATGATTTGTTTAGAAAGTCATGAGATTAAGATTTATCCTTTAATTCCAGGTCTTAAGGCTATTTTTCAAGAAGAAACAACTTCAAATCCAACAAAATCTCTTTGTTTTGTCTTTAGAAGACCATGGCAGGGGCCGCAAGGTGAAGGCTTTGACAATCAAATGTATACTCAGCCCCCACCAAATAATTGGAATTCTTGGCAACAACCTTGGCCTCAATCTCAATCTTGGGCTCAAGGAATGCAAAATCCCTATGGAAGATTCTTTCAATACTACAAATATCCTCCATCATATCCAAACTATCCTTCCCAACAAATTCCTCAACAAAATCAACAACCCCAACTCAAAAACCAAAATCCACAACTTTTACTACCATTTCCACAAAGACCAAATCAACTACCTGCCCAACCATTACCAAACCCCAATAATAAAAATCCTCAAAATACCTAGATGATAGAAGGACATCAATTTCCAACCTACATGATTACTCCTCTAGATCTTAATGATGTCCAACTTAGATATGATAGGATATTAGAAAATAAAAAGCCTTTTGTAGTTATTCAAGAACAAGATAGTTTTGAGGAAAATTCTCTACAACCAAATAAATTTTTTGAGGAAGGAACATCTCTTCAAAACCAGAATTCTGAAAATGAAAAACAAAAAGAGCCAGTAAAGTCAACTCCTATCATAGAGCAACCAGCAGTACCTACTTCTACACCTCTTTTTCCTGAAATATTACAAGTTGATAGATGGGTAGAAAAACATATTATGTTGCCCAATTATGATTTTCTAGATTAATTGAAAAATGTTTGTATCAAAATCCCTTTGTTACAGGCCATTAAAGAGATTCCAATTCTAGCCAAAACAATAAAGGAGTTGAGCATGAAGAAATCAGGAAGAAGAACAAAAGAAATAAAAAGAATTCAAATTGTAGGAAAAATTGTAGACATAATAATGGGAAAAATTTCCATACAAAAATATTTAGATCCAGGAGGTCCAGTTGTAAAAAAACATATCAATGAAGTTGAAATTCCAAATAAATTGATTGATTTAGGAGCAGAAATAAACATCATGAGCAAACAAACCACGGAACAACTCAAACTTCCTAATCTTCTGTATACACTTACATTACTGCAATTAGCAGACATATCTGTAATCAAGCCAGATGGTGTGTTAGAATATATTTCAGTATCCTTAGACTCTTGGGAGTATCCTGTTTATTTTATGATCTTAACTCCTAATAACAATCTAGAAGGACATCCACTTATATTAGGAAGACCTTTGTTGGCTACAATTGATGCTTTAATTAGCTGTAGATCTGGTGACATGTATATCTCTGATGGTAACTCAACAAAGAAATTCACTCTATATCCTCCAACAAGAACAATCACCGAGTTAGATGAAAAAGAATGGATTGATGATGAAAATGATATACAACCTCTCTTTACTATTTCAACCATTAGTGAAGATAGTCAAATCTTAAATTCAATGGAAACTTTTGAATCATCGCCAGAATATGAACATGATCAATTTCAAGAAAAATCCAATATTGAATATTTTTCATCTAGGCAGATGTCTCTTTATTCTATGGAATAATTTAGTAGCTCTACAGTTGAAATTTTTCCAGAGAAAACTTTGAACATAAACAATAACTTGGAGAGATTACAACAGGAAAATTTAATCAAAACATTACAACAACATTCATCTGCATATGCATGGGAATACACTGACATGAAAATAATTATTCCTAAGACTTTTATACATCACATCTACATTGAGGAAAATTTTAAACCTATTAGACAACCTCAAAGAAGGATGAATCCAAATCTTAGGGAAAGTGAGAAAGAAGAGTTGCAAAAAATGCTGAATGTAAACTTCATTTACCCAATTCAGAAAGTCAATGGATTTTCCCTTTAGTGATTGTGCCCAAAAAGAATGGTAAATGGAGGGTATGCATTGATTATCGAGAATTGAATAAATCTACTCTAAAAGTTTATTTTCCTTTACCCTTTATAGATCAAGTATTGGATACATTAGCAGGTAAGAAGTATTTCTCATTCTTGGATGGTTTTAGTGGTTACAATCAAATTCAGGTAGCACATGAAGATCGAGATACAACCACATTCACCTGTCCATGGGGGACTTATGCTTAGTGAGTACTTCCTTTTGGATTGTGCAATGAAATCACAACATTCCAAAGGGAAGTACTAGGAATTGCTTTTGATCTAATACATGATTGTGTAGAGGTGTATATGGATGATTTTATAGTTTATCAGAATACATTTGAAGAAGCTTTTGAAAATTTGGAAAAGGTTCTTAAAATATGTAAGGAAGCAAACCTTTCACTAATCCATGATGAAATGTTTTATGATGTTTACAGAATGGATTATTTTAGGACATCTCATTTCAGGAGATGGAATTAAAGTTGATAAATCTAAATTTGAAGTCATCTCCAAGCTATCAATTCCAAGTTATCAAAAGGATGTTAGAAGTTTTCTAGGATTCACATGATATTATAGAAAATTTCACTAAATTAGCATCCCCACTCTTCAAGTTACTCACCAAAGATTGTGAATTTAGTTGGAATCCTGATTACTAGTTGGCATTTGAGACTTTAAAAGAAAAAATTTCTGAAGCACCCATTTTAAAAGGTCCAAATTGGAAACTACCTTTTCACATTTCAATAGATGTTTCAGATATATCTCTAAGAGCTGTATTAGGACAAAAATACTTGATCCCCTATGCCAACTATTACACAAGCAAGACTTTGACTCCCACAAAGTTAAATTACACTGTAGCTGAAAAAGAATTCTTAGCTATTGTTCATGCTATCAACAAATTCAGACATTATATAACATGAAACCTTTTTTCATACAGATCACTCTGCAATTATATATTTAATGAATAAATATATTACTAATGGTAGAGTTACAAGATGGTTATTACTCTAGCAAGAATTCAACATTACCGTTCTAGACCGACCTGGAAAACAAAACATAGTTGCTGATTTCTTGTCTAGAATTCAAAATATCAAAGATGACACTCTAGTTGAAGATAAATTTGCTGATGAAAATATTTTTTCAATAACTACTCAGGCTCCTTGGTTTGCAAATATTGCTAATTAATTAGCTATAGGAAAACTACCTTCACATTTGTTTTTTTGGGAGAAAAGAAAAATCATTAAAATAAGTGCAAGATACTCATGGATTACTAATGAATTGTATAAAACAGGTTCAGATATCATTATCAAAATATGTGTTCGAGAAGATGAAATGCCTGAAATTCTTAAGGCATGTCATGATGAACCTTGTGGTGGACACTTTGCTAACAAGAGAACAACCTATAAAATCCTTCATTTAGGATATTATTGGCCATCCATATTCAGAGACGCCAAATAATATGTAAAAAGGTGTGACAACTGCCAAAGGGTAGGGAAATCTGCTCCTTCAGATGAAATGCCATTACAACCTCAGGTACTCATTGAACCTTTTGAAAATGGGCCTTGGATTTTGTTGGGCCAATCAATCCACCATATAAACAAAAGAAGTATATTTTGGTATGTACTGATTATGTCACTAAATGGGTAGATGCTAAATAATTACCTTTTTCTAATGAACGATCTGTAGTTAATTTTATTTTTGAGGACATCTTCACTCGTTTTGGTGTTCCAAGAGAAATTGTGACAGACCAAGGATCCCATTTTACATCCAAGTTGTTAAAAAATCTCGTGGAAGAATACAATTTCAAGCACCGAAAGTATACTCCTTATCATCCACAAGAAAATGGTAAATTAGAGTTTACCAATAAAGTGATTGAAGGAATTCTCACTAAGACTGTGCATCTACATAGAAGAGATTGGGCAGAAATGCTCCCTCAAGCCTTATGGGCCTACAAAACTACATGGAGAAATACAACAGGACATACTCCCTATGAACTTGTTTATGGGAAGCAAGTTCTGTTCCCTATAGAGTTTCAGATTCAATCCTTCAGGGTGGCAGTCCAATTGGGACTTGATTTATCAGAAGCACAAAAACATATATTAGAGCAACTCAATGAGTTTGATGAAATCAGGCAAGATGCAGTTCAAAGAACCAGTATAGTCCAGCAGCAAAGGGATAAATGACATGATAAGTATATCAAGGAGAAGAAGTTTCAAGAAGGAGATTAGGAACTTTTTTTCGATTCAAAATTCAAATATTTTCAAGGAAATTTTCAAACTCATTGGCTTGGGCCATATGAGATTGAAAAAGTCTTTGATAATGGAGCAATGAAGATAAGAACAATTGATGAAGAAAAGATACCTCTTCTTGTGAATGGTCATCAGTTGAAAATTTATCATAAGCCAATTTCAAAAGAAGAGTTTGCCAAAGGTGCAGAAAATGAATGAAGGTAATTAATTAATATACTTCTTCTTCACTAACATATATATATATATATATATATATATATATATATATATATATATATATATATATATATATATATATATATATATATAATTGGCATACTCATAAAGTGTATAAATATGAAAATAATAAAGTGTGTGTATATATATATATATATAATAAAGTGTATAAGTATGAAAACCAATCAATGATTGGCATACTTATACATAAAATACAGGGTGAAAATCAAATATTTTTGACATCCTATATTTTTCATTTCCTTTTTGCAATAAGTAGTAACACAAAACTACATTCATATTCCATCTTTGCAGCTCATAATCTGTAAATTCATTCCATTTTACAGTGTCATTTCATTCCATAGTCATATTCACTTTCATTCCATTTTCATAGCCATATTCACTTTCATTCCATTTTCACTGTCATATTCCACTTCCATTCCATTTCAAAATCATAATCTACTTACATTCCATTCCACAAACCATACTTCATTTTTTCTACAGATTCCATTTTGCAGCTGAGCAGATTTTACAGCTAACTACATTCTGCAGCTGATTCCATTCTGCAGTTGAGCACATTCTGCAACTGACTACATTCTGCAGCTGATTCTATTTTGCAGCCACATTACATTTCATTCAAAAGCTCTGACACATTTGTACAACCTACAAACAAATGATGATTACAAGAAATTGAAGACTTATGTTTTCAAGACCAACATGCTAAAAAGTACCTAAAAGAATCAACATCAAAGAAAACGAAAAGGTTAGTTATAAAAAGATAAAGTTGCAAAAATTTATTTTGATAGCAAGGTTAAAACATTAGCATGTATAATATGGATGATCATATGCTCCCTTGACAGATCATCATTTGATTTGATTGTGATTTCCATCATACCACAGATCAGCTACATCCTCCGCATTGTGTTTCATAATGGTCCATAATTGACTCCCTCATTGATGATTAATGGTCATGACCTGTTGACGTGACATATCCGTCCACATTTCTTTGAAACCCCAATCCATATCACCTATTTATTAATACAAACCCTCGATACCTTTCATCAGTTTCGTAACCCAATTCATTTCATAAATAGAGAAGGGTAATTCTAAAGGTTGAGAACTCTGCAGGCATGAGACTGATAGTCAGATTAGAACCGATGGGAAATAAATATATGGAAGGATACCCTCAAATCAAGGAAATGTTGCAGAAAGCTGGATGGCTCAAATTAATAGATAAATTCGATGGTTTTCACAAAGAGATTACAAAATCTTTTTCTCGGTCTTTTGATGGCACATAAATGGAAATTGGAGACATTAAATTCACAATTACTGAGTCATTCATGGCCGAAGCCACAAAACTTCCAAGGCTTGGCGAAAGGTGGTTAAAAAACAAAGAGTTTCACAATGAATCATGGAAAGTTATACTAGAAAACCCAGGTATGGATGTTTATGTTTTTAGAAAAGGTATCCTAAGCTCAACTCTTAAAAATAAATGGAGGAACATGCTCTTAGTTTTACAGAAATTTATCACCTGTGAAGGAAGGTTTGGTTGCATGTATGTATACCATATTCGATTACTGATATTTTCTTAGAAAATGGTTAAATAAATCTCCCCTTATTTCTGTTAAATAGCTTAAAAAGGATGTCCACAGACATGCAGAAAAGAATACAGTTTATTGATAACACCATGCATCACCATAAGTTGGTAAAGATACTGGTTGAGTTTCATTTAAAAAGAATAAGAGATACCTGGGAGAATTTTCTTATTAGAGATCATTTTCAAGAAGCACCAGAACAACTTAAAGAAGAAAATGTCAGAAATCGCAGAAGGAAGAAGACTGATACAAACATTAAAGACATTCTTGCATCTTCGTTGCATAAGAATGATGAAAATATCATGTTTGAAGAGCAGACAAAGATCAAAAAACAAAATAAAAACAAGACAGGAGGAAAGATAAGAAAGAGGAGCAAAGACAAAAATAAGGAAAATGTAAATCCTCCACAACTAAGAAGGAGCTCCAGACTCCGAGGTTCGATGAATAAAACACTACCAAAAGAGATAGAGTTTGTAAGTTTAGATGAGGAAACTCCAATACCATCTCTTGTCAATATTTATCCTCCACATTGTCCTCAAAATTCTCCTATTCATAATTTTTAAGGTAGCCCTAGCATAAAATCTCCAGGCATAGACCCAACACAACAAGAAATATATAATTACATAGAATCATTGGAGAAGAGAAGTGCAATAGTGAATCCTATCAATCCACAAGAACCTCTAGTTGAAACTCTCAAACATGAAATTTATGAACTAGAGATATTGAATAGGCATATTAAAGAGGAGAATGAGACCTTGAAGCAACCGAACAAGTTGGAAAAGGTAATTCATGACAATACCATTATGCATTTAGGACTTTGGTACAAGAAGAATAGGAATTTGAAAAGAAAGAACACGTCACTAAAGAAGGCAATCATTAATCTCAAATACAAGCTTCTTATGAGAAAACCCAGGTCAACAATCACTTCAAAGAAAAACAAAATAAGGAAGTTGGATGTGTTAGAAGAAGTGTCTAAAAAAATGTAGTAGGAGAGGAGGATCCACATTTTTGATAAATTTCATGAGGACATGCATTGACTTTGTAGTGGGGGTATGTTGAACCTCAGAATTATCCTCTCTTTGACATCCTTTCTCACATTTTCCCCTTAATTTATCATAAGATCACATATTACAATAAATGATAAATGCCATTTTTTGTCTCAAGGAATGCATCTAAATGAATTCCATGTTATATTATCATGTTCTTGCTATTCGAATAGATTTTTGTGATTTGGCTATAGAACACAAACTATTCTGCAACTAATCGTGGATTCCGTAGCTACTCTCATGGTATGACAGGTTCCATGTATCAAATGGAGAATTGAGCCACATGGGCATTTCCAGAATCATCTCCACATGGATTTTTTCCTATTCACTTGATTGAGATCGATAGTAAAGGAGGCCTAAGATCGTGGTCAAAGGCGTGGTCAAAGGACATTAGTCAAGAACAGAAGGACTCTTGATTTTCTCTATCATATAAAATCAAGAGTTAAACATTCCAATTTCAATTCTAAAAGTCGAATTAGCCACCTGTAGTAGAATTAGATCATAGACAGTTATGTTTATTTTCTTTAAATACCTATTGTATAGAACTGAGAAGAATTAAGTTTTAAGTTTAAGTTAAGCTTTTGCTGATACGCTGTGTATCAAGACTTCGCTTTATCATAATACAAAGACCGTGTTCATTCCAATGATTGCTTAAGTGCATCTTTAGCCAGCTAAGATTTCAGCCAAATCAGTTGCAGAGGGCCCTTGCACTAGAGGAGGTTTTTCATGCATTGTTTTAGTTTATTTTTCCTTACTCTGTTTTTGTCAATTCAGTTTTCTGAGTAGATTAATGTTAGATTTCAGTTCTCCTCATTAGCATAAAATTAAAACATAACTGTGGAATTATTATTCTTCTAGGACATTTCATGAGAAAATATCTTTCTGTTTTCAATTTGAATCAAGTTTGAAGCAATAGGAATACAAAGTTATCTAGTTTTCTTACTGTTCTGTCATTTACTTTCTTTGAATAGAATTATCAATTAATTGTGTCAATGGATGTTCTCAAAGGTCATTTCAAGAAGATGATTATGAACTAAATGATTGAATGTCTAATTCATACAGTTATTGAGTTTTCCTTTGCATATTTTACTTGCTTTATAGGAACTTAGAAACTAAGGTATACTTGATTTCTTACACAATATCTCAAGAGGGCAATACTTCACAATGAATGTTGGAGTAAATCAAAAATACATTGGTTGTTCACAGTTAGCTTTACATTATTTTACATCTGCTTTTAGATCCTCATTTAGTTGCATCACTGATATTCCTAAAGGTCATTCCAAGAATTTGATTCTATCATGTTTCAAGACTGAATGATTGAATGTTTAATTAATGCAATTACTGAGTTATTTTATGCATACTTTACTTGCTTTTCTATATCATTAGGTATAGTTGGTTACTTAATATCATCTCAAGAAGGTGACACTTCATATTGAATGACTGGAGTAACTAAATATACATTAGTTTTTTTCCTTTACGCACTTTACTTGCTTTTCTGGAACATTAGAAGTTAAGGTATAAACATTTTCTTACACACCATCTAAAGAAGATGACGCTTCACAATGAATGCTGGAGTAACTAAATATACATTAGTTGTTTTCTACTTTCACTTAAAACAACACTGAAATTTCAATCTCAGTTATAAGAATTAGATCCATGGAATAGGACCAATGATAAGATAGAAATCATTAAGATAGATACTCTATTTTCTAGATTAGATTCTAACTAGCCAACAGTCTTTGATTTATTTTTATGTAAATTAAACTAACTTAGGAACACTTACTTTTCTTCCTTCTTGAAAATTCATTAGATTCATTTAATTTCTTTCATAGTTTTATATTAAACATTCTTAGACATCAAAGAACAAAACCCCCAAAACAACATAAAATACAAACACCGAAGTAAGAAGAAGGTTAACTAAGCACATATAGTGCACCACACTTCATTAGTTTACAAACCTCGATTGATAATTTATGTAGGCAATTTAAGACATTAAATTGACTAAACAGTTATCCAATTTCACTTTGAAATGTTACACCACTGATTAGATATATGGATGATTAAGTATTATAATGAAGAGATGCGAAATATGATAATATAACAAATTAATCCAAACATCATATACAAATGCACTATCAAATTTTAATTTATATGAATACTGCTATAAGATATATGTCGATTTTTTGAAGAATAATGGATTTAAAAAATTACAATAATTGCACTATCACGGGTCTATGTTTCCAAAAAAGAGAAAATCTCATTCAAAAAACTAGTGCATCTATAACATTAAAACACATCGGTGCATTATGTTATACAAAAGAACCGTGATGACATATTTTTGCATGGATGATGCCTTTTCAGAAAACAACAACATCGATGCGTTTATCTATTCAAGCACCGAACTTGTTTAAGATTACACTCTGGTGCATTTTAATTCTTAACGCACTAGTGGTTTCATATATAAGTAACAATCACTATCCTACAAAATATTATTTCCAGCCTGGTGTTTTTACAAACTATATGCATCGGTGTTGCAAGTTAATAAAAAACACCGGCTCAATAATTATTTTTTGCGGGCCCCGATGTCGTTCCTTACAAGAATTGCCTAGAGCTTTTTTTATCCATTAGCATCAATGCTGTATATATTACGCACTAGTGTTATTTGCATTCAATGCCTCAGTGCTTTTAGTTATGTATGCTACCTGATGCTTTTATATGTGTAACGCACTGGTGTGACTTGTTCCATTAAGCGCACCGCCAAAAAAACATCCGCTAAAACCTCTAACCGCCCAATTTTTATTTATATTTATTTATTTGTTTTTTCTAGTTGTGATGAAGTTATGCTAAAACCTCCGCTATCACAAAAAATGTTTTAGCGGATGTTTTTTTGACAAAATTTTCCAATTTTATAACAATAAACACCTCTGTTAGAAGGTATTTTCCTTGTAGTGATTGGCTCGATTGGTTCGCTGGATCTATGGTTTGTGTTGGTTGGTTGGTGACATAATTTTTTTGGTTTTCTAACTGTGTGGTTTGTGAATTTAATCATTGGCTCTATGGATTTGTGAAGTCTCATTGATTTTTTTGTGATACAACTTGTTTGGTATGCTGGATTTCAGGTTCCCATTGGTTTGTTGGAGATAAAACATTTTTGGTTCGTTGGCTCTATGGTTTTCATTGGTTCATTGGTGACATAACTTGTTTGGTTTCCTAGCTTTGTGGTTTGGAAAGTTGATCATTATCTCTGTGGTTTGTGAAGGTTCATTGGTATAACTTGTTTGGTTGTCTGGTCTATGGTTCAAGTCTATGGAGGGCTTTGGTTTGTGGCACACATATATTGGTTGAAAATAAAACTAGTTGTGAACCATGATATGACACAAAGTAATGCATAGTCAGATTGGTAGTTGGTTCTAGTTTGTATACAATAAGTTACAAGTTCGATTCCCAGAGAGCTCACCTTTATTTTTATTTTTTTAAATAGGGTGACTAGTGCACCAAAACTAGTTAATCTGTGAAATAATTAAGCTATCTTGCTGATCCCTTAAAGGGCCATTTTCTGGAATACGCCCAAAATGTGCTATTTTTTTGAACACTTAATTTATTATATGGTTTTATATGGGTTTTGAGGTGATTTTGTAGCCAAATTGAATTCCAAGAAAGGGGAAATGATCAGAATTCAATTTTGATCTTTTTAGGGGTTATGAAGAGCCATGAATATGCATTTTTTTATGTTGTACATCTATATTTTTCATTTTTGGGCTTTGAATGAGTTTCATGGTTTATGAGCAGGTGTTGTATGTATGACCAAAATGGGATTTGGGAAAGTGTTATGCTACTAGATTGATGAATAGGTTTTTGTGTTGACAAGTTATGCAAACCTTGATTATGACATCTTGATGAACAATGGTTATGACATATTGACGAACATAGGTTGTGATAACAATGGTATGATCAATTTTTGAAAATTTATATTATTTGTGATACTTGTGGATATAGCTTGGAATATTGTGAAAAGTGGTCCAAAATAGGTTGAAGAAGGAGGTAGGCGCCTCCATCAAGGTTTTATCCAAAATTAGGTTGAAACCTACTACAAGTTGGTGCTTGCACATTGTCAAGTTATATCTTATTGCAATTCAGTGCTTTCACATTTTTGGGATTGGTGCCTGAAGCAGTTTGGTGCCTACAAATTTACTTTTTGGGGTTGGTGCCTCTAGTAGGTTGGGTGGGGCCTACAAATATATGAAATCAAATTGAAGAATACAAAAAGAATTCGTGGTATTCCCCCGCAAGGGTTTCCACATAAAAATTGGTGTTCTCATGTGTTGATGTGATGACTAGTACTTGATGCATTATTTTATTCACTGTTATTTATTGATGCACTATTATATATCCAGTTATTGATGAAATGGTTTTCAAATGTTAAGTTTTTTATTACACCGATTGACCCCCCTCTCAGTGTAATATTTAGTCTAACAATTGATATTATAGGAGGTTCCTTCAAAAATAGACCGTTGAAAATGGTAACAAGAAATATTGAAAATGGCACCTAGGGGGCTTCTGATTTAATTGTCCCTTAATTAAATTAGAAGTAAAATTGTAATTCCATCACATGATAGCTTGTAAGTGCTAACTGAGTCAGGAAGACTTAGTTAGCCCAGTTAATTCGAGTTGAGGGTCAAACTGGAGGCATGTAGAGTCCACTCGAAGTTTTAGGGGGTCCAGTTACAATTATTTGTGAGTCGTAATTAGTTAAATCAATTATTTGAGTTAAAATCAGTTTAACTAGTTATAACTGAGAGATGAGCTAGTGATAGGTCAAGTGAATTAAATCTGATTTAATTCACAAGTAGTGATTAATAAGTTAACTAATAATTATCTATAAATAGTTGTTGCATGTTAGTTCTATGGAAGGCCCAGTTCAGATTGGGGTTAAAGGGAAGATAACAATCAGTTGTATAATTAGAAAATTGTATAGGTCATGCATGAGGTCATTAGGTTTCCTTGAAGGATTTTTGCAATCAATTCTTTGGAATTTCGATATTAATAGGGACATAATTCCTCCAAGAATGCATAAGCAAGGTTGGTTAGATAGAGGCTGAGATTTGGTTAAGTATTGGAACGATTTTTCCTAGATCAGAGTGACACAATAAACAAAGTGAAAAGGTTTCTTAGGAAGGGAAATAACATTGTATTGTTTCATGATCTTGAATTTATGAAATATAAAGATAGCGGGATTTTGAGTAGTTTCTTTCCCCAGATACATCTTGTGTTTTGCGATTGATAATTTCTTTCTCTTACTTGTTTATGTGATTGTGCGATCGAAATTGGTTTATGCAATTTGTAGAAGTGATTCGATGTTTTGTTTTATGACATTCAAAGATCAGTTGAATCCTTTTAGATATTTATACATGGTATCAAATTAGGAATCACAATAGAAGAAAAGAATAAAATTTTCTTTTTAAACAAGTACTTTGAATTTGGAAATTTATTCTTCAGGACCAACAACAGATCAAGATGTATTTCAATGGCTTGAGATTCGAATATGACCTTGAGGGAAATTTGAATTAAATAGCATGGAAGGACAGGATGGAGGCAGTGCTAGAGGACAACAAACTGAAGGAATTCATAGACAGTGATATTCCCCAACCCGCAGTAGCAGATGCTCAACTTCTTGATGCATCGAGGAAGAAGGTAGCAAAGGCAAGAAGGATCTTGTTAGAAGGAGTTTGAGATAATATTGTCTTGAACCTCCATGGAAAGGCATATCCATATGCCATGTGGAAGGCCTTAACAAATATGTTTTAGAATAACGATGACCATAGGAATCTGACGCTGAAAGACAAGCTCAGAAAGATTAAGATGAAGGAGGGCGAGATGATACCAAAATACTTGATGAAGTTCACTCAATGTCGAGATGAGATTTGAAGTGTTGCTGTGACAATATCCTAGGATGATTTGGTGAGCCTAAAACTTCTAGTCCTTCCCAAGAGCTGGAACAACTACCAAGACTTGGTGCATGGGAGGGAGAAGCTACTAAATTGGGAGCGATTGTGGTTCGACTTGGTACAAGAAGAAATAAGGCAGAGCACCAGAGACGGGACCTATTCAAATGAAAAAGAAGAATATTTTGAATTAGTCAGAAAAGGAAAGAAATCCAAGGGAAATAAGTCTTAAGGCGAATATGGAAAGAGATACTTGTCTAAGATCAAGTGTTTTCACTATCACGAGTACAGGCGCTATGCCACGAAATTTCCATAGAAGGCAAGCAAGAAGGAGCCTGCAAATGCAACAACAGGTGAAGCTCTGGCTTCACAGTTCGAGCTTGATTTTACTCTCATTGCATGCATGGACAACACTATAATGGGATGCATGTGGTATATCGACAACAGTGCCTTTTTCCATATGACAGGGAATAAATATCTCTTTAGTGACTTGGAGGAGCAGGACCTCCAACAGAGCATAGAGTTTAGAGATGATAGGAGGTATAGTGCAATTGGAATATGTATAGTTACCTTTTAGTGGGAGACTAGCTCCCCTCTCAGACTCAAAGATGTTTTCTTTGTTCTAGGACTAAAGAAGAATCTTGTTTCTGTAGCGGTATTGGAAGATCGTGGATATGATGCAATATTTAGAAAAGGAAATTTTTTCCTTAGAAACATCGCCACGGGACAGGTGAAACAGATCGGTGTGTGAGTCAAGAACCTTTATAGTCTCTATGTCTAAGATGCATGCAAATATTTTAGGAGTAAAGGGAAGGCAAGATACTTGGTGTTTGAGAGGGAGCATAAATTACCTCTCAACATGCAACCTCAGAAGAAGCTTCAAAAATTTGTGGAGAAGAGGGAGCAGATGCAGCCATACCTCTAGGTGAGAGGTGGGATGATGTGAAGACATAATCCCAAGAGAATAAATTTCGGTAGGGTCCATTGAGATTTCTTGTCTCATGGATCAGTACCTGGCTGCGCGGGGTCCATAATACACAGTAGCATTATGGATAAGCGGCGATTGATACAGTCAGATATCCGAGTGACATATGTCACATACTATAACACATATCAGAGTTAGCAACAATGCATATGGCACATATGTAGAGTCAATAGCAGTAAAATTTTTTCAGTAGAAAATGCAATAACTAATAGCAGTCAGATACTCTGATGACAGATGCATCATACTTATTCAGTTTGGATGCTTTTTAGTTTCAAAAGTTGCAGAAGCAAAAACACTAGGGAAGTGTTGCATGCAGAACATTCCAAAGATACCAGATGAGGATAGATTGAATTCATTTCTTATGGAGAGGGAGTGTTGAAAACAATAACAAGAAATATTGAAAATGGCACCCAGGGGGCTTCTGATTTAATTTTCCCTTAATTAAATTAGAAGTAAAATTGTAATTCCATCACATGAAAACTTGTAAATGTTAACTAAGTCAGGAAGACTTAGTTGGCTCAATTAATTCGAGTTGAGGGTAAAACTAGAGGCATGTAGAGTCCACTCTAAGTTTTAGGGGGTCCAATTACAGTTATTTGTGAGTTGTAATTAGTTAACTCAATTATTTGAGTTCAAATCAGTTTAACTAGTTCTAACTGAGAGATGAGCTAGTGATAGGTCCAATGAATTAAATATGATTTAATTCAAAAGTAGTGATCAATAAATTAACTGATAATTCACTATAAATAGTTTTTTCATGTCATTTCTAAGGAAGGCTCAGTTGAGATTGGGGTTAAAGGGAAGATACATATCAATTTTATAAATAGAAAATTGTACAAGTCATGCATGAGGTTATTAGGTTTCCTTGAAGGAATTGCACAATAAATTCTTAGGAATTTCATTATTAATAGGGTCACAATTCCTCCAAGAATACGTAAGAAAGGCTGGTCATACAGGGGCTGAGAATTGGTTTATTATTGGACCAATTTTTCCTAGATCAGAGTGAAATAGTAAAAAAGTGAAAAGGTTTCTCAGGAAGGGAAATAACATTTTATTGTTTCATGATCTTGAATTTATGCAGTATATAGATAGATGGATTTTGAGCATTTGATTTCCCTAGATACATCTTGTGTTTTGCAATTGATAATTTATTTATCTTACTTGTTTATGTGATTGTGTGATCGAAATTGGTTTCCACAATTTGTAGAAGTGATTCACTATTTTGTTTTAGTACATTACAATATCAGTTGAATCCATTTAGATATTTCTACATAGTCAATCAACGGAAGTATGATACAAGGAGTCATGGAAATAGAAGATCAAGAATAATATTTGAATTTGGATGCAAATGTTTTCATGATTTTGAAAATTGAGTTGGAAGAGTCCAAAAGGATGAATAAAAATTTGTCAAAACAATTAAGAGAAAAGGAAAAATAAATTTTCCTCCATAGAAAAGAATAAGACGCAACAGAAAAATCAACAAGAGAACCACTTTTGGATCAATTTCATCATAAGAAGGAAGGAATCAAGGTCAAAATCAATAGTAGGGAGAAATTATCTAAGTACCAATGATTATTTTATGGATATTGTTATGTATGCTATAAGTTTTTTCATAAGGTAGTTGATTGTAGAATTTATGAAAGAAAATGATTTCTAAAAAATAACTACTCAAGAAAATTCTCAAGAATTATGTATCGTGTCAGTAGAATTCTTCATGTGCCATAATTTTAAACACAAGGATCGAAATTGTAAAATCAATCAAGGGAAGGAAGAATGTCCCACTAAATTGAATGTATGGAAGAAAGAAGAAGAACGGTGTCGTCTCATGTTGTATGCTCAAATACAATAAAATAAATTATATGTTGATAACAACTGGGCAATACACATGATAGGAAATTATAGCAAGTTCATAAAACTTGAGGAGATATATGGAGGTAAGGTAATTCTAGGAAATAATAAATCGCAAAAATCATTAGAAAATGAATTGTTGCATTGATAACCGAAGGAATAAATCCCAATAAATATTGTATATGGAGGGATTGAAACACAATGTCCTTAGTGTTAGTCAAATGTGTGATCAAGGGTATGATATCATGTTCAACTCTAAGATATGTGAGATTATAAATTCAGATTTTGGAAAAATGATAGCAAGAGATAACAAGACTGAAGGCAATGTATACATCCTTGATGGATTTGAAATTGAGAAGTGTTGCATTGGAAGGATAGATGAAAGCTGGTTATGGCACAAGAGGTTGGGATACATCAGTTTAAATTAAGTTACAATTGCACAAGATATTAGGGACATGCCCATAACATCAAATTCTGATAACGCCATTTATAAAACATATCAGTTTGGGAAGTAGAATAGAGTCTTCTTTAAAAAAAAAAATATTCAACATCCAGGCCATTGGAAATCATTCACATAGATCTTTTCAGACCACCCATGACACATACTATAAAGGGAGAAATGTATTTCATGTTGTTTTTAGATGATTTCACAATAATGACTTGGGTTAGTTTTCTTAAATATAAATTAGAAGCCTTCGATAAATTTAAGGCTTGCAAGGAACTTGTTGAAAATGAAATGGAATTGAATATTATATGTATAAGAATTGATAGAGGAGGAGAATTTTCCTCCCAAGAATTCAATGATTTTTTTGAACATCATGGAATCAGGAGACACTTCACTATTGCAAGGACTCCTCAACAAATTAGTGTGGTTGAAAGAAAGAAAAATATAATTCAAGATATGGCTAGATATTTTATTTTTAAAGCTAAATTAATGATTATTTTTGGGGAGAAACAATAAATAAGACAATATATATCTTGAAAAGAGACCAAATTAGGGAAAATAACACCAAAAATCCTTACGAATTATGCAAAGGAAGACCTTCCACAGTGAGAAATTTCAAAATTTTAAGAATCAAATGCTACATCAAAGTGAATGAAGAAAATCTAGGGAAATTCAAGTCGAGAGTTGATGGAGGATTCTTATTAGAATATGGCTCAAGGGTTACAAGTGTTATAACTTGATGTAAGCACCTCCTCCCACATTTACCCATTTCTACAAGCTCTCTAGGGTAAACATGAGACGCATGTCGCTATGATATGACCTGACATGCAAGTTCTAGTTATGGAAATAGGGCCTACACATCAACAACTTACAAATATCCCTCAGTAGCACTAGATCACCTAGAGGCCAGTCCACAACCTTTGATGACCATATCCTGAGCTGGAACTGTCATTTAACAAGCTTAACCCCCAACAAAACATCCATGCGGGTATGAGCCTCCAACCACATGGCATAAGCCCACTTCCATTCAATTATGACTCAAAAACTCCGGTTCTAAGCATGCAGTTCTAAGATTTGAGCCACTTTTCTAGTATAGAATCCATACCACTACCCATAACTCCTTGTAACTTTCCATAATCATAATTAACATGGTAACAATGCAAAAAATTCAAGCTTGAAGCAAGAACTTGCCCTAGAATGCCTACTACACATCAAAAATTTCGTTAAACATATGGTAAATGTGTGAGCTATAGGTCATGAATGAATATCTTATAATAGACTTATGAATTTCATCTAAGAATCACTAAGAAGGCTCCAAGCCCTCTCTAGCTAGATTCAATAACACTCATTAGCCCATGCATTCATCGAGCATTCAATAAATTATCAAAATATGTCAAGAACCATATATAGAATACATCATATAACCAACAAATAACCATAATAGAAACCATGTAAAATCATCCATAATGTCAATATGATAACCGGTACAAGTGTGCATAGATCACAATAGGAAAATAAATCGCATTAACATATGGAAGTGCCAACCAAGTCAAGGACTTCCACGTACCACCTGGCCGTAGATTGGGTTGGACCAAATCTCTCTTTCAACCAATCACCCCCGTGCCATATTTTAAGCATGAATGTGGGATCTCATGGATTAAACAAAAAAAAAACCAAACCAGGGCTTCCAGAGGCTAAACCACCTCAACCCTCAACCACATGATTCCATCTCTATGGTTCAGAAATCACTAAATTCAACCAGATCGATATTTGCCCAAGATATCTAGGGCTCGAGGTACTAGTAACTCAACCCACAACCTTCCAGGGCTCTAAAGGGTTTTTTCCAACTGTGACTCTAAGAATTAGTAACTCAACCCACCAAAGGTTCCAAAGAATTTGTACCAACCTATGACTCCAGGAATTTGTAACTCAACCCAAAATTTTCTAGGGATTCCAGAGTGTTTGTTCCAACCCAAAAACACAAGGAACCTGAGCACCAATAAAAAATCAAGTGGAAAACCCAAAACACCATGACTATCTAGGAAATGGAAAGGCAGGGATGAAACCATTGTCAATCTAGGAAAATATCCATGCCAATGACAACACATAACCAAGGAATCACATGCATATACCATGCATCCAAAATCAACAAGGAAATAACACATGCAACCTATTACCTACCAAGTATCCTTGTTGTAGATGTTGATCTAACTGTTCCCTTGCACTCCCTTACTTTCCTTTGATTTCTTTCTCTAATCCAAGTGAATACTAGAGTGCTCCATGCATGCTCCAAAAATTATGTAAGTGTGCAAGAGTATGAGGGAATTAGAGCATGAAAGGGAGAACCCAAACTGAACTTAAAAAAATATTTGAAATGTTTCTTTGGTGCCATTTTATTATTGTTGTCTCCTTTTTTTTATTTTTCCTCTAATTTCCCTTGCATGAAAATCTGTGTCTCTTCACCTTCCTTTTCTCCTATTTTCCTTTATTTTCATAATTAAATGCTGATTATTGCATCTTTTCCTTTGCCAATGCCTTTTCCAATTTCCATAGCCATTAATTAAGTGATGTCCATTATAATGTTTTTCCCAACATTCAACTTGGAATACATGTCCCATGACCTTGGTCTTATTTTATTTACATGTAAAATCAACCAGGGGCTGTTACAAACCCCCCCCCTTTGCAATAACACCATCCTCGGTGTTCAATGCTGCTTATAAAAAAAAAATATGTTGTCCATGGAGCTTTATAACACATTACATCATACTAAACTGCTAAAACCATGAACACGATATTTCTTATTGGAGGTTTATAACACAACTCATTGTTAGTAGATTTTTGGCTTCTATGATCCATCAATAAATTATGAAGAAATCTTTATAATTTAATAATTTTTATTTAATATATATATATATATATATATATATATATATATATATATATATATATATATATATATATATATATATATATATATATATATATATATATATATATATATATATATATATATATATATATATATATATATATATATATATATTAATGTCTTAATAGCCGTTAGTAACGATTTTTAATTTTATTGATTTAACTATTTTTAGTTTATTTTATTTTTATTTTTATTTTTATTTTTATTTTTATAGAATTACAATATAATAATATATAATTAAATTTGAATATTCAAACTAGCCGTTTCAAATTGTAATTAACATTTAAATTAGTGGAACTATTTTTATTTTTATTATTTTGTTTTAATTATTATAACTAACCGTTTTTGGATTTCATAGTCGAATTAGCTGTTATAACAGTTTTCTTTGCATCTCCTACATCTATTTAAACTTAACGACTGATCTGATCTCTCACCTAGTCCTGATGATGAACCACACTGGTTGGTTCGAAACGCGTCAAATTTTTTCATGATAATGTGATTATTACTGAAATATTTCTTCATAATTTATTGATGGATCACAGAAGCCAAAAATCTACTAATATTGAAACCCTGCTCGGTAGGGCCTTGGCAATGAATGTTCATCATTTTGAACGGGCACGCTTGCGGGTATCTAAGTTGAGATCAGATCTGACCTTTCTGAAAAGATGTAGAGATGCTTCCATTATTCCTTCTTTTGCTTTGATAAAACATCCGCTCAACATTTCGAAAAACCATCGTGTATGTTTGAAAACTAGCCTCGCGCTCATTCGATGTGAGATCTCTAAGGTTAGAAGAAGCTTGGATTTTTTATCAAGAAAATTATTGGCGTGGCATTTGAATCTGTCCAATTCGATTCCATCAGACTTATGGACAATAATTGATGCCAGGTCTGCTATTAAATCCAGTCACTGGGAGGCTTTGTGGAAGGAGAAACTTTCGTTAAAATTTCTGAAGCTGTATAAAAGGTCTTCTCGGGCAGATCAAGATTCGGTTCAGTCAACGAGCAGGGTGAATGCAGGACAAATTTCAGCGCTTCTTTCCTGGGTTTCGGATGTTTCTTCGCCAGCTATTTCAATTTGCAGTGTTCCTCCTGCTTCAGATTCGTCATTTTCCTTGGTTGGTTTGTTTGATGGGGTTAAATAGTCTGATTCAAAAAACAATGATTGCCTTCAGAATTCGTTAATGTCCAGTGATCTATGCTCTGCAGTCGGTTTGGTGAATTCAGGACAACGTTCTTTGGAGATTGAGAAAACCTCTATTGATGTTACTTCGATTGACGGGCAGTTTAATAAACTCTGTGCTGAATGGAGATCGCCACTTCCAAAGTCGGGGAGATTATCTGGCGTTGCCCAGTTTGTTGAGAAAGATGGTTTAAATGTTGGCCAGTCTTCTGGAGGATCTGATAGATTCACTTTTCTCACTTCTAGTTGTTCTAATTCAGTTCCTGTTGGCTCTAAATAAGATGGGATCGTGAGTGATGATTACCGGTCTTCTACAGAATCCGGTGGATACGCGGCCCTTAAATCCAGCGTTTCGAATCCTTGCAATACAACTCTTGCTGATTCTGAAATTGACGTGAACGTAGGTGGAGATTGCCAGTCTTCTGGAGGATATGGTGGAGTCTCTACTCTCTTTCCCAGCGTTTCGATTACAGAGAATACCTCTCAGGTAAGTTCTGACGGTGACGTGGGTTTAAACGCTGACGTAATCTTAAATTCGAACAATGATAATTTTTCATTTAACCCTTTAAGCTCTAATGAATTTCTAACTAATTTTAGAGATTACTATAATATTAATGAAATTAAATTAAATACTCCTAATAATAATCATTTAGTTATGGATAAAAACTATATCAATTTTAAAAATGAAAAAGGGTCAAATGATTATATTAAAGGATTTTATGAACTTAATAATAAATATGATTATAATTCTATTATACATAATAATTTTAATAATGACATAGCTAAGAAAATTAAAAATAACAGTATTAAGATTATTAATAATGAGTCTACCATTGATAATTGTATTAATAATGGCTTTACTATTGATAATAGATTTAGTAATGATAGGATGAAGAATATTAATAATGACATTTTACTATAGATAATGGTAAGATTATGAGTTTTAATGAAGATAGAAATAAATTTAGTAATGATAATACCAATTCTATTAATAATTCTAATAATAATATTATCTCTAGTAATAAAGTAGTTAATCTTTCGAGCTTCTCCTTTGATTCGTCGGTTTATAGGCTTTTAGAAAAAGGCTTTAATTTTTCCCTTGTTCCTAGGAAAATTCCGGTTCATGATATTATTTGCGATATTGAATTTGGCATCAGAGACTTACCAGATTCTTCTAAGGACATTATAAGGCAAGATTGTGCGGTCATTTTAAGGAAGGCCAAGCCCCCTAAGAGTAACCTCAAAAAGTCAAAATTTGAAGCCTTAAAATCCTTAAATAATAATAAGGATATTGTTGTTCTTAAAGCGGACAAAGGAGGTGCTGCTGTAATTATTAATAAAGAGGATTATAGGAAGAAATTGTTAGATCATTTAGAGAATAGTGGGAGCTACAAAAAACTTTCTAAGAATCCCTTGAAAAAGGTTTCAAGAGTTGTAGCTGAGGCTATCAAGTCAAGAAGCTCTGTGGGTTCTCTTAGTAAGAAGTTGATTGAAAGCAACCCCCTTACTCCAAGAATCTATGGTCTCCCCAAAATCCATAAGGATGGTGCTCCTCTTCGACCCATTGTTAACACCATTGGGGGTTCGACTTATCTTCTTGCTAGGTATTTAGCCTCTAAGCTTAAGCCTCTTGTAGGTCGTACTGATTCCTTTGTTAAAGATTCTGCTTCTTTTGTTAATAAGTTAAAAGATGTTAAAATGGGACCTGAAGATAGGTTTGTTAGTTTCGATGTTGTCTCTCTTTTCACCAATATCCCTATTAAGGAGGCCATTGAAGTCATTAATCGGATAACTGATCCTGATACTGCCTTTTTAGTTGAGATTTTCTTAACTTCTACTTTCTTTAGTTTTGAAGGAGATTTTTATGAACAAACCTGTGGTGTTGCTATGGGTTCTCCCCTTTCTCCGGTTGTTGCTAATATCTTTATGGAAGATTTTGAGTCCAAGGCTCTTTCCTCTGCTCTGCACCAACCAAAGCTTTGGAAAAGGTTTGTAGATGATACTTGTGTCATCTGGCCTCATGGTAGGGAAGAGCTTGATCTTTTCTTCATTCATCTTAATAGTCAATCTTCCTCCATAAAATTTACCATGGATTATGAGGTGGATGGGAGCCTTCCTTTCCTTGATGTTCTTATCTGTAGGAAAGAAGATGGTTCTTTCTCTTATCAAGTTTTTCGTAAAAAAACCCATATTGAACAATATCTTCGGGCTGATTCTCATCATTTTCCTGCTCAAAAGTTAGGCGTCCTCAACACCTTAGCCACTAGGGCATTGAGAATCTCTGATGAGTCTCACTTAGAGGGAGAAAATACCCATATCCTTAATGTTTTTTGTTCTAATGGTTATAGTAAGTCTCAAGGGCTTAAAGCTTTTCTTAAAGCTGAAAGAGGCTCCTTGGTTAAAAATAAAAATCCTAATCAATGGTCCTGCAATGTAAGGCTTTCTTTTATTCAAGGTACCATTGATAGGATTGCTAGAATCCTTAGGAAGCATAGGGTTTCCTCTTCCTTCAAACCCCTTAACACGATTCGCAACTCTCTTAACTCAGTTAAAGATCCTGTGAACCCTAAGGATGGAAAAGGTGTCTATCTTATTCCTTGTTCCTGTGGGACGCCTTACATTGGTGAAACGAGTAGGTCCATTAGCCAAAGGATGTGTGAACATGCAGCTAACATTAGACATGGCAGGTCCCGCACCTTTGCCCTAGCTGAACATGTGGAAAAAACTAACCATCATATCTGCATTGAAGAGGCTAAGGTCTTAGCCAAGATTGATCATTTTCATCATCGTAAGTTAAGAGAGGCCCTTGAAATTGAAAAGAAGCCCATAAATCTCAATAGAGATGACGGTTGGAATATAAGCAGGTGTTGGATTCCTGCTTTATATTCTTAATATTTTAATTTTTAATTTGTTTATATATATATATATATATATAATTTTTTTTTTAAATTTAATATATTATTATAATAAAATAATTTTTAAATTCTGAATAATCAATTAACGATATTAAGAAAAATTAGAATTTATTTTTTATTTTTTTATTTTATTTTATTTATTTATTTATTTTGTATTTTATTTAATTATTTATTATTATTATTATTATTATTTTTAAGTAGTTAGATTGACCTTAATAATTTTTATTTAAATATATATATATATATATAATAATAATAAAAATAAAAATAAATAAATATAAATTTTAATGTCTTAATAGCTGTTACGATTTTTAATTTTATTGATTTAACTATTTTTAGTTTATTTTTATTTTTATAGAATTACAATATAATAATATATAATTAAATTTGAATATTCAAACTAGCCGTTTCAAATTGTAATTAATATTTAAATTAGTGGAACTATTTTTATTTTTATTATTTTGTTTTAATTATTAGAACTAACCGTTTTTGGATTTCATAGTCGAATTAGCTATTATAACAGTTTTCTTTGCATCTCCTACATCTATTTAAACTTAACGACTGATCTGATCTCTCACCTAGTCCTGATGATGAACCACACTGGTTGGTTTGAAACGCGTCGACTTTATTCATGATAATGTGATTATTACCGAAATATTTCTTCATAACAACTCATTGTATTATCTACAATACACATATGCATATAAAAACATAAACCAAAACACATATACCAACCACATATTCTCAACCAGATAATAAAGAAGGACACAAAGGATGCATCTGATCAACCATCTCCCATGTAGCTTCATCGGGCCCAAAGTGCTTCCATCACACCTTAACTTGCTAAATTATTGTGTTCTGGAGCATGAGTTATTTCTGATGCAATATGCATTGAGGTTCTGGATAGAATTATCCCTTTGGCTCCACCTGCAATAAAAACCAATCAATGGCGTGGTCAACATCCTCAACATATATCTCTAGCAACAAAACATGGAAAACATCATGGAATTTCACTGTTGGTGGCTATGCAAGTCGGTAGGACATTGGTCCAATCCTCTCAAGGATCTCAAAAGTCCCACAATACCAAGTTTCTAGCTTGGCACATGACCCAATGCTCAAGGATATCCTCTTGGGCTTAATGCACAAGTACACATACTCCCTAACCTAAAACTCAAATTCTCTATGTTGATTTGCATAACTCTTCGACCTATCCTATGTTGCCTTTGAATTCCTCTTAATAACATGAATTTCCTATTCCTTCTCAGTCAACATCTATGGTCCAATCAACACCCTGTTCACTAGATCACTCCAGTTGATAGGAGTATTACAACTCCACCCATAAATATCCTCAAATGGACTCATCTTCAAGGACTCCTAATACACATTATTATAGTCAAACTCTACTAATGGAAGATACTCCTCCCACTTCCTCTATTGATGCATGACATACATCCTCAATATATCCTTAAGAATCCTATTAAATTTGTCTGTCCATTTGTCTGAGGATGATAAGTTGCACTGAAATCTAACAATATAACCAAGCCTTCAAACAATTCATTCCAAAACTTGGAAGTGAACTTGGGATCTCTGTCTGATATGATTTTCTTGGGAGCACCATGCAACCTCACTATCTCTCTGATGAAGATTTGAGCTACCTCAATAGTTGAATTAGTAGACTTCACTGCAATAAAGTGATCTACCTTGCTCAACCCCAAAACCATGATGGAATCATGCTTCTTTGATGTCCTTGAAAACCCTGTAATGAAGTCCATGGAAATGACCTCCCATTTTCATTCTGGAATCAGAATAGGATGCAATACACCAGCTGGATGCTTACAATTTTCTTTCACTTGCTGACAATTCAAACATCTCACAACAAACTCAACCACCTCTTTCTTCAATTTTGGCCATTGATAGAAATTCTTAACAATTTTCGAAGTATTTTAGTATCATGGGTGGCTTGAATATAGCTTGACATGAATCTCCCTCAAGATAAACTTCTTGAGCTCACTACTATATGACACACTAATCTTGTTGTTGATTTTGACCAAGCCATATTTACATAAGAGTGAATGGATAAAAGAACACAATATTATTACCTCAGAATAATCATTTGGCTTTGTGCTTGTGTCCATCTACACAAAAGAACTAAGAAATTAATTTACGAAGTAAAATTTCAAGAGAAGGTAAGGAATTAAAAAATAAGAAGTAATGATTGATGTAATTAAGACTGTAAGCCATAAAGGAGTAAAAGTGAAGAGGTTATACATATTGAACAGTGGGTTAAAACTTAAATTCCACTCTATTTATTTTATTATATCTACCTAACTGCTTTCAATATGTGCTAAGAGAAGCTGTGACACAAACTTGTAATTGAGTTATTCAGGTGATGTGATAATCAACTAGTTGAATAATAACTCAAGTAGGGTTTCATAGTGAATAATGATATCCAAAATACATATTTGAATCTATTAATAAAGAAATAGTATTGGAGAAACATACACTGAAAGTAGATGTAAAACCCCACCCCACATTTACCCACTTTACAAGCTCACTAGGGTAAACATGAGACGAGAGTTACTATGCATGACCCAACATACAAGTTCCAATTATATAAGTGTGGTATACCATCCTGAAACTTAATCCAACCTCCCAGGGACACTTGGTCATGCATATGTAAAAAAAAATCCACTAATGATCTTTCCTTGAGTTGGAACTATATTTTTACCAAGATTTACAACCCATCTGCATGCATGAAGTCTAGTCCATGCGACCAGATAAATCCAACCACACACACAAGTTTCCCTATGTGCGGCTACCACTAAAATCCCCAGTTATGTGCCTGCAATTGTGGATTCAGTACTAGAATTTTAGGGCTTCCATACAAGCCACTGCCCAAAATTGCTTATAAATTTCCAGAACTTTGTCAATGATGATCACAAGTCTACATAATCTACAATTAGGCTCAGATCTTGCCCAAGCTTGCTAAACACATGATAAAATTTTAGACAAACACATGACAAACATAGTAACTATAGGTCATGAATGCATATATGTTCATTGTTTCCTTAGTTTCATAAGAGAATCATCAAGAAGGCTTACTAACCTATCAAGCTAGCCACAACAACACTTTTTAGCTCATGCATTCATATAACCAATTCAATAACTTATAGAATCATTAACATGATCCATAACAAGAGGACATCATTTAACCATGCCTATAACCAACATTTAAGAAAAATGAATCCATGAAAAATCAATCATAAAATCAACAAAATAACCAATACATGTGCTCATTGATCTCAATAAGAAATAAGAAATAATAAAATATACATAAATCCAACTAAGTCAGGGACTTCCACATACCACTCGACCATAGATTGGGTTGAACGAAATATTTCTTTCAACCAATTAGCCTTGTCCCATATTCCAAGCATGAATGTGGGATCACATGGGATAAACCAATACAAAACCAACCAGGGAATCTAGAGGCTAAACCACTTCTACCCTCAACCATAATAATTTCACCTAAAATGGTTCAGAAATCACCACAACCAAAATAAGCTTGGATGCCTCAAAATTTATTCAAGATACCTAGAGGAATTTTTCTATCTCTACCCAACTATCAAGAGTTCTAAGAGAAAACCATATCCATCCTCAACCCTTGGGAATTTTCTTGAGACCACCTCAACTAAGATCCAAAATATATTGAAAATCCAAAGCTTAACGAAAACCACTACATCATGTCTATCTAGGAAATGGAAAAAGAAAGGCTATACATCACTATCAATCTAGGAAAATCCCATGCCAATGAAAAAAAACATTACCAGTAAACTAATTCATAGACCATGCATCAAATCCTAACTTTCTAAATCACATATGCACATTGTTACTTGCAAATTCATAACTATTTTTTTCCCTTGCTTGGTTATGCCCAACTTCCTCTTGCACTCCCTTGATTTCCTTGCTTGCTTTCTTGATTTATCCTTGTGGTTGTTCTCTCTCTTGCTCTCCTCTTCTCTAAATGAATGCTAGAATGTCAAAAAGTGTGTACAAGAGTTTGTGTGAATGTTCTCTTTTTCTTTTATTTTCCTTTTCCTTTACTTTTCCTTCTTTTTCCCTTGCATGCATATTCCTGTCTCTTCTTCTTATTTTTCTCCTATTTTCCTTTATTTCTTGTATTAAATTTCCATTTATTTCCTTTTTCCTTTTCCAATTCCAATTCTAATTTCCATATCCAATAATGAACCAAAAATTATTCCCAATGTAATAATTTCCCCTCCATTCATCGTGGAATATGTGTCCCATGACCTTGGTTTGATTTTTGCTTTTATATTGTCCATACATTATTTATTTACATGGAAATTTAACTCGGGGCTATTACAAACTCCTCCCCCTTGGGGTAACGCCATCCTCGGTGTTCTATGACACCTATGACCAACCAAAATTGTTGAAAACAAAACATATTGCTTATTGGAGATTTATAACACAACTCATTGCAGTATTTACAATGACAAACTACTGAAAACATGAAAACATATTGCTTGCTTATTGGATATTTATAAACACAACTCGATGCAATATTACAATGACACACACACACACACACATATCAAAAAATCATTTGCTTCAACCAACAAATAAAGAAGGATATAATGCCCACATTTGATCAACTTCTCCCATGTAGCTTCATTGGGCCCAAAGTGCTTCCACTGCACTTTAACTTGCTATATTGCTCTGTTATGGAGTATGAGCTTCTTCCATTTTAGGATGCTATGGGGCTCTCAATGGAAGTCTCCTTCTGGTTCCACCTGCAATACAAACTGATCAGTCACATGATCAACATCCCAGATATATATTTTAAGCAATGAAACATGGAAAACATAATGGAATTTCATGGATGGAGGCAAAGTAATTTTGTAGGCCACTGGTCCAATCCTCTCAAGGATATAAAAAGGCCAACAATACCGAGGTGCCAACTTGGCACATATTCAAATCTTCAAGGAGATCTTCTTGTGCTTGATATGTAAGTACACATGCTCTCCAACCTGAAACTCCTTGAATTCTCTATGTTGGTATGCATACCTCTTTTTCTTGTTCAAATTATTTTGATAACTTGCATATCCTACTCCATATGCCTCAACATATTCGGTCCAATCAACACCATGTTCACTGGATCACTCCAACTGACAGGAGTCTTACAACTCCTTCCATAGAGAGCCTCAAATGGACTCATCTTCATGGATTCATGATACCCATTATTATAACAAAACTCCACTAGTGGAAGATAATACTCCCACTTCCTTTGTTGATGCATGACATACATCCTCAACATATCCTCAAGAATCATGTTATCCCTCTCTGTATGTCCATATGTATGTGGATGATAAGTTGTACTGAATGCTAACTCTATCCCAAAGCCTACAAACAACTCCTTCCAAAATCTGGAAGTGAACTGGGCATCTCTATAAGATATAATCCTCTCGGGAACTCCATGCAATCTCACCATTTGATTAATTAATACTTGAGCCACTTCACTAGCTTAATTGGTAAAATTCACTGCAATGAAGTGAGCTACCTTGCTCAACCTGTCAAGCACGACCATGATGGAGTCATGCTTCCTTGATGTCCTAGGAAAAAATATAATGAAATCCATGGAAATGACCTCCCCTTTCCATTCCAGAATCATAATAGGTTGCAAAAAACTAGTTGGATTCTTGCATTCAACTTTCACCTGCTGACAGCCCAAGCACCTTACAACAAATTCATCCACCTCTTTCTTCAAATTCAACAAATAGTAGAACTTCTTAACAACTTTCAAAGTCTTCTGGTATCCTTGGTGGCCTAAATATGGTTTGACATGAAACTCACTTAAGATAATATTCTTAAATTCACCACTATCAGGAACATAGATCCTGCCCCTGAATCTAACTAAGCCATTTTCTATGATGTTATACTCCTTATCCCCATCACCTTCACCTTGTTGTTGCAATTTCTGATTCAAATTCCTCTACCTCCCATTATGATGTCATGCATGTAAGATCCGCTCTTGTAAATATGTCCCATAAGATCTCACAAATGAAATGTGATTCACCTGAACTCTCCTACTAAGAGAATCTACAACCTGATTCCCTTTTCATTTGATGCACTTAATCTCAAAATAAAACTCACTGAGAGTATCCAACCATCTACCTTTCCTTGCATTCAGATTGGGTTGGTCAAACAAGTACCTCAGTTCATTATAATCACTCATCAAAATGAACCTCTTTCCAAGGAGATAATGTCTCCACATATTCGATGCATGAATGATAGTTTCCAACTCAAGACCACGAGTCACATGATTCTGTTCATGCACATTCAAGTTCCATGATTCATAGCAAACCACCTGTCCTTCCTGCATCAAGACTGCACCAAGTCTTTCCTTACAAGAATTTTTCCAAACCACAAACTCCTTATCATGATTTTCAATATTCAAAAGTGGAGCATTCGTAAGAAACTACTTCAACTGATCAAAACTACCTGCACACTCAGTAGTCTATTCATACTTCTTTCCTTTTCTTTGCAAATATGAAAAAATATAGCCATTATTGGAGAAGTTCTTGATGAAACTTATGTACTAACATACTAGTCCCATGAATTATATGACCTCATCCACATTCTTCGGAGCTCGTGACTCCATGATAGCCTTAATTATTTTCAGATCCACTGTTATCCCCTCCTTCAGAACAACATGTCCCAAGTAATGAATCTGAGTATGAAAGAAGCTACACTTGCTAAGCTTCACATACAAATTATTATCTCTTAATAATATCAATACTAATGATAGGTTCTCTGGAGTCTACATGCCCCTCCTCATTCTTTGAATATACCAATATATCATCAACAAAAACTATCACAAACTTATCCAGGTAAGGATGTAACACACTGTTCATTAAACACATGAAGGTGGATGGAGCGTTGGTAAGACCAAAAGGAACCACCACGAACTCATAGTTCCCATACCTTGTAAGAAATGCAATCTTGTAGACGTCTTCTTATTTGATGCACACCTAATGATATCTTGATCTTAGATCAATATTTGAGAATACTGCTGCTGCCTTCAACTGATCAAACAAATTATCAATCCAAGGCAATGGGTACCTGTTCTTGATAGTCACCTTGTTTAGCTACCTATAATTAATGCACAGTCTGAGAGTTCTGTCCTTATTTCTTACAAATAACAATGGTGCACCCAAGGAAATACACTTGGCCTTATGTATCCCTTATCGAGCATCTCTTTAAGCTTCAAATTCAATTCCACCAACCCAGGCGTTCTCATCCAGTAAGCACTAGTACATTTGGGGGAAATTCCAACACTTGGTTCCGACGCTTTTACCAAATGTCGGAAATTTCCCCAAAATTTTTCAATCCCGCCTGAAATCATCGCTATACCAACATTTATAGAAAAGTGTCGCAATACCGACACTTAGACAAAGTGTCGCAATTGCGACGTTTGGAGGAAGACGTCGCAATTGCGACACTATGCCCCAAAGCGTCGCTATTGCGACGACTGCCTCCAAACGTCGCAAGTGCGACACAATGTCTAAGTGTCGCAATTGCGACGTTTTGAGGCATCCGTCGCAATAGCGACGCTTTTTCTGCCATCGGTATAACGAAACTTATATGCGCGCTACATAAAAATACGAAACTTATATGCGCGCTACATAAAAATGATTTTATTAAAAATACGAAACTTATATCCATCGCAATAGCTACATTAACGTCTGATATCACACGCGCATTCGCCCTCCGCTCTTGCAGAACAACATTCGCCCTCAGCTCTTGCAGAACAACATTCTCCCTCAGCATTCGCTCTGAGCTCTTGCAGAACAACATTTGCCCTCAGCATTCGCCCTGAGCTCTTGCAAAACAGCATTCGCCCTTAGTATTCGCCCTGAGCTCTTGCAGAACAACATTCACCCTGCATTTTCCCTCAACGTTCGTCCTCAGCTCTTGCATAACAACATTCGCCCTTAGCTCTTGCAGAACAACATTTGCCCTCAGCATTCACCCTCAACTCTTGCAAAACCGCATTCGCCCTCAGCATTCGCCCTCAGCATTCGCCCTGAGCTCTTGTAGAACAACATTCACCCTTAGCATTCACCCTGAGCTCTTGCAGAACAACATTCGCCTTGCATTCGCCCTCAGTGTTCGCCCTCAGATCTTGCAGAATAGAATTCACCCTGCATTCACCCTCAGCTCTTGCAGAACAACATTCACCCTGCATTCACCCTCAGCATTCGCCCTTAGCTCTTGCAGAACAACATTCGCCCTCAGCTCTTGCAGAACAACATTCGCCCTCAGTTCTTGAAAATGGTAAGTTCTTACTGCATGCCCTTCCTCCTATAGTAGGGTTGACTCTGTTTGGGTTTTTTTGGTCAATTCCATTGGATTGTGTTAGGCTGTAGGGTTCTCTTTAGATGTCAAGAATCAAGATTCAATACCCTCTATTATCTTCATCACCCAATACAAGATTTAAATTTTTCCCAAAGAAACTCTTATTAATTTGGCAGCCATTATTTCTCCCTGCTTAAAAAACCCTACATTTAAATGAAAACAAGCATTGCATTTCAACTACAAAAATCTATTAGTGTTCAAATGTACATGTGTGCATCACTTGTGTAGGGTATTCCTTTTCCACTTTCACATTATCCAAGAATGTGTGCAGTATAGTTCATATTTTTTGTGATTTACATTATCTTGAAAAAGGAAAGGTAAATTATTTCCCATGGAAAAAGACGGTTTTCCCTTTTTACTACTGGAAATGGTACAAAAAAGTTCCATTTCTACCCGAAACTCCTATGAAACAGGAACCAAATAAAGGCCATGTCCTCAATGGACATCATTTGGCTTTGAAAATGGCCATTGCACCGTGTTGTTTCCTATATTACATCACGATAGTTTCTTAGGTAATTTCTTGTTTCTTGAGATGAAAAACAACCAAAGAAATTGTGAAGATCCTTTCCAGAAATAAATGACCATTTCTCAATCATATCTCAACTATTTTTTATTTTATTCAGTGGTTTCTTACTTTGAGAGAAATTTGACACTTTTATAAGGAATATAACATAAAAACACAAAATGGGAAGGAATTGATGAGATAGATGACCTTTAGTTGTTGTCAATTAAGAATTATATAATACACGATGCATGTTCTGTACTACAAACTAGATTCCTTCCTGGAGTTAGCACACAAAGTATTGAATCAAAGTTGTAGTTTCTAACTTCTTGTATTGGTTCATCAATCTTGAAATTCAGACATTGCATGTCTTCATTGCTTCATGTTTGAATAATTTGCATCATATCGTACAATAGGAAATTAGGGAATTATGATTATTATTACTTTATGGATATGTTAAGTTACTTTTAAGTTTGCATGGTTTAGTGTGAAATTATTCTAGTGTGCCCCTAGGCCCAGGTGAAGGAATGCCAAGGACTGAGAACCCTAGTTTTTAAATGGTATTGTTTCTTATACCCAAAACCCCCTCAACATCACTTCTTATTAGTTTTTAACAATAGTGTTGTAAACAATTTGAGAATTGATATAGAAAAATCTCGCACTTCTCAAGATAAAGTCCTAAAGCTAAAGTGTGATACCATGTGTAATTCAATAGCCCCATTTTCACCTCACCAACCTCTTTTCACTTCGGGCTAGCTATCCTCCAACTCAAGGGGGGTTCTCCCTAGTAGATGTTAGGGATATAATGGCCCAACCAAACCAAGTCAAGAGCCCTCTAACTCTCTATGTTTACTACTATCAATCAAAATATTGAACAATAGGGTCAGACATGCATCCTGAAGATAAAATTGCCCGGGTATTTTTGGGTAATTTCAAAGGGAAAGTCCCCAAACACATATAATTAAGGAATTATAACGTGATTTCAAACATTAAATATCAAATTTTTTTTTTAAAGGATATTGAAAGGAAAAAGGTGATGGAAGATAGAAATTTCTTTACTTAAATGCTCTAAGGATTTTTCAATAGTTTCTCCAAAAGCTTCACTTCAAGGCCCTTCAAGATCGTCTCCAACAGTGCTATACCATCAGCTTCAAAAATGTTGCTCCAAAAATGTCCTCAAGGTCTTCACAACAAGTTTAATAGAAGTTGCTCCAACAATATATTCAATAAGGTATTCATTGTCAACTCGTCTCTTGTTTGGGTGCCTTAATGTGCAATGACATGTTTCCAAGACTGAATTCAATGCAAGGCATATTTGAAACTCTAACTATGTCTTCCGGTGTCTTATTAGAAATTATTTCTGTTTTCATTTTGTGTTTTCAAGTTAGATATTGTTTTCAAGTTTTTACATTTATAATTTTATTGCAATGTGGCAGACTGATCAGGGCAGTACAGGAACAACCCCGATACGAGATGATCGCGGAAAGAGGCCAGCGGAAGAACATGTAAAGTGCCAGCATTGCTCTATCTTCAGGTATTTTAGTTATTTACATAATTGAAATAATATTAATTTTGTTCAAATATGCAGACACCTAGCCATGGTACGCCCGATGATTCCCTCTTTGAGGAAGAGCTTTCTTCATCCCTATCTCCAGTGTTCTTGTTGCGAAAAAAGGCACGAGATGCAAGGTCAGAATTTAATACTTTGATAGACGCGCCTCAAACACCTGAAACAGAAGAGAGGATAAAACAACTTATGAGCCAGCTAGAAACATATCAGGTAATAGTAAAAATTCAAAAGGATATTTTTTGTGTTCTAGATGAGATGAATTGTGATAGTTTGATTTTTAATTTTTACATTGACTAAACTAACAAAAAGTTATTTTGTATGTAGCGTTTTCTGGCACTTGCTGAACCCGGTGTTGGTGGTAGTGGGACACAAGGGCAAGATATTTCCCAGCAACCCTCTCATACACCTTCTACTCCTTTAGGCGCCAGCCAAGAAACACACCCTGCCCAAGCAGACACCCAGCCAACCGTTGAACGTGTTGGCAATGGTGAGGCTGATATGGCCAACTACATTATTGTGTTTCCTGGAGCTACACGTGTCAGCTCCACAGGGACCATTAATGGCACGTTGTTGGTGAACGATTAAGGTGTCCCTATAAAGCACGTACAACTCCCAGGTAAATTTTAATATTTTAACTATTTCATGTACTTTATCTAAAACATATTTATCATGATTTTTATTTTTAAATTAATGAGAATATCTTTTTTTTCTTTTCTGTGTAGGAAAAAATGAGTTCTACAGGTTTTTGGAGAGCCATGCGTTGGTAATTTTGGGCCCAACCATACGCACAGGGTGGAATTCCCAGAATTCCAACTTGAAAAAAGAACTTCTAGATTATATAGAAGCCCTTTTTGGGGTCGGCACATTTGACAGAACAGCGGTGGCTCAGGTAGTCAACAAATATTTGAAATATACCAGGGAAACATATAGGACACAATTGTAATTTAACCCTAGATACGAGTGTTCTCTCATAGTTCCAGAGAGTGAGTGGAGAGCACTCATCCATGAAGGAAAAGAGAAAAGTGCAAAGAAAGAAGGAAAAATGCCAACTGGACCCGCAAGGTAAATTACAACTTTAATTCAATAGCTTTAATTTTCTCTATGTCTAAAATAAAAGTTTTCTATGTCATATCTGACTTCAATCTTTTGATGCTAGGTTTCCTGACACCTCAAAGGCAACCAAAGCTAGGATTGAAAAAAAGGCCATCACAAGCTAGGCCAGGGCGGCTACTTGAAATTAGCTGCAAGAATTGTAATTGAGTAGCTAAACATCTTATAATTAATTGTATCGCCTTCCAACGTTTTTGTAATCCTATCAAATATGATTAAAAATACAGAATCATATGTAATATAGGGTGATGACTTCGGAACAGAAACTACATAGGAAGATAAAAATATCGCTTTCCATTTCGGCTATCAAGCCGTAGTTGAATGTCGCAGAAGCTTGGGGCAGGTCCCAAGATCCAGAATTCCTGATAAGGTAAAACATTAACCTTTCAATATGTTTGTTTTCGTCCATAAATTTAATGTCTAAAAACTTTGTTTAAATCAGGGGAGCAACACTACCAACGAGGAAAATAACCCATTTTTAGAGCCAGGTGTAGATGATCCTCACGTGCAACCTAATCATTGTAGTGGGGACGAGGCCGACAATGCTACTATCAGTGAGGGCCGTGATGGTAATTAATTTCCACTTATAATTTTTTCTAATTATACCTTGATGGTTGTCCTTATAAATTTTTTTGTTTAAATGACAAAGAATGTTTCCCTTGAGGATCTTACCACCAGAGAGGAAGATAGGGAAACAGTCCCAACGACGACAACTGGTGCACCAGGTAAATAATCTCATTGCAATTTTTTTTATTAATATTACTGAACTAGTTCAATGATATTTAAAAAATGACAATTAAAATTTAATATTATCTATTTTTGTAGGCGATGCCCCGTCACTGGATGAGACCAGACATCGTGACTACGCAACTAGGTCAGCGGCGACAACTGGTGCACTAGGTAAATAATCTCATTGCAATTTTTTTTATTAATATTACCGAACTAGTTCAATTATATTTAAAAACTGACAATTAAAATTTAATATTATCTGTTTTTGTAGGCGATGCCCCGTCACTGGATGAGACGAGACATCGTGACTACGCAACTAGGTCAGCGGCGACAACTGGTGCACCAGGTAAATAATCTCATTGCAATTTTTTTATTAATATTACCGAACTAGTTCAATGATATTTAAAAACCGACAATTAAAATTTAATATTATCTGTTTTTGTAGGCGATGCCCCGTCACTGGATGAGACCAGACATCGTGACTACGCAACTAGGTCAGCAGTGCGGGTCGAAAGGCACGAAACAGGAGCAAAGCATGATGATATTGATGATGTAATTATGAGCTTTAGAAATAGGAAGAAGAAAAAGAAAATTTGATAATGTAAAATATTGTATTATTATAAGACAAACGTTACCATACTTGGAACGTTTTTTGCGTTATATAAAAAACTCATTTATCATACTATTTTTATGTCAAGTATTAATTGCAATGTTTCCTTGCGTACTTTTTGTTGAATTGTTTTTTTATTAGTTATTGAATATTTTTTTTTATGCTCATGAAAGTAAAAAATGAAATATAGATTGGGTATTGGGGAATTGAGAGTGATGTGAGGGGGGGCGGGGGAGGGGCCATAAGAGCTTCCACCTTCACATGGTTGGCCCTGTTTATTAGAGAATAATTTATTGGAGCGGTTTAATCTTGGAGAAAACCTCCCTCGATCCAACGTAGCAACAAAAATTTCACTGTTGACTTAGTTGCTACTCTTTCAGATCGTGGGAGGCTTGTTCCAAGTTCATGCAACTCCAATAAATTGTTCTTGAAACGAAGAGGATCTTATTCAGGTATGTTTTGACATTTTCAACATATGTTCTAACATTATTATAAGAATGCATCTTAGAGTAAAAAATACTACATCAATTACTTGTATTTATTGTATAGATAATGATGGATTTTGATTGACTTGGCAGTGCAGGTACAAATCCTCTTGCATCATGAGCAATATAACTTGTCAACCAGGGTCATGTCCAGGATATTTTGCTTGTGCGCTTGACCAGGTTCGTAATGTCACATTTTGTAAGTTCCTTTACAGTTCATAATTCAATATTAAGCTTGTTCATGATTATTATCTAGGTTTTTTTGTATGTGTTTTTTCATCTATTTGATTGTAAGCAACTCTGCATGTTTCCTGTTGTTCACTATGATTTCTCCCATTACCACTCCCAGGATGAATCTGACTTTATTGTTACATAGGTTACTTTATTGTTACTATGATTTCTCCATTTACGATTTCATAGGTTACATCGTGTAAATTTGTCAATCTCAGGTTGGTGATGAGATTTAGTTCTCCAGATTTTGGGATTTTCTGATATTTTCTCCCTCATGTCATTCCTGCATCACCTGGTTGTTTGAGCATGCCAATTGTCTACCACTTGTACCAATTGGCACATGTCAATCTCTGAGTGGTGCCACATTTCACCTATTTTCAGTGAGAGTTTAGGGTTTCTCTAACATAGCTTCAGAAATCTGATTCAGTGCTTGCTTGAATATCATCACATAATACTCATGGTTTGGATTGATGAGCATGTTCTGAATGGTTGGTTGATTCATAAGAACCACCCATATAGTCATCTTGAGATATTTCAGAAGTTTTCTTGGGTTTCCTTTGTGGGTGGGATGGTGTGGGGTGATCCATAAATACTGGTGCTCTTGTAGTAGGGAATTTGTTTTTGGGGATATAAAGGAGAATTTGATGTAGATATCCCATTGGATGCATTCATAGATGGGCACGAGAGGTCAAGAATTTAAATTAAAAATATGCAACCTCTAGCATGGCAACTTGAAGGCCGCGAGAGACACTGGTTAAAGATTGTTTTGTACTGGCCTTAATATAGTTGTGATTTATTTCTATTATATCAATGCAAATATATAGTCTAGTCTCATTAAGATGAGGATTGTGGTTGTATTTCTCTTTTTTTGTTTCTCTCTTAATGCTCCAGAAGTTGCAAAAAGTTGTGATAGTTGTTTGGTTTTCCTGTTACAACTTAAAAGTGGTTTTTAGCAATGGGAGTCATGTTTTTTAAGGTTCATACTAATATGAAGATCTTGTAATTCTATATTCAGGATAAGAGAAGATGGCCTATGCTTTGGGCAGTATGACAACAATTGCCACATCTACCTCATTGGGTAACAATGGAAAGGGGAAGAAGTTGGGTGCAATGTTTGATAATTATGGAAGACAATTGTCTTCTCTTTCAGTTTTTTCACCCATTTCCTTTAATCGCTCAAGCAGAAGAGGGACTCTGAGATTACGCGACAGAGAGAAGGTAGTTAATACAAGAGCTATGGAAAAGGAGTTTTACTTCAACAAGGATGGCTCGGTGACAAAAAAATTGCAGGTCAGAGAAAAAATTATGTTTAAAGGAAGGTCACCTGCACGTGAAACTTCACTGCGGTGGATATTTCCTTGTCCACTTATATTCAATTTTAATGTGTTATTTTAATTTTTCATGGAGGGTTGTTTTGGCATATGGTCTG
Organism: Pinus albicaulis; assembly: GCA_034641835.2. Lineage (NCBI taxonomy): Eukaryota > Viridiplantae > Streptophyta > Pinopsida > Pinales > Pinaceae > Pinus > Pinus albicaulis. The sequence goes on along the minus strand of CM076583.1, from coordinate 574,757,239 downwards.
GCATTCAATTGCACACTTACTGAAAGCATTGTCAATTTGTCTTGCAGGCAGTGTGAACAAACTTGCTGATCTTGTTGGAGTCACCCTTGGGGCGAAGGGAAAAATGTTGTCTTGGAGAGCAAGCATGGTTCTCCAAAAATAGTTAATGATGTTGTGACAATAGCTAAGGAGGTAATTCGTAGATGTGTGCTCTGGTTTTCTTTTTAACGTTGTATTAGTTCCCCCTCTTAAATGTCTTAGATTTGGTAGGCATAATTTGAAAACTCAAAGGTGAAAGGAAACATATTTGTTACCCAGTGGTCTACTTGGCCTATGAACTAGCCACATTAGAGTAATGCATAAATCTTTTCACAACAATAAAAGGAAAGGGTTATGGCTGAGTCAAATTTTATTGTTATTGACAATGTAATGAAATGTATCTCAATGCTATGGTTTTGGCCTTTTTATTGGTTGAATTAGAGGACCCAGTTGAAAATATTGGGGCCAAGTTGGTAAGGAAAGCTGCGGCAAAGACAAATGATTTAGCTGGGGATGGAACCACAAAATCTATTGTTCTTGCACATGTTGGAATATTGAAAAATTCCAGAACAATGAATGGAGAATAAATCTCCCTTCCTCTAACATAGAGAAAATAAAAATTTCTTTGACAGGAGACAGAGTTTCAATACTTTGAAAACAAACTTCTATTCCCTTCAATAACTCAAAAAGAAACTATTACACTTCTTCCTCACTGAGAGGGATTACAAAATTATGACTGCTACAAAACGCAGTGCATAAAACCAACTCACTGTCTGTTCAAAACAAACATACTCTGTCTCTAAAACACTCTTCTGTGTTTTTCCCTTTCGCACTGCTGTGCATACACACTTAAAAAGTTACACTCAGTCTTTCACTTTTTACACACTGCTGTGTAATAAAAAATTTACGTACTGTCTATAAAAAAAAATACCAAGCTTTTTTGTCCTTTTTATTTTTATATGTCGTAACATATAAAACATATTATAATAAACCCTCTTTTAAAAAAAATAAAATTAAAACTAAATTCTATGGCCCACCTTTCATTTCGCATATGATATATATATAACATATGTTTAAAACATATGTATATATTAAAGCATACATAAAATTAAAATATCAAAACATTAAAGAACCATTTCCATCGGACTTCAAAAGTCTGAATAGATTGAATTTCAAACCAAATTCGCGTTCCAAAATGGGATGCTGACGTCTGCCTAATTTGTAACGTGAATTCTCAATCCAATGTGCCTTATAAAAAATTTGGGTCCGGTTTTCAGGTTTTCAGATTCCCTTCAATTTCATGCGATCCAATATTAATGCTCCGCGTGTCCTCCTTTTGAATTTACAAAACTGGGGGGTAAATTTCTGTTTGTTTAATTTCTGGTTGGTGAATTGCGTTAATGCTGGTTGTTGTGTTTAAATACAATCCTGTACAGAAATATGGTTGCGACCGTCTACAAAAAAAACTTGCAGGAATTTAAAATGCTGAATTAAATTTCTGGATGGCATGCAAGCAACCTCCAAAAAAAAATGTTGCTGCTGCATCCGTCCTTCTGCTGTAGCAATTGAATTTAAAATTCAACAGCACAGGGTTTAATAAGTGAGGGTGTAAAGGTAACTTTTTGTCGATAGTACTGGATTAAGATCATCTATTCATTTTTTTAGGGTCTCTTGGTGTTTGGTTTTTTAGTTTTGGGTTGGGCTTATTGAGTCTAAGATATTTTTTGAGTGAAAAAATTGCTATCAGGTATTAAAAAATTTTGGTTCTTTTGTCAAAATTTATGAGCTTGTTAGGAAATACAAAACTAACAATGGTTGTATCTTAAATTTGTGGAAAATAATTTGAAATGAAACCTTTTTTTTAGGTTGTTGCAGCAGGTGCAAACCCCATTCAAATTACTAGGGGAATTGACAAGACAATAAAGGCCCTTGTTTCGGAACTCAAAATTTTGTCAAAGGAGGTAAACGCTTGCCTTTTGAGTAGGCTGGTTTTCCTTTTTGCTGATGGTTTGGTGTATCTAATTGAATTAATTGCCTAAGGTATTTTTGGTTGCAAACTCCTTTTCATTTTTCATACAATATTGGCCTTGTGGAATACATTTGATTGTGTGGTCTTGTTAGATCTACAACATTTGTAGTTGTTTAGTCTTATGGCCGAGGTGCACTTTTATTATGGAAATAGTTGATGCAATATTGTCATTTTATCCTTACTGCAGGGTAGCATGTTGAGAAGTTTCTTGTGAAACATTTGGTATTCAAAATGACACTTGATCCTATACAGCATCATGCACTTGACTTCAAAATTCATATTCAAAGTGTGCGAGACAATTCTTGCAAAATTTCAAATATTTATGTTGTTTTAAACCATTATCTTTTTCATGTATTGGATGCTGAAAATGTGAAAAAGACTTTGGTATGAAACCAATTGGTGAATAATTTCCAGCAAAACAACCACTTCCAAGACATGATTTAGAAGTAAAACATATGTACTTATGAAGCATAGAAAGATATCCTTGATGCATTGTCAATGTTTGGCTAGGGTTATTTTTGGAGAAAATAACTCCTTATTCCTAGAATAATGATCTTCAATACAAGTAAATGCCAGAGAAGAGAGATCATCGTGTGACATAAACCTACTAACAAAAGTGAACAGGGAATGATTATTAATTATGGCATACTAAGTTGTCAGTGATTTTGACTATTTGTCTTTAACATGTAAAAATGTTAAATTCCAAACTTACATCATCATGGTTTGGCATCATGAGCTTGACTAATTTTCCACCATGCTCATAATTTCATTGTTGTATTCATATCTATAAACAAAGTTTCAAATAATAATAAAAAAGTTCTATAAGAAAAATCCAGACCTCCATGCTGCTGCTCCTTGTGAGACAAAGTCAAAATTGCATTACACAATCTGACACATAAGAATCTCCTATATCCCGGTGGTATGTATCCAAATTCTTATAATAGTGTCTTCAAGATTTATGTTGACATTGACAATGAGATATTTAAGCAATGAAAGATGGAGCCTTCTTCATTGTTTTATATGTAACAGTCTTTTATTAATATAAATATTGATGGTTTTGTCTTTCTGAAAATGAAATGTAAAAATAATTTATTGTGGTCAATTGAAAAGTTTTTTTTTAAAGCTTTTCATTATGGAAGGGTGACATAGATATATGCCCTTCTAATTGAAATTCGGACCTGCCCTTCAAATTTGATCACTGTGTGGGACCTTAACAAACAATAAAACTATTTCGCCGCGCGTTATATAAAACATATAACAAAACCTTTGTCAAAACTTCAAACGAACCCTTTAGCCGTGGGTATTTCATCACGAATTGATCATTTTACCATGTAACTTCTTCTAGAGGAATATTATTCCACTTGATTAGGTACTTCATAATGGTTATATGTCAAAGAGATACAAAATGTTTATCTATAACTTTTTGTGGTTCAAGAATCAATTTTCATTCTTCATCTAATTTTGGAAGTTCTATTTACATTGGCATATTTTTTCCCAAAACCTTTTTTAGACAAGATACATGAAAAACCTTATGAATGCAAGAAGAAGGAAAATATAACTTCTATACCACTTGTGCAATCCTATGAATAATTATTTAGGGCCATAACATTTTTGAGCTAATTCTTTATTCTTCTTTTTCTTGAATGAAGATTGCTTATAATACTATAATCTAAAAAATACCCAATTACCCTCCTCAAATTATCTTTCACTTCAATGTTGTTCCCCTTGTTGTTTTATCATGTTTCATGTCATTTGAAGGTTTTCCATAATAATTTTCAAAGTTTCTTTAGTATTTTCCATATGTGACTCTGTTTCCTATACTTTGGACTTATCTTGCAAAAAGTGTGAGATACTAGGAGTTGGATATCCATAAAGGGCCTTAAATGGGAAAATTTTAGTAGATGTGTGATAGGTAGTATCATATTACCATACTTCCTTGACGAACCCACTTCATCCATTAAGATTGATTTTCTTAAGAGTAACATTGTAGATAACCTTAAAAATATTTGTTAACTATTTTTGTTTGACCATTTGATTGTGTTTGATATGTAGAACTCATGGCAGCTAGTGTTTCTCCACTCATATTAAATAATTATTTCCAAAAGTTTCTTGTTACTATTACTTTAAGAAAACCATGAAGACGATGAATTTCTTTTACGGACACTTTTGCCACTTGGCTTGTTGTTTATGTACTTTGAGCTCTACAAAAAAAATCTACAAATTTGTCTATATAAATGACCACAAAATGTAATACTTACCTTTATATTTCAGTAACCCTGTAATAAAGTCTATTGATATATCTTCTAGTCTTTGAATATGTATGTGGAATGGTTGAAGTAACCCTAGAGATTTTACTATCTCTCTTTTATTTATTATGCAAACCTGACCTTCTCTTACAAAATTTTGAATATCTTTCTTCATTCCTTCCAAAAATATATTTTTGATCCTTTGAGATGTTTTAAGGAACCCTGCGTCCTACCATCAGAGAGACATGGGACTCCCTTAATATTTGTTTATTCAAATATGCTTGCGTGCATAAAAATATTCTACATTTGCACCAAAGTATATCTCTTTCACTCCCAATGCTCCATAGAGTTCATCCCATCCTTTATAAATTTTAGTTTTTGTTTAGTACTATTGTCATTTTTCCATTATGACAAGCTTCTTCTAGCCACCTAGGAATAGAAAATGTAATTGGATATAAATTTGAGGCCTTTTCTATTTTAGAAAGAGCATCATGTACTAAATTTTCCTTACCCTTTTTGCAGATTATCTCAAAATTAAAACTTTGCATTTTTTCTCATCATTTTTGTTAATCTTCTAATGAAAATCATAGCTTCAAAAAATACTTTATGCTATCATGGTATATATTGACTTTAAAGTACCTCCCAATGATATACTATCCCAATTTTTTATTGCATGTAATATTGCTTCCATTTATTTTTCATACCTATATTTCACCAAATATTTTCTTTGAATTCCTTACTTTAAAAGCCAATGATATCCCTTATTGTGTTAATGTTACGTAAATTCCTTGTCCTTGTGCCTCACACTCTACTATGAATGTTTTACCAAAAGTAGGTGCAACTGATGTTGGTGTAGAAGACATGGCATCCATTAAAAGAGAGAATGCCAAAGTAGCCTCATCATTCCATATAAATGATATTTTCTTCAAGAGATATGTGAGTGGACTTGAAATGCATGCATAATTCTTCACAAATTATCAATAATATCATGTAAGTCTAAAAAATCTTCTAAGAACCTTGATTTTCTTAGGAATAAGTCATTTTTTAATAGCTTGCATCTTTTGAGGCTCCAACTTCACTCCTTCCTTTAAAACAATATGAACCAAATACTCGAATTCTTATTTCCCAAAAGCACATTTGGATATTTTTACATAAAAATGATTGTTCTCAATAATTATTTATATAACTTTTTCACATGTTTAGTGTGGTATTCCCATGATTTATTATAAATATGTGTATTATCAAAGAAAACCAACACAAATTTTATAAGATGGGATCAAACAAAATTGTTCTTAAGTCGAGCCCGTCGGACTTCAAACGGCGATAAACCATAATTCAAACCAAATTTGCGTTCCAAAATAGCCTGCCGACGTCGGCCAATTTTGTGACGCGAAAACCAAATGAATTCCGCCCTAATATTTTTCGGGTCCGAAGTTGGGCTGGCGTACGGAGGGAGGTTGTGATGCAAATTTCTTATCAAATTCGCCCTAATCTTTTTCGGGTCCGAATTTCCACTACGCGAGCGGCCCAAACAAAGATCCACTCCAATCAATTTCTGCCATGTGTCCTCAATCAAATGTTGCCCTGTTCCCGGATGCGGGTGCATTCGATGGCGTTTAAGGCGATGGGACATGGATGTGGCGATTTCATATCAATCGCATTAAGTTTTAACGCTATTCAATTAAGTTCCAAGGTTTTCACATCTAATTGCATTAAGTTTTAACACTGTTCAAGATCATACCTCCACTCCTGTTAGCGATTCTGGATGCTCCAATATGATCCAGCCTTCGGCTCTCATTAATGATCAGAGATTAACTATGACGGGCGTCCTTTGATTGCATTGCAGTCAGGTCGATAAAATGGCATTTCGCTATGGTTTTTCAGACGAGCCAGTTGCTGGGTTACACTTCCTGCTCACTGTGACGAGAAGGAGAAGTGGCCAGCTGAACTGCTGCTTAGACCTTGCTGCATATCTACATTTCTCTCGGTCTGGTCCTTGTTTGTCTTCCTCTATTTCTTGGAATTCTGCTTCTCCGTCTCCTCTTGTGTCCATTGCTGAGATTGCATCCATGCCTCGCCTGCGTCAAAGGATGTGTTGCTGTAGGGGCAGCACTAGAGGTCAACCCCTGCGCGCTCCCTCCAGCCCCTCAACCAAGTCATCTTCCCAGTCCAGTGATTATCACGCAGGTCGCTATCCAGATACTAGAAGTGGGCGGGGTCGGGTTCTAGGATCTGGCCACCGTATGGGCTCCCATGCTCCTCATTTCCACACCGCTTCACCTTCTCCCACGACGCGCACTGCACTTTTTTCCTTTAATTTCTCTCTGAACCGCCCACGAATCACAGCTTCAATTACTGTGGTTTTCCATGAAAAGGCCCAAATGGAAGAACAATGCACCCGTCCGGCGGGTCCGAGCTCAGAAAAAGTCGGCCAACATTCGGGCCTTCAGGAGGGGAGCGGTGGCATGACTGTGGAGGTAGCACCTAGCGATCCTGGACCTTTTGAAGGATGGTGCCGAATTGTCGAGGAGCCGCCGAAGGAGTAGTTTGGTTAATTTGTTTTTCTTGCTTCGCGGCCCACTTAATTGGGTTGCTTTTAGATTATATTACTGTGCTGGACCTCTGTAATATTTTTGAATTCTGTAAATTAAACGTTCAAGACTGGTTTCCCCATATGAGGGCAGCCTTCTTAATTTTTTGATTTTTTGATGACAAATTTGCCATGAGTCTGGGCAATGTTTTTGACTTCGGTGTAATTTTATTCCCACTGTTAATAAATTAACTTTACTTAGAAAAAAAAATGTTGCCCTGTTTCTATTTTAAACCTGTTTTTTGAAATACAGAGCCATGTTTATATGGTCTACGTATTATAATCTTTCTCTGTATATCTACAGGAACCTTTTTGCTATGAACAGGGTGGATGTTGTAGCGGGCTACTAATGGAAACAAGCGAGCCTGAACCTTACATCTCGAATGCAACAGATGGTTACCGATTTTGGAATCAAGCGAGCCTGATCTTACAAGCGAGCCTGGGTTTCTGCAGATGGTTTTTATTTCCGGGAACAAGCGAGCCAGAACATACAATCGACCTTGGGTTTATACATATTTTTTCTCTATCATGGATGCTTTTTGTGTGAGTTGTATATCAACAGTACATGTCTCTGCACATTTCCTGTATCCTCTTTATGATACTATTTTATGTGTTGACAGGTTATCAATCTGCCTTCAAAACTAGCGATGCTGGTTTATTGATATGGTCTGATGGTATTTTTATATTTTGGACATATCACCCTCCTCACATGATTAGCGTATTTCTCTGTTCAAGGATTTTGGGTACTTTAATTTGTATTTGGAACAATGGACGTCGGTACTCTATCTTTTGCATTACTATTCTACATACTGCTATTTCACTTTCTTATAGATGCCTCGGGCATATTTGGATGCTTTCTTAGATTGTCGATAATCTCCATGTGGACCGTTACTGGGTTTTATATCATGTCCCTGTATGTGACATGGGGTATTTTTCTATCATTGTATGGGGTGGGACTTCCACTTTTCTGGATGGATATTTGGGTTCCAATCTTCAGATGTGAAAATGTAATGACTTCATGGACTGTTTTACTTCATATAATAGCACATAAAAACTAACATCATACTCAGATCAAGTTGGTATTAGATCTTGGATGAAAGGCAAGGTTATTTTAATGATAGTTGCTTGAGTGTTGTGCAAGTTTAATGGTTACAAATTTGTGATGCTGAAAACGTTAAAGTTGCAGAAAGGTGAAGGGAAATTGTTGGTTGCAAGTCCCGAGATTAGGACCAGAAGAAGGAGAGCTATAAGAGCACCAGATTCACCCAAATCCACTCATATATGCACTTGAAGCACCTCAAGTTCTGTATCAAGAAGCTGAGATTGAAGAGGTACACGTTGTACAATAAGCTGAGTTGATTGAAGATGTAAAACCATCAAAAGCTGAGATTTAATCCATAGCCATCATTTCAGGTGTTGGAGAGAATCAAGGTCATTTAGAAGAGGATTATTTCAAGAGAGAATTCAATGACATAAAGAGAATGGTTAAAATTACATTTGATGCATTTATTGTCGGGATGGAAGGAAAAGGTTCTAAGGCTCCACATGGAGAGGGAACTTCAGATGACAAGAATGATGAAGAGAAGAGTTGAATGGGTAGTGGAGGAAAGCCACCTCCATCTTCATCATCTTGATCATCCTCATCATGTCCATCAACATCATCTTCCACTTCCACCACAAAAACCACCCACACTCACTCAAAAGCAACAAGAGGAAAAACACCCTTACTCAAACTTGATGTCAAATTTGAGCTTCCAATTTATAATGGCGAGGTAAATGTAGAAATATTGGATAATTTGATACTTCAATTGGAGGTGTATTGCAGAATTTAGAACCTTCATGAATATGACATAAAGATTCAATTTGCTTCTTTGAGGATGGAAGGATCTGCACTTGTATGGTGGGAAGCAAGGAATCAAGAAGAGATTAAAAACTACAGTAATATCTCTATGTCTTGGTCAATTTTTATTGCTTCCATTAAAAGGAAATTCTATCCCTTAGCTTACATGAAAAAGGATATTATGGATTGGAAAAATTTTAGACAGTTGCAAGGGAAAAGTGTGCAAGATTATACTCATGAATTTAGGAGAAGAGCTGTTATTTTGGGTATTAATTTATATTCTCAAGAATATTTGTTAAATTACATTGGGGGTTTGTAAAATTACCTTTGGCACACTATTCTCATGTTTAATCCCACAAACATAGATGAGGTTTGTGTTCAAGCCACACACTTAGAAGCAAGAGGGAAACAAAACATAGATGAGTAAAAGTGAAAGTGAGGGTAAAGGAAAGGGAAAGTTTTATGGAAGAGGAAAATTAATAGCATTGTAAAAAGAGAGAAGGAAAAAATCACATGCAAAAAATATTTGAAGAATGGCCATGATGAAGACCATTGTTAGCCACTTCATCCAGAGTTGAAGCCAAACAAATTGAAAGCCAAAGAAAAGGGGAAAAATTTTGCTATAGTTGAACATGACTTAGGGTTAGATTTAGGAGACAAGACAAAGATTACAACCATGGGTTTGAAAGGTAAACAAATAGAAATCAATAGTTCTTCAAATTGTTCAAATGTCACTCATGATGAAGATACACGAATACAAATTTTCCATATTAGAGTTGTCTCTAAACATACCAAAATTGATACACTTTTTGATAGTGGGTCACAATCTAACTGGATTTTTGAAGACTTTGTTAAGTAGCTAGACCTTGAAACTGTTATACATCCAAGACCTTATCCTTTAAAGTGGATATGCAAGAATGCAAACTTGCAGGTTACAAGGAAGTGCATACTAAGATTCGCCATTAATTCAAACTTTCTTCATGAAGTTGAACTTGATGTGGTGCCGCTTGAGATATCAGGTATTGTATTGGGAAGTCCTTATCTATATGATTAGAAAGAAATATTTCATCACCATAACAATAATTATCACTTTTTTAAAGATGGTATTGAGTACATAGTTAGAGCACACAAGAAGAAGACAAGTTTGTCTACATGCACGAGAAATGAAGAGGATAATGAATGCCAGTTAGAATTTGACATTGTTGATGATCAAACAAAGAGATGTTTTGAATAAAACCTTTCAAAAAAATTCTTATGCTTGTAATGAGATTTTTCAGGATTCTAACATGTTTCCTTTGAAATGAGGTGAACAAGATGTAAAACATTTGTAGTATTCAACATCAGTGTTGAGCACTGTTGGAAACAAGATGCTGGTGTAAGAGAGTGCAAAGGTTAAAGAGAAAGAAACAAAGAAGCTTGAAAAAGAAGGCATGGGTTCCAAAAATTCTTGTTATTGGTTTCCAAAAGGTACATAGAAATGGTGAAGATAATTGGTCAAGAGTCGATGCAAGTATAAAGAGAGATCAGTTAAGAATCACCATGGCGATAGTGTGCAAGGTGAGACAATTTTTAAGTTTCCTTTGATTAATGACCAAGATAGGAACAAGATGGTTTTTGAAAGAATAGCTTGCTGCTCTACAAATTCAGAAAAATTGCAGCATGACGGTGTCAATGACAGCAGGAGAGGGTCACAAGAATCAAGGAAAAATTTAACTTTTTGTGAAAGCTCCAATTGATGAAAATGGGAAAAGTTCAGTGGATAGAGACTGAAAGGGTGAGGGAACAATACCCTCATCCACATGATCAGTAATCATAGGGATTTTGGGGTTTAAAAGGCTTCCAATGGGGAGGAATGATCAATTTATTAGTGTAAAAGCTCAAAATGAAAGTGCTCAGAATTTATTGGAAATTGAACGACTGCGACCGATCCATCGCCAAGAATCCAACGCACTTCATTTTGTTGAAAACCAACTTAAGATGAAGAATTTATAGCCCACTGACCACTATTCAGAACATGAATTTTTCTTAAAAAAATTGTAGAATAGTGATAGGTTGATGACATGGCAGCCCAGTCATCATGCAAGGAATATTCTTCAGTTTTTTCCTAGTGGCACTGTGACAAGTGTCACAACAAGATTCACCAGTTTGGGTTCAAAGTGATTTTTTTTATGATTTCTCTCCTAAGGTTGAATTTGAATTTTTATATATGGATGGGTAGCCAACCAGAGGCTAACATGTGGTGTAGCCAGGGGCCGCTATGTGCCCCCACTAGTGGACCCTCTCCAACTCCAATGGTCAAATTTCATTATGGTCTAAGTTCGAATTTAGATTTTTTATGGTGGAGGGATTAATTTATGTGGTGGCATTCATATATGGTATGTAGACCATATTACAAAGGTGGGTTTTAATTATTAGTGGCACATATGATATAGTTTATTATGGTGGCATTGGTTTAATACATCCATTGGCATATTGAAAAGTTTCGAATCAACATACATTTTAATCCAAAGTTTGATGGCGCACAATTTTAATATTTTTTTCCAAGGAAAAAGTCGTAATTTTCATTAATTGTAAGGAAAATTACATGTTGCATTTGCATCAGATATGCATCAAGAATATTATGTAATCTATCAAAAAATATATAGTAGAGTTCTGTTAACAAAATAATTCGGCAGTAAAAGAAAATATTTACAAAATAAGCACTGTGCATGCCCGAATAGACATATGATCATAAAATACTATAGAAGTATGTATGCAAAAACTGAAATGAGAAAAATAAGGCCTCTAATCAGATAGGTTGTTCAGGAGGCGCTAGGGGCCCAAAATACTCTATGAAAGGCTGATGGTAATGCTGATATGTATTTGTCCCCTTGTATTCTGTAATGTGCCATTGTCCCCATGCTAAGTTCGCGACTTCTTTGGACAAGTGTTCAACATCTTGATTCCTTTTCCTGTAAATGTGAGTGACAGTAATGATGTTAAAAATATTTTTAAGAGAAAGTACTTCATCCAAAAAATTTCTAAGAGTGTGTACATGACATGTAGCATTATTATTGAACTAGTCAATAATGATCTTAGGGTCCCCAAAGATATGTATCCTGTTGTATATTTTTTCTAGGGCAAAGATGAGGAGCAGTCTGAGACAGTTGAGATCCGAGTAGTTGTTTGTTACCAGGCCCAAACCCATTTTGATTTGAAATAAATGATTATCAGATAGGTATAGAATGGCCCCTCCACCATAACCATCAATACTGGTAGTACCATCAAAATATGCCCAAGGGAGATTTTTGTCAATGGCTTCGGGCACTATAACCCTTTCTATCTTTGTGCTGGCCTCTTTAGGGATGGAGTGATAGAAGGCTAAAATGGAGTTGTGAATGGAGGTACAAGATATCAGGGTGCTATGAATATGATATGGTTCTGAGACAGCCAAAGACCCCAAGAAATCAGGAGGGGTAGGTTGCAGGCCTTGGTCGAGGTACAAGAGTGCCACCAGTTTTTCCAAGCCATGGTGATAGTGTCCCACCTGCCATGGGCGATTTATACCAAGTTACTTAGTGATGGGAAACCATGTATTATAAGTTGAAGGGAAATTGAGGAAGTTGTGATAGATATATTTAGTTTTTTCTTTGCAGAGTGCACACTGAGAGGGCCATGAATGGATCGCTTAGCCAGATTATCCTATGTCGGCACACAGTTTGTAATAATGCACCACAAAAAATTATGGGTTTTTGGAGGAGCTCTTAAATTCCATAGAGGTTTCCACCACCAACACTAATCCGGGGGTTGAAGTGCATTAGTGAGGGAAGAATAGCCATATTTGGGAGTGTAATTAACTTTGGGGGCAATGGCCTAGATAAATTCATCCTTGGTATATGAGATATTGATATGGAAAGTCTTGAGAGCCCTGATATATATGTTCCAAACCCCCCACCAAAACTCAAGGATATTCATATCATGTGGTTTTTTCCACACCTGTGAAATCCAATCAGATTTGGCCTTGTCCGCAATCTTACTGAGCCAAGAGATCCCAGTCTCACTGAAGAAGAGTCTGATGTCTTGAGGGAGAAAATGTTCTCTGCCGCTACTAGACCAAGGATCCAAGCCAATCCCAACCTATGTGCCCTCATAAATATGCCAAGAAAGACCTTGTTTGATGAGAGCTATATATTTCATGATAACACGCCAAAAAATAGATGAGAAGGTTCGGGGGCGGTGATAACTTCTGATCCACTCAAGTGTAGGAATAGGAGTGATGTATTTATAATAGGCGAATTCTTGCCATATATTTTGGGAGGTCAAGAGATACTACCCCATTTTGGCAGTCAGATAATTTACGAAAATATTTAGATCCTTGAGGCCCAAACTGCCCCAAATTTTGGGCTTGGTGATTTTCTCCCATCTCACCCAAGCGAAGGTGTGACCTTCATCCTTACCCTGCTAGAGAAAACGTCTGCATATTTTTTGTATTATGTTGGTGACACCTTTAGGAATCCATGCAAGTGCCATCTAATACATAGGGATCACCTCCAACACATATTTGATCAAGCCAAGTTGACCCGCTCTTGAGGGCCATTTTTGCTACCAAATTTTAATTCTCCGATCAATTTTAGCTATGAGCCAATTCCAATCAGTAATTATATAGTCATTGGGCTTGAGTTTGAAACTCAATTATTTTAGGCCCTCTTCAATGTGCCTGCAATCAAATTGAATAGGTGAAGATCATGCCGCCGCTCTTGGATGGTGCAATTTGAAATCATGATGGAGGATTTTCTATGATTGGGTAGCATTCTAGTAGTAGTACAGAAAGTGGAGAAATTATTTTTGAAACAAATGGAATCCTGCAAGGAGCCATCTAGAAATATGAGCACATCATCAAAAAAAATTAAGTGCATCAAATATATATAGTGTCAGTGATTTTGAATCCCAGGAGATGACCTTCATTTCTAGCAGAGGCTATGAGAGTAGTGAGGCCCTCCATGATCAGTAGGAAGAGTAGAGGGGATAAGGGGCATCCTTGATGAAGCCCCCGACCAGCATGGAAGAAAGGTATAGCAGCCCCATTGATAAGTAGACTAAAACTTGGAAAAATTTGAGGATGGAAATTTATCTTAAAGTTTAGAAATCTTGGAGAATATTACTAGTCCCTAACATGCAAACTATAAATTGTTTAGCAATATTTTTGTAAACATATTCAATTTTCTAATGATTTTGTATAGCCTCTATAAAAATTTGGTGAATTTTAAGTTCAAATAATTTTATGATATAAAATTTGGGCGAATCATTTTTAGGAAAAATGGAAATTAGCGAATTGTATTTTTTGGAAAAAACATAGAAAAGTAGCCCACTTGCGAATATTAGGCCCTAAAATTTCCCAGGAATTAGTGATACATCACATAATATATTAAATTAAAGAGTGGGGGAAGCCAATGTGTGTGAGAATAAATTGGAGTTAGGTCCAGAAGGTACATTCAAAAGCTTTGGCCAAATCAATCTTAAGGATAGTGCATTTGAGGTTACTGAGTTTGATAGAGTGAAGGGCTTCTTGAGCGGTGCCATTGGCCTCATGGATTTTTCTATTGTGTAGGAAGGAAAATTTCTCCTTGGATATATGCTGAGATAAGATAGGTTTGATGCAGTTAGAAATTATCTTAGCAATGATTTTGTAAAGACAGTTGCACAGAGAAATAGGCTGGTAGTCACTGAAATAAAGAGCTTTGTCCACCTTGGGGATGATGGAAATGAATGCAGAGTTGAAGTTGTCATACATTCTTCCCGAAAATCTGCAATCTTGAATGACCAACAAAAAATTATTTCCAATGAGCTCAAAGAAGGAGAGGTAGAATTCGATAGGACAACCATCCAGCCCAGGTCTCTTGTCCTTTTTGAACCACTTTAGGACGAATTCTATCTCTCCTAGGGTGACAGGGACACTGAGTGAATCCGAATCATCCTCTTCAAAAAATTGGGGAATATGCCTTGCTATACTAAGCACTTCACCAATGTCAACAACCCTATGATATCTATTGATGTGGGAGAAATGTTGAATACCCATACCCGAAAAGGGTTGATGAGTCTTGGCTACCATGCCTTGTTTATAATTAAGTTCCCATATGGTATTAATGCTTTTTCTACCTTTGGAACATTGCTGGAAAAATTTAGTGCTATTATCCCCTGCCTCAAGCCATATGGCTCTGCTCTTGAGTCTCCAGGCTTCCTCCTTGAGTCTAAGAAGCTGCATTTTATTGGTTTCCAGAAGGGTAAGAGAATATTTGTACTCCGCCGAGGAGTGCCCCCTTCCATCTTCATCAAGCATATGAGCGATATCCTTCTCAATCCTCCTCAACTCTTCCTCATATCTTGTTCTTTTCTCCTTTTCCCACATGATAGTCTTCTCCTCAATGTTGGAAAAATTATTAGCAATAAATGTGGTGAGTGGGGTATTGGGAGGCAGGTGGAAGTGATCCCAATGCGCCTTTACAATCTCTCAAAATTCAGGTTCATCGAGCTAGGAGGAGTTGAAATTGAATGGGGAGTGGGGTTTCTTGTTCTCACCAATTATCTCAATATAGATGGGAGAGTGATCCCACAAACCACCCGAGCCGACTCACTTACGAGCCCTGTCCATCCAAACAACTAACTTTGAGGAGATACAAATTGATCCAGTCGCTTAGCGAGAGCCACTTCCCCAATTATTCTATTACTCTAGGTGGGAAAATTCTTAGCCAGTGACTAAGTCTATAAAATTTGTTCTGTCCAGAAATTTCTCAAAGTAACTGGTCAAAGAATTAGGCATAGCATGGAGTCCCCAAGATTCCCCATGACCCAGAGAAAATTAAGATCAACTCCCACAATGATATGCTCTGTCTGCATAATGGGAGACTGCAACAACTTGTCCCAGAAGGCAGGTCTATTATGGCAAGAAACATATATGTTAAGAATTTTGAAGGGGGTACCAATCTCAGAGGTAATGATGTCAGCCCCTAGGATCCCATCCGAGCCCCAAACATTGTGAACTTATATAGTCCTATCATTGAAACTAATGACGCTCCCCCCTGAGCGACCTCACACATCCAGAGTGTGAAAGGTCCAGAAAGGACAGATTGAGGAGAGAAATTTATGGACAGTCTCACCAATTCCCAAAGTTTTTTGTAGCATGATAATATACACCTTTTCTGATTCCAGTAAACTACGTAGAGCCAGTTTCTTATCTGGGTTGGCCAACCCTCTACAATCAAAAGAAATACAGATCATGGGGAACCTTTGGTTGGGGTTTTCCTTGCTCTAAGATCCCGATCAATACTGTCTTATTTCCCTAAGTCCACATCGATCCCAACCTGATGGATAGCTTTGGAAAGTGAGGATGGTCTGACTCTGGTGGCTTTTATGGCAGACTGGGCAGGTTCTTCAGCTAACCCATATGAATTACAAACTAAGGTCTTTGCAGAGGATCTAAGATTTTATCGACAAGAAGAGCTGGTACCAGAGGTGTCAGGGGAGTCAACGATGTTTAATTGAGTGGAGGGAATGGACGGAGATGCGATGGATGGTTGGGGAGAGCCGATGCGACATGACAACATATAGGGACCAAATTATTCTTCATAATAAGTGGACAAGTAACATGAGAAATAACAATTGAAGTAGATAAATGCTAGACATTAGAAAGAAAAGATAAGGAGGTAGAGGTCATAGTACATGTGATGGGGCTGAGATCCTCCTCTTGCAGTAGTGGAGCCTCTAGAACGGTCGCTTGCTGAAATGTTATGGGCACTATCAATGAAGATGACTGTCGAGGATCATGCTTCTTTTGTGCATGCATATTTGTTTTGAGCCTTTGAGTGAGTCCCTCGAAGTTCTCATTAGTTTGTGTTCCCACATGAACTAGTGTTTTGGATTGTGTCACATTTTCCACCACAATGAGGGGAAATCCTTGTATACGTGCCCCACCTTGTGGCACCTTGTGCATCTAAAGGGAACTCCATCATAGTCTAGGATTTTGAACCTGTAGATATTTCCATATTTCAGGACATAGATTTTGACCAGGCCTTCACGGGTGTCCAGGTGAACAAGAATCCGAGCCATAGATATGTTGATTGTTTCCATATACAATCTGTCATGGTCTAGGTAGATGCCAAGGTCCTCGCCAATTCATTTGAGTACATCATCCATCCAGAATTGGAGTGGAAAACCTGATAACCTAACCCAGATGGGTCCAACACCCATATTCTCCTTATCAGGGTCGAAGAGAGGAGTCCAACGCTTAAGGAGTACCAGGGTCATTTCAATATGCCAATATTTAGTAAGAACCCAACTATACATATCAGGGGTAGGAAAGATCAGTGCGAACTAACCTCTATTCATAGTCAGGAAGACCAAGATTTGTCCGAGGATGTTGCCCAGATTTCAGAGGTCCATCGCTTGAGTTTGGCTGATGTATAATTCCACCTGCAGACGCATCCAACCAACATTGTCTTCTCTATTTCCTCAGCTTGTTTCATACTAACCCCAACTCCAAAGATCAACTCCCTTGATTTATCATGGCTTTTGGTGCACCATGTTTTCTTCTTACCAGTTCTATGAGTCAAATTATCTCTGAGTGGTCCCTCTTCCTCCAGTTGGGTGTCATTTGGATCTGAAGAGATATTCTCTTCTGGTTGCTGATTCATAATGGGAAAGCCTTCAAAGTTTCCAGAGGCTATGACCGATGTCGGGCATCCAAGGATATCATCCTGGTTGTGTAATAAACCCTCCGTTCCCAAGCCAAGTTGATCGAAACCAAATGCCCCTTCATTGTCGTCTCTGAGACCACCTGAGAAGTCCTCTTGTATGAAACCCTCAGTCGGGTTGTAAGCCTCCTGTTGCTGATTCCAGATGTGAAGCACCAAAAGGGAAGAAATGGAGAAAACCAGTGAAGTCGGGATGTTGGGGATGAGACTCGTAGAATATTCTAGGAGGCTCGCGTTAGGAACCCTAAATTCCGGAAACCCTGAGGCTGACACCATGATCTCCATATTTGACTATCGAGCCTCCAGCTTTCAATACCCTCTAGAAAATCACTCATTTGTGACCTAGATGGTTGTTGGTGTGGGTAAATTTACCATATCTGGTCTGGCACCAAAGAATCGCAAGAGTAGTACAACTGTTCTTCCTCCATAATGGAGTTACCCACATTATCGATTGGTTCCATGAGTAAATCTCCTGAAAATGGATCTTCCACTAGCTGTGGTCATTCCAAGAATGAAAAAGCCAGTAACTGTCAGTAACGGTGCTGGGGTCCAGGGTCAAAAATGAGAAACAATGATACCCGTATTTCAGGCAGAATGTGCATTGTTTGCCAAACCCGCCATAGGTCAACTCTAATACTGCAAAAAAAGCTAAACACCATGAGAGATAAGGTCAAGGTTAAACCGATGCCTTCACGAGACAGTGTCTGTAGTCCAGGGGAAAAGAAATATAATAAGTATGCCTACATCGAATATCAAGACGGGTTAGTGGTAATGAGGATAAGCACTTATAACTACGGGAGGGGAAAAACAATGCCTCCATGGCTAGGGTAGCTAGGGTTTCTCTTACACCTCTCCATCCGTTATTTTCACTTCTTATTCACATACATCTCTTATTTCTGTTTTACATATTTCTGTATTTAGTATTGTTTCTTTTCTTGTTGTAGGATTGAGTTAAAATATTTAAGTGAGTTCTTTTGCAAGCTGTTTACAGGTTCAAAAGCACTATTAATCCTTGGAATAACTTTGGAAGGTCATCTTAATCATTAAGCTACTTGGATTTGGTTACTAGTTCATGAATATAATATGGGAAATTTTAATATATAACCAAAGTTCTTAAACTTTGGAGTGGGAATATTATGCTGAAAAAAATATATGTGCAGGGTCAGGGTCAAACCCACCACCACCTCCACGCCAACCAAACCTCTTACCGCCGAGCCACCATGTAGTCCTTGCAAAGGATGGGTGACCACACCTACTTGTCCTTATATGATTTGACCAGCGAGGGTTTGGAGGGGGCTAGCCCTGCGGGAAAACCCCCTCCCCATGCGACCAAACCACGAATACCACAGACGAGCATAATTTTATATGCGCAGGATTAATGTGTTAATCTGGGGTTAATTATGCCCTTAAACCGCATTTATGCGTGAAGACAAATGTTAAACCATGATTTTCATAAATGCGCTTAATGCACTTTAATCTGTCCTTATCCACCCTTAATATGGATTAGCATTAATTTAAACTCAGATTTTAACTTGGTGGATTTTTAGGGGTGCTGCCAATTCGGCGGGACTTCCAAATTTTGGCAGACTTATCTGGAGTCTTCTCCAAATTTGGAGGAGATTTCCTAGGAAAATTAAATTGACCATTTCTTGAGAAATTTTCAACTAATTTTGGCTCAGGAAGAGTCATTCATAGTATATTGGCATGCTATGAACACATTGGTACAATTTTCAGAGTCATAGGAGAAATTCTACAAGTGTTTTTATCACTATGAATAAAATTGAAGGCTAGGGCCACCAAGAGGGAAGACCATGCCTAGATCAACTGAAGGCCAAATTGAGAGAATGAATAGTCATTTATGATATATTTTGACATTCTGAACTCATTGTAGTATGTCAGGAACATTTTATGCATGTAAATAGAAATTTATGCACTTTTTATCTAATACAAAGGCCCAAGCCATGGAAGCTAGACCAAGGAGTTGTAGCCCAGGAGGGGTGAACCCCTTCATCAAAATTATGTGTTGATGGATCAATTGTGATGGTTTGCTGTTCTTTATGTTGATGTTGTTCAAAATTTGATATTCATACTTTATGCTATTGAATTCACTGATAAAACTCAGTTAATTTACCTGTTTGACACACATAAGAAACAAGAAAACATATGTACATCAAGCATAAGATCAACAAACAAATTTTAAATATGAAGATGAAATTAGCACAAAAAAACAAAAATATTACTCAGATCAATCCAAGAGTATGCAAATTTTCACTTTATCATCCATATCCAACCTGTGCTTTCACTAAGACTTGCTTTTATCAATAACATTAGTGTTTTCTTCTTATCTGCCTCCATGGATGATTCCCAAATGCCATTTATTTTGCAAATCTAAAAGGCTCTAGAGGATGATTGCATTAACCTCAACTTTATTTTCTTGAGTTTTCAGAAGCCTTTCCTATGCTTCAATCAATCTCTCATTATCTTCCTTGCAACTTACGATCTCTTCCTTCAATCTTCTCAATATATTTTCTATATCAAGAGAGTCTCCCTCTACCTTTTTCTCAACTGACCTCTCCCATCCAACCAATGTCTCTTTTGGCTTGTACGTGAAGTCATATGAATTGTACTCAACTATTCCGATATTCATCACTTAGCCTTGTATTTCTTGCAGTACACCATTTTTATTGAAATAAAAGCATATTCAAAATCTTACCTCAACTTACTACTGGTGAGGCTATTGCATCTGCATAGGCCAATCCAGATTAGCATGATAAAAAATATCATGTGCATAATATAATAAAAATATCAATAAGTAAATAACATGTAGGCATGGAAAAAATATAGAAAACTGATATGCATGCATAACAATATGCATTTACCTCTAGGTCTAGTGTAACAACCTCACTCTAATACCACTCTGTAACACCCCACCCACATTTACTGGCTTTTACAAGCTCACCATGATAAAAAAGAGATGAGAGTTACTATACATGACCCAACATCAAATATCTAGTTATGGAAGTGGGGTATACCATCCTGAAACTTAGTGCAACGTCCCAGGGACACCTAATCACTCAGATGTTAGTTTACAGCCACTAATTATCTTTCCATGAGTTGGAACTATTTTTTTACCAAGATTTATAGAAAATTCACATCCATGCAATCTAGTCCATGCATCTAGAGGGATACAATCACACGCACAAGAAATCCTCTGTGCGGCTACAATAAAAAATCCCTAGTTCTATGCATGTGGCCATAGATTCAGTGAAAGAATTCCAGGGCTATCCTACAAGCCATTGACCAAAACTTCCTAGAAGTTTCCAGAACTCTGTAAATGATGATCACAAGTCTGCATAATCTACACTTAGGGTCAAATATTGCCCAATATTTCTAAACACATGATAAAAATTTACAAAAACACATAGAAAACATAGTAACTATAACTCATGAATTCATATCTATTCATTATTTCATTAGTTTCATAAGATAATCATCAAGAAGGATCAATTCCCTCTCAAGCTAGCTACAATGACACTTGTTAGTTCATGCATTCATATAACCTATTCAATAACTTATCGAATCATGAACAAGATCCATAATAGGAGAACATCATTTAACCATTCCTATAACCAACATTTATCTAGAACGAATCCATGAAAAACCAGTCATAAAATCAACACAATAACCAATACCTATGCTCATTGATCTCAATAATAAATAACACATAATAATATATGCATAAATCCAACCAAGTCAAGGAATTCCATGTACCACCCGACCATATATTGGGCTGAATCAAATATTTCTTTCATCCAACCACCCTCGTGCCATATTCCAAGCATGAATGTGGGATAACATGGGATAAACCAAGACAAAACCAACCAGGTAATCCAGAGGCTAAACCACCTCTACCCTCAACCACAGTGATTTCAACTAAATCGTTCTAGAAAGCACCACAACCAAACCAAGCTTGGATGCCTAAGTATTTCTTCACCATGCCCATAGGATTTTCCTGTTTCCACCCATATGTCAAGAGTGTTGGGCTGAGAAGAAGGTACATTTCATCCTATATTTACCACGAATTGTTATGTACTTCTATGAATTTTCCCCTCATATTAGAAATAAGGAAAAGGGAATTAATGTAAAGTCAAGAAAAAATGAACTGATGATAAAAATAATGTATCTTTATTGATAGGGAAGCAAAGCAGCTGAATTGATGACAACCAAAAGACAAGTGACAAGAGAGGCAAACGGGATCATGATGGCTCTTATGGATCGACAGGAGATGGAAATGCACATCCATGCTTGGAGGAATCAAACGACAACCACGGGCAGCAGGATCCCGTATGGAAAGGACCCGTTACTACTTTTGAATTTACCTTTAAAAGGCCGAAGACCAACGAGATAGAAATATTTGCATAGATATTTTCCTCGGTAATAGATGTATCAGGAAAGAATTTTCAAGTTGTATTAATCTCCAACTTAATAAAGATTTTGGCGTTTTTGGAATAGTCAATCAATGAGTTTTCCTTAGCAGTAGACTTCTGGTGGCTTTGGGCCCAGCCCTGGGAGTTTCTCTGCTACTTCTATGCTATACATTTAATTATAGAATTTGCGTCTCCAGTAATCTAATGCATTTCATAAGAGATCATTTAATTGGTTAATTGTGAACATAATATGCTACAACTTCCTCTTTGATTAGTATAGTCCACCATTCATGCTTTCTTGCTTACAATCAATGTTTCCATAATTGTTTCGATGCTTTCATCATTTCCCAATGCTTTTATAGTTGTTTGATTAGTTTTAGCTTGACTGCTATTCAATTCTGCATATATTTAATGTTGTATCTTTTCATTATCATTGTGAAGCATCTGGTTGCTATTTGATTCAGAGGGATGTCATTCATTAGTTTAAAAGAGAATTCCATTGCAAATTTAGATTAAAAATGTTGTTCAATTTATTAGAGTTGTTGTTCAATTTATTAGGATTGTTGTTCAATTCGTCGCAGTATGTTGTTCAATCGTAGTTTTCTCTTTTTAGTCGGGATAGTCATTTCTGCATATACTTAGAACATAATAGTCAAAAGAGTTCTATAATTCCCTTCCAATTTGATTGAAATTCGAGAATTAGATAATCTTCCTTTTGATAATTTAGAGTATTTTTCCTTTGGTATCACTTGCATATACTGTGCTTACACTCTTGAAATAAAAATACTTGCCTTGGGTTGATAATTAAATGAGAGGCCTTGAAGCTGCCTGTAATAGTCACCTTTATGACCCAACATTTTTGGTGCCATTTCCGGGGAGAGTGTTTTAGAGTGATGTATTTTATTTATTTTCCCTTTTGTTGCAAAGAATTGGGTATTGAAAATGAGAGGTAAGAACCTACGTACCGGCAAGAAAAACGCTTGCTTTCCAGCCTGATTTTCAACAATTCTGCAGAGGTTAGTAGGATAGGTGCTCTTGTTTTATGACTAGGAAGAAAAAGATAAAAACGAATCAAAATCCCCCACTTAAATCCACAAAACCCAAAGGGCCGGTGATCCTTATCAGAACAACATATATAGACGAAATCATTAAGAAGGCTAAATCCCAGGCATCTGTAGGACCCAAAATCATTCATATTCAGAGTCCTACTAAACTCCCTCAAGCAACAACCTCACCATTTGTAGCCCACACCGAGATTCACAGTGAAACAAAAGGGTCTAAAAAAAGACTTCAAGCTGCCGATCACATAAGCCCTGACCCTTCTAGAGAGAGAGCTTCTTGCAATTTTCAGGAAGGAGAAGGAGAAACCAGTAGTGCAGTACAAGTAAAAACTCCAGAGCCTAGATCCCCTGAGAGAGTGGTTGAAATAGAGACACTTGGAATCCTAGATTGGGGAAGTGTTGTAAGGCTTCCTCTGCATCCACTCCCTAATTCCACTGAGATTATTTCTCTAGAACAAGAAATCCCCGAAGATTATTGGCATATCTTTGATCAAATGGAAAGCAACCAGAACCAGAACTAGAGGCAGACATCAACATTGGAGTATCCCATCGTTGATCCTGCTGCAAATGCCCCTATGAAATCCATTCCATTAAAAAACATCCCCACCTTCCATGGGTTGACCTCAAAATATCCTGATGCATTCTTATTTGAATTTGATGTCTCATGTAGAGGATATGACTACATCACTGACCCTTAGAAACTGAAATTATTCCCCTCTACCTTGAAGTGAACGAAATTACGTTGGTTCATGGGGCTCGATGGAGGAACCATTAATAGCTGGGACCAAATGAAAATTTCTTTTCTTAATAAATATCAAGACTACTTCCAGACTTAAGAAATAAAAGATGCAATCTTCAATATGTCTGCAAAAGACAATGAGACATTAGAAGAACACGTCGAAATATTTCAATATAACTTGCAAAGGTCTCCATATACTACACTGTTTAAAGATATCTTAAAAGAAAAAATAATTAAGGGAATCAAAGAAGAATGGGTTGAAACAATTAACATAATGGGGAAAGGGGAAATCTACCAAGAAGAATATGATGATATTATTTCACTGTGTATCAGGTGTTCTTGGGGTAGTACACGAAGTAGGCCAATCGAGCGAGACTCAGCTACAAGGAATCCTAAGCAGTCCGATGGCAACGTGACCAGAGCAGAATTTGGGAATCTTTTATAAGATTTCAAAACTGATATCTTGGGCACCCTGAAAACGCAACTAGATGTCCTACAATCCAAGCAGAAGCAGGCTATAGCAGAACAAAACTTGGCTGTCTTTTGCCCACGTTGTTAGAAGAAGCACAACCAACGGGAATGTCCATTAGACATGGTCCAAACATGTGCTATTTGTACCAAGGACCATGCCACTGACCACTGCCCTTCAATTTCAGGGTTGAAAGCGATTTTTAAAGAGGAAGAAGAAGAGACAAAACCAGTCTATCTAATGAACCAACACTGACAATGGAAAGCACAACCAAGTATTCCACAAGACCTACCTCAATTCTTTTCTTCTCCACAGTTTAACCAACAAAACCCTTCAACAACTTGGAAAAACCAATCACCTTTCTCTACTTGGCCATCTTAATCATATCCTATGCCTCCTTGGCCAACACAAACCTCTTCAGGTAATAATTGGCCAAGTTTTCCTTGTTCTCCCCCTTACTGGCAAAAAAATCCCTATCAGTCCCAGTGGCCTGCCTCCTCTTCACAAAACACAAATTGGCCTCAAAACTGGCAGCGACCTCTGGGAATGACCAACCTACCGATGGGGACAGGGGTTGAGAATCAACCTACATAACCATCTCCATACCCAGTCCAGCACAACCCTCAACCTATCATACGGCCTCAACTATTGTCTCAACCCAATCCTAATATTAACAACATGCCAGTTTAGCTAATTCAGATTGTTGAAAACCCAAACCTAGAAATTGAACAGAAGCAATGCAATGAGCTGAGGCTGAGATTAGGACGCATTATCCCACCAAAAGAAGATACGACCCTGCCACAACTTGAATCTAGAACTCTGATAGAGCCTAAATAAAAAACTATGACTGAAATAGAGGTAGAGAAGGGAAGGGAAACGGTTGACCAAGGGAGACCTGAAAACCTTATGATTTCTCCCCCTCCATTACTTGAAATATTAACACTGCCTAGTCCGATAGTCTCTCCAAATTTCGATATATTAGGGGAATTAACGAACCTTTGCATTAAATTTACTCTTTTATAGGGTAAATAAGACATTCATATCTATGCCAAGACAATTAAAGAGATGTGCGGAAAGAAACATGTGAGGAAAGAAAAAACTGTACCCACTGTTCATGTGGTAGGGGCACTATCAGACTTACTGTTGGGTAAGGAAACACCCATGAAATATGAGGATCCAGGGAACCCCATAGTAACTGTGAAAATATCTAGCCACTCCTTTCCAAACACATTGGTTGACTTAGGGGCGACCATCAACATCTTAAATACAAAGACCTACGAGAAGTTAGGCATAACAGCGTTAGAAACCATAGGTACCTTGCTGGAACTTGTCGATAGATATGTTATCAGACTAGAAGGAATATTACAAGACATCCTGGTTTCTATGGACTCATGGGAGTATCTAGCTGAATTTTTAGTTATTAACCCAAATATTAGGATGGATGGACACCCCCTGATACTGGGTCGACCTTGGTTAGCAACAACCGATGCTTACATAGGCTACCAGACAGGCAACATGACCATTGCTAGAGGTGATTCCATAAAAAAAATTATCATTTACCCACCATCCAAACCAAGTCTACCCATAGTAAAAATTCATAGGCATCCACATACATAATGGGAAAAAAATATCCGTTCACCCCTAACAATAGTTGAAGCTCTTGAATTCAAATATCAAACTGAAGACGATGTAATCAATAACCTCATGAATCAGCCATCTGTGCCTAGAAACTTAAAATGCCAAATGTGAAGAACAGTTCTTGATGATGAAACAAAGGGAGACCCCTTGGCAGACATTGATAATCAACATATACCCACGACTACTGTTCGCAATAGCATACCAATTGAAATTGGGCCAGGGAAGATTCTAAATATCAATGGCAGTCTCGATATTAACCAAAAGAAAAAGCTCATAAAGGTTTTATAGAATTATCAGGGAGAATTTTCTTGTGACTACCCAGACATGAAGGGTATAGATCCTCAACTATGCACACATCACATTTATACTGGCAAGGAAGCTCGACCTATTCGACAGCCTCAAAGGAGGCTAAAACCACATCTAAAAGACATTGTAAAAGATGAATTGCAAAAGCTGCTGGATGTAAACTTCATTTATCCTATCTTAGACAAAAAATGGGTCTCTCCTTTAGTATTCGTTCCTAAGAAGAATGGGAAGTGGAGAATCTATGTTGATTATAGAGAACTGAATAAAGCAATACAAAAGGACCACTTTCCCCTTCCTTTTATTGACCAAGTCCTTGATACATTGGAATGAAAATGGTTCTTTTCATTTCTTTATGGTTTCAGCGGTTATAATCAAATCCAGATAGCCCCCAAAGAACAGGATAAAAAAATATTTACCTGCCCATGGGGTACATTTGCCTACAGGGTATTACCATTTGGATTATGCAATGCCCCAACAACCTTCCAAAGAGCCATACTTATCATTTTTTCTGATTTAATAAATGGACTTGAAATTTACATGGACGACTTTACCCCATACGAAGATTATTTTGATCAAGCACTAGGAACACTAGAAAAGGTATTGGAATGATGTATTTATAACATATTGTGTTTAAGAAATGAAAAATACTACATGATGATGATCGAAGGAGTAATCCTAGGACACTACATCTCTGCAGTTGGAATACAGGTAGACCTGAAAAAACTAGAAGTAATCCTTTTATTAGCCACACCTTTTACATAGACAAAGGTAAGAATTTTTCTTGGATATGCAGGGTACTATCGCAGGTTTATAAATATTTTTTCACAAATTGCTGTGCCCTTGTATGAATTAACTGGAAATGTTGAATTCCATTGGTCTGATAAATGTGAAACTGCTTTTACAGATTTAAAGAAACTGGTATTGACAGAACTGATATTACGTGGTCTTAACTGGAAGCTGCCCTTTAAAATTTCTTCAGATGCACCCGACACAACGATAGGGGTAGTTCTCAGTCAAGAAAAAGATAAATAACACTACGCTATTTATTATATTAGCAAGAATCTCACTCTTGCCGAATTAAACTATAAAGTGAATGAAAAAGAGTTCTTGGCTGTCATTTATGCTATCAAGAAATTTAGGCATTATATAATTGGCTATCAAGTACTCCTGTATATTGATCACTTTTCCATTAGAAATATAGCCAATAAACTAATTACAAATGGGAGAATAACTCGTTGGTTGCTGCTTTTGCAGGAATTCGACATAACTATCAAAGATCGTCTAGGGAAGGAGAACATGGTTGCTGACTTCCTATCCAGAGTTCCCAGATCAGATGACACACTTGCGGTGGACGATTAGTTCCCCGAAGAACATATGTTCGTTGTAGCAGTGAAAACACCATGGTACGCATATGTAGAAAACTACCTGGTAGTAGGAAAGTTGCCCAGACATTTGACATCAAGGGTACCGAAGTTGATTGTTTAGAGTAGTGATAGATTCTCCTACATTAGTGGATACCTCTTTCATACAGGAGATGATATGCATATACGCAGATGCATCCGGGAAGACGATATTTATGACATTCTACAGGCCTGTCATGATGAACCTTGTGGTGGCCATTTTGCAGATCGCAGAACGGGGCACAAAGTGTTGCAAATGGGTTATAATTGGCCTACGATTTTTAAAGATGCTAAGAAATATGTCCAAGATTGCGATAGTTGCCAAAGAATGGACCACCTAGGCCAAGCTGATGAAATGCCATTACAACCAAAATTGGTAGTAGAACCATTCGAATGGTGGGCACTGGACTTCTTTGGACCATTAAACCCGCCATCAAACCAAAAGATCTACATACTGGTTGCCATAGATTATGTAACAAAGTGGGTAGAAAAAATGGCTTTATTAAGAGCTACAAAATAATATGTGATTAATTTTATTTTTGAGCTATTTGTGCGATATGACTTACCATGGGAAGTGATAACTGATGGGGGGCAGAGTTTGTGGGAAATAAAATTACGACCACCCTGAAGAACCACCATATCATCTTTTGAGTCACATCTCCCTATCACCCACAGGAAAACGGGCAGGTTGAAAGTACCAACAAAGTCTTGCAGGAAATTCTCACTAAAACAGTATCAACACATTGCCGCTATTGGACTACTAGACTACCAGAGGCCTTGTGGGCTTACTGCGCGACATGGGGAAACACCACTAGATATTCTCCGTACCATCTGGTATTTGGAAGAGAACAAATTTTTCCTATCGAATTCGAAATAAAGACTCTAAGGATAGCCCAGGAGGTGGGGATGGACTTGACGGAGGCCCATATTAGAAGGCTCCAGAAAATAAATGAATTAGATGAAATACATCTACTGGCTCCGCAGCACACTGCAATCATCCAAAAACAATGAGCTAAGTGGCATGACAACCTCATCAAAAAGAAGACATTCCAGAAAGGATATTGGGCACTTCTCTACGACTCCAGATTCCAAGACTTTTCGGGAAAGTTAAAAACAAGATGGCTCGATCCATACAAAATTCAAGAAGTACACAACAATGGTACCCTCACCTTAACCACTATAGACGGATCTGGTTCTAAATTCCGAGTCAATGGGCACAAAGTGCACCTCTATCGCAAACCACTTACAAGGGAGTCTTTCTACCATCATTACAAGGGAGTCTTTCCGCCAGTATGTACATAACGATCCCACCATCCATATTTGAGTACCAGGGGGTGCTAGCCCCACATCTTTAAATGCATGAAAGCTTGCTACTTCCTCTTGTAAATATTGTATATAATTTCCCTGCAATTTATAGTTTTTTAATTTTGTTATACATTCTTGATACTCACAATTGTATCCTTTTCCTTCATCGTTCCTTTTGTTGTTTATTATTTCTGTTCAAATATTTGAACGACTGCTATTTAATCCAATTGAACAATTGTTGTTCAATCAGATTAAACAGTTGTGTCCTTTTGTTGTTTATTTTTTCTATTAAAATATTTGAATGACCGTTGTTCAATCCAATTGAACAACTGCTGTTCAATCGGATTGAACATCCATGTCCTTTTGTTGTTTATTTTTTCTGTTCAAATCTTTGAACGATTGTCGTTCAATCCAATTGAACAAATGCTGTTCAATCGGATTGAACATTCGTGTCATTTTGCACATTTATTTTTGCTGTTCAAATCTTTGAACAATTGTTTTTCAATCAAATTGAACAATTGCTGTTCAATTGGATTGAATAGCCATGTCATTTTGTGTGTTTATTTTTTCTGTTCAAATCTTTGAACGACTGCTGTTCAATCCAATTGAACAACTACTATTCAATCGGATTGAACAACCATGTGTTGTTTTTGTTGTTCAATCAGATTGAACAATTGATTTTTTTTCCCTTTAATATAAACATGATATTTCTTTCTTTTTTATGATCTCTTCTTGAATATCTACTACTCATTTCACACCCTGGCTGTAAAAGACATTTCTGGACAGGAATTGGCACTTGAAAAGGAAAAAAAGAAGTAATGTTACTAATATGATGATCCTTTGGAACTTTGATGGAAATATCTACTCCAAAAGCTGACACGGTTTATCTATGTAATGAAAGGCTAAGACATCTCCTGCTCAAACATGTTATCATACAATTCATAGTCTTATAATGGTATATCTTACTACACTCTCAAATAGTATTTCCCCTTGACATATAGGAATAAGGAGTATTAATTGTATTGTCATTCTTTTTACTTCTCACACCATCCCTAACTCTTAAGGAGTTAAT
This sequence comes from Pinus albicaulis, assembly GCA_034641835.2. Taxonomy (NCBI): domain Eukaryota; kingdom Viridiplantae; phylum Streptophyta; class Pinopsida; order Pinales; family Pinaceae; genus Pinus; species Pinus albicaulis. The sequence continues at coordinate 574,727,373 of CM076583.1, read as the reverse complement.
GAGACTCCCTTCATGTATAAAGAATAAGAAATATTATATGCAAATTTTTAAGAGAGAATAGGGGGTCTCATCACGAGCCATCCTACCATGATCATATGGATTTAACAGTGACATGCCCACAATGGCCAACACACCAGGGTAATGACCTTCTCAATAGCTCAAACTTCTTGAAGGACAGGAGGTCTCATCACAAGCTGCCCTAATCACTCTGTTACAATCCCAGTGAATGACACTGTGACTATCTGGCTGCCACACCAGCATAATGGTATCTTCATAAAAACAAAGAAAAATTCCTACTTTTCAAAAAGAAATATTATGTTTATATGAAAATTTTTAAGAGAGAATAGGGGGTCTCATCACGAGACAACCTACCATGATCATAAGGGTTTAACAAATGACATGCCCACAATGGCCAACACACGAGGGTAGTGACCTTCTCGACAACCCCAATTTCTTGAAGGACAGGAGGTCTCATCACGAGCTGACCTGATCACTCTGTTACAACCCCAGTGAGTGGCACCTTGACTATATGGCTACCACACCAGCATGGTGATATCTCCATAAAATTGGCAAAATATCTACTTTTACATAGAGTATTCTGGCTCATTTTTCGGGTTAAAATAGCAACCCTGTCGAGGCTATGAACGCCTGCTGGCAGCAGTGGCTCTGCTTGTGGTATGAGAGTATTTTTTTTTAACAATAACCAATTACTTTTATATATGCCTTATTTCCTATTTTCATCCATTTCCGAGATAAATGAACTACTCAAATAAGTGATAATACTATTTACCCGCATAATTAACTATGAATTATCCTTTCATGTTTGAATTAAGGGACGATGACACTAATCATTATCCATCACTGTCATGCTTCCGTCATGCCATGCCATTAAATAAGGACATCCTATCATAATAATTTCTATATCGCTTTCTTCCTTTCTTCGGTCATTTCCACCCGATATACACTTGTCATAATTACCAATTCTGACATTTGCATTGCATGCATTCATGATTGTTGCAATAACTCCTCTTTTCTTTAGCTCCAAGGCCATAGACGCTCGTCTCTCATACAAACTATGATTACTGATTTCTAACGTTTTCCCCCGTATGCATTCATGATTGCTCCAATCTCTCTTGTACTTAAGGAAGTGGATGCCCTTATTCCAAGAAAGGGGGTGTAAATATCCATAAATAATAAGCATGCGAATTCCCTGCATAACTTCCTTTGGATATGATGATGGGACCAAAAGATCATTGCATTTATGATATGAAGTTACATACATTTATGACATAAGGTTGCAATTTATTTTTTCTCTCGCATGCAGTGTTTGTTCTAACCAACAGGGCCAGAAGAAATGCAAACAGAGGGAGAAATTAGTTCAGATAACACATCTACCATGGGAGGAAATTCTCTCCGAAATGAACCCACAACCTTCCAAATCTCATACGTAACTTTCACCATTCTAAAGCAAGTTGGCTGGTTGCCATACCTACATAAATTGTAAGGGTTTGACACAGAAATAGCAGCTGAATTTCTGCAGAACCTACAGGAGGGACATATCAAACTTAGAGGAAGGATTATACTGATCACAAAGGATATCATCGCTGAGGTCTCTGGAATGATATCAGATGGAGAAATATGGACCGAGAAACATATCCTACTACGCGAAGTAGTCTTAGCATACCAGGATCTAGGAGAAACATTGGAATAGAAAGGAAAGGGGATTAACCCTGCATCCCTACAAAAAACTTGGAAAGAATTGGCAGCATTCATTCAAAGATATATCACATGCGATGGATGCCAAGACATGGTAAAACCCCACCAACTTAAACTGTTAGCTCTTCTTAAACGAAAAATTTTAGTTAATCTGCCTTCTTTCTTGAATTATGTATTGCAAGAAATTGTTGTTTGAATTAGAAAGGCCAAAAACCCCCAAGCAGTTGTCAGCCACCATGGCTTAATCAAGTTAATTATCATTCATGAGAAAGTAAAACAACAGAAATCTTGGGACAACTTTGTTAATCCTGCCTTGCATGCCCCTGAGGAAAACCTTGTTAGAACAGAAATTGAGCTTCCTAGAATAAACATACCCAGGAGAGAAAGAGGGAAAAGGGTCCGTGCTTCGACCTTAGAACCAGGGAAACAAAGACGGCCCGAAAGAATGCAATTACGGAAAGACACCTCAGAATTTCCAAATGAGGCAGGGCCATCCCATACACCAACTTCAAGCTCTCAAAATATGCCCTTACAAGACTATGAAGAAGAAATGGCTTGATTCCTGGAGAAAAAGAGGACATCCCATGAAATTAGAAGCCCATCTGGACAAGTTGAGGAGCAAGAGGAACCGTTGAATCAATCCGCCACAGCCAGTAGCTCTGACCGTAATGAAATATTACCCCACTAGGATGAATCGCAGGATTTTAGGGCCTTAGCTCCTCCCAAGAGTGATTGGGTGAATAGGGAAGACCAGGCTGAAGGGATATCCAAATCTGAAAATCAGTCAGGAGACACTGTCCCATTAGAAAAAAACACAAGCCGCGGAGACAGTCCCCTTAACACCTAAAGGGAACAGTATCTCACCCAGTCAAAACATTAATATAGAAATAAACTCCGTAGCGCAGGAAGGAAATATCATCACTGATAACCTTAGAACTAGCACCACCATTCCTGAAAATGAAGCTGCTGCTCCTCCATCCCCTGCCAAAACCTTATTAGAAGAGAAGTCAGCTGAAAAGAAACTAAGGAAAATAAGCAGGATTTGTAGGAGGTTAAGAAAGATGATAAAACATCTGAAGAAATAGTTGAAGGAAGTGAGCAAGGTTCGGAAGCCTAAGAAGGAATTGGATACCATAGAAACCCAAACAAAATTTGTCACCCAATTGATAGACACTACTGAGATTGAGGTACAGATTGGCCGAGTGGACACTGCTAAGATTGAGGTACAAACTGACCTAGTGGACACTGCTGAAGCTTTTGTGTAGACTAGGCTGGAACTTACAAAAGAAAAGGAAACTCAAACGAAGGTGACACATGCCTACACTACCCTAGTAGAAAAGGCTGGCAATCAAAAATTGCATAACGAATTAATTCAAACCCAAAACAAATTGGCATAATAGAGAAAGGAAGTAGTACCCGCACAAGAACATCAGGCACTATTGAATAAATTCAAAGACCTTTCAACAACTGAAGATGAGAAATTTTCCCAACTTAGAGAAGAAAAGGCGAAAGTAAAGAAAGCACAAGATCAGGTGGAACAAGCTAAGAATAAAACTAGTATGGTTTGCTCTCTTTACTCTGATGTACTAACATGCAGGGCACCAGCCAAAAACTATGCTCTATTCTCAGTAGAACGATATTTACTACTGAAAATCAAGGTTGTCAGGGCAGGGAAGCCCACGACTTTTAAAACCGTTGAGGAATTCGTCTAATGTTGAGAAGAATGAGCAGGTCCAATATCTTTTGTGTGAATTATACTTACACAATTTCTTTCTAGAAGAGGACAATGACATTAATCCTAGCCCCTTTATAGGGGATGTTTAGTTTCAGGATTTCCTATCTTTTTCCAAGAAGCAGACTCGGTGGGCTAAAGCCTACAACACTTTCTAGAAGAGGGAGCATGGCCTAGACCTATGGGTTAGGGGGGAGCCTACTAAACCCCTGTACCTGTTCACTCAGCAAAATAAATTCATGCAGAGGAAGGGAGTGATCTCCAAGCTAGGGCATATTCATAGGGATATAGTGCATCATGGGTGGGAGTACTTCCAAGACATTCAAGGAGAAGCATTAACAACATCCAAACAGAGATGGCTAGCCTCCACGAACAATGTGAAAAAAAGAGAGCCATTTGGTTACAAAAATTTCAAAGCAACTGCTTCTAGATTCCTTTTATACAACAATCTAATCTTAAACATGGGCCTTACATGGATAGGGTGCAGATACAGGTGCCCTCTCATCTAGTACCCCCTTGAGGGTTATCATCACGATTATGAGCTGCCAGAGGGGAACACAAACTCTGCCTTTGCAAATATCAGACAAAGACATGGCTTCAGACTCTATAAAGAAGAGGTATACCCTACATATTCTCTAACCCAGTGGCACCTCAACCATTTTTTTTCATGAGGACCTGCAAATAGGTAAGCAATGGAGTATGTTGGGAAGAGAAGAAGGTATGTTTCATCCTATATTTACCACGAATTGTTATGTACTTCTATGATTTTTCCCCTCATATTAGCAATAAGGAAAATGGAATTAACCTAAATTCAAGACAAAATGAATTGATGATAAAAGGAATGTTTAACAACGAAAAATTAGCTCGTCTATCTTTATTGATAGGGAATCAAAGCAGCTGAATTGCTGATAACTGAAAGACAACTGAAAAGAGAGGCAAACGGGATCATGATGGCTCTTATGGATAGGCGGGAGATGGAAAGGCACATCCATGCTTGGAGGAGTCAAAAGACAACCACGAGCAGCAGGATCCCATATGTAAAGGACACATTACTACTTTTGAATTCGCCTTTAAAATTGAAAGATCTGCATAGATTTTTCTCTATAATAGATGTATCGGGACAAAATTGTCAAGTTGTATTAATGTATTAATCTCCAACTTAATAAATATTTTGGCATTTTTGGAATATTAAATCTTTGATCTTTCCTTAGCAATAGACTTCTGGTGGCTTTGGGCCAAGCCCCGGGAGTTTCTTTGCTACTTCTGTGCTATACGTTTAATTACAGAATTTTCATCTCCAGTCATCTAATGCATTTCATAAGATATCATTTAATTGGTTAATTGTGAACATAAGATGCTACGACTTCCTCTTTCATTAGTATAGTCCACCATTCATGCTTTCTTTCTTACAATCAATGTTTCCATAATTGTTTCTATGCTTTCATCATTTCCCAATTCTTTTATAGTTGTTTGATTAGTTTAAGCATGACTGCTGTTCAATTATGCATATAGTTATTTTTGGATCTTTTCATTATCATTGTGAAGCGTCTGGTTGTTGTTTAATTCATAGGGATGTCATTCATTGGTTTAAAAGAGAATTCATTGTAAAATTTAGATAAACAATTGATGTTCAATTTATTAGGATTGTTGTTCAATTCGTCGCAGTATGCTGTTCAATCGTAGTTTGCTCTTTTCAGCCGATATAGTCATTTCTGCATATACTTAGAACATAATAGTCAAAAGAATTCTATAATTCCCTTCCAATTTGATTGAACTTCGAGAATTAGATAGTCTTCCTTTTGATAATTTAGAGTAGTTGTCCTTTGGTATCACTTGCATATACTGTGCTTACACTCTTGAAATAAAAAGACTTTCCCTGGGTTGATAATTAAATGAGAGGCATTGAAGATGCCTGTAACAATCACCTTTATGACCGAACAAAGAGATCCAGGATAAAACTATCTCCACCCTCAACCTTTGGGAATTTTCCTGAGACCACTTCAACCAGGATCCAAAATTTATCGAAAATCCAAAGCTTAACCAAAACATGGAACCCACTACATCATGGCTATCCAAGAAATGGAAAATTCAAGGTTGTACATCACTGTAAATCTAGGAAAATCCCATGCCAATGAAAACAAACATGACCTAAACTAATGCATAGACCATGCATCGAATCCCAACATGATAAATCACATATGCACACTATTACCTGCGAATCCACAACTATTTTCTTCCCTTGCTTGCTTTCTTGAGTCTTCCTTGTGTCTAAGTGATTTTTCTCTCTCTTTCTCTCCTATTCTCTAATTGAATGCTGGAATGTACACAAGTGTGTGTGAATGTTCTCTTTTTATTTTCTTTTCCTTTTCTGTTAATTTTCCTTTATTTTCCCTTGCATGCATATTCCTCTCTTCATCTTCCTTTTCTCCTATTTTCCTTTATTTCTTGTATTAAGTTCCCATTTATTTCCTTTTGCATTTTCTAATGTCAATGCCAAATTCCATAGCCAATAATAAACCATATATGATTCCCAATGTAATATTTTCCCCTCCATTCAACTTGGAATACTTCAATTACATGAAAATTTGGATAAAAGGTATATAAGTCCAAGTGAGTCTCTTTGGGGGGCACCATTTCTATTTTTCAAAATGAAGGATGGTACTCTTAGGCTGTGCATATATTACAAACAACTTAACAAAATTACCATAAAAAACAAATATGCCCTACCCAAGATTGATGACTTGTTTTATCAAGTTAGAGCAACTTCTATTTTGTCTAAAATTGATCTAAAATCAGGATACCACCAAATTAGAATTAAGGATGAAGATATGCACAAAAAAATTTTTCACACATTTTATGGACATTGTGAATTTGTGGTACTTCCATTTGGACTTACTAATGCACCAGCTACCTTCATGTGCCTTATGAACATTGTACTTAGACAATTCCTAAATAAAATTTTAATTGTCTTTATAGATGATATTTTGGTACTCGAAGAGTAAATAAGAGCATGAGAAACATTTTTAGATGGTCCTATAATCTCTTAGAGATAATGAATTATATGTTAAATTAAACAATTTTTCATTTTACAGGAAACACATTCATTATATAGGACATGTAATATCAGAAAAAGGAACTGTTGTTGGTCCGGAAAATGATAAAGGCAATAATGGATTAGTTAGAACCTTAAAATGTAAAGGAAATCAGATCCTTTATGGGAATCACATGCTACTATAAGGGACTTATAAAAGGATTTTCCAAACTTACATATCCAATTACTTCATTATAGAAGAGATGAACCAAGTTTTGAATGGAGTCAAAAGTGTGAAGGAAACTTTGATAAGTTAAAACAACTCTTGGCCATAACTCCAATTTTAAAATTGGCTGATGCCAATAAGGATTTTGTGGTATGTATAGATGCACGTAAAGAAGTTTTAGGAGGGGTTTTGATGCATGATGGTCATGTTATTTGTTATGAATCTAAAAATTTGAAAGAACATGAGAAAAACTATGATACTCATGATCTAGAATTAGCAACTATCATTCATGCATTGAAAATATGGATACATTAAATTATAGAAAGAAATTTTCAATTAAGGGCATACAATGTTAGTCTCAAATATCTATTTGATCAATCTAATCTAAATGATAGACAATATGGATGGTTAATATTATCAGTGAATATTATTTTGAGATTACACATATTAAAGGAAATGAAAATAGATTAGTTGATGATTTAAGCATAATCTTAATCAAATATATGCTACATCAGCTACAAGATGTTCAACAAACTTAATAGACAAAATCAAAATGGATGCAAATTCTGATTTAGAATACCTGAAAATCAAGGAAAAAAATTAGTAAAATGAAACAATGGATGAAGAGGGGAGTTATTTTTCAATAGATAGCCAAGAAATATTGTTGTTTAAAGGTAGAATTTATGTGCCTTATGATATAAATATGAAATTTTTTTGTTTTAGATGAGTTGCACAAAAAGTAAATATTTGGCCATCCGGGCTACCAAAAAATAATTATTGTGTTGAGAAAGGATTTTTACTAGCCAAATATGAAAAGTGAGACAACATAATATGTGGCTAAATGTCTTGAGTGTCAACAAGTTAGCGCTTCTCATCAACACCCTGCTGAGTTGTTGCAATCCCTACCCATTCGAGAATGGAAATGGGAGACAATTTAATTGGATTTCAGTACTAGAATACCAAATACTAGGAAGCAACATGACTCCATTATGGTTGTGGTTTATAATATTAGAAAATCAACACACTTTATCCCTGTAAAATCCACTTTTAAAGCAATAAATATTGCAAAAATATTCACGAGAGAAATTTCAGACTCCATAGGATACCTAAAATTGTAATCCAAGTTTTGGAAATGGTTCTTTGAAGGCATGAGAAGAAAATTAAAATTTCGTACATCTTATCATACTCAAAATGATGGCCAAACAAAAAGAACCAATCGGATATCGAAGGATATGTTAAGGATGTGATTTAAGGACAATAGAATAAATGGGAGAATGATTTTCACTTAGAAAAAGTTTCTTATAGTAATGGATCCAAAACCTCCTTGAAAATGAACCCTTTTGAAGTGATGTATCGAAGAATATTTAAGGTAACCCTAAGCTAGGTTCATCTTGAATATATATTAGTGTTTAGTCTAGACATGTTAAAGGAAATGGAAGAAGTGGTCAAGCAGGTTAAACATAATTTGAAAAGATCCCAAGATCTTGATAAAAACTATGCAAAATTGAAAAGAGTTCAGAAGGAGTTTAATTTGGGATATCATGTGTATTTGAAAGTTATACCCAAGAAAAAAAAACTCAAAATTGGAAGATTTGCCAAGTTATCACCAAGATACTGTGGAAATTTTGAGGTGTTAGGAAGAATTGGACATGTGGCCTATCAACTAGCCCTTCCAGCCAATATAAAATTCATAACTTGTTTCATGTATCTTTGTTAAAAAAGTACGTACATGACCCATCTCATGTAATTGATTGGAATGTTGTACAGGTGGAACTAGAGGGATACGTATACTAGACCGGAGGGTAGTCATGCTCGGGAATAGAGATGTAGTGTAGCTAAAGGGTCAATGGAAACATTTCAGTCTAGAAAGCCACAAATTCCATGTAAATTTGATCCCTTCTTTATTGAATTTTTTATTTCACGAAAATAATGTTTGAATTAGAAAGGCCAAAAGCCCCCAAGAAGTTGTTAGCCACCATGTATTAATCAAGTTAATTATCATTCACGAGCTAGGAAAACAATAGACATCTTGGGACAACTTTGCTAATCCTACCCTGCATGCCCTTGAGGAAAACCTTGTCAGAATAGAAATTGGGCTTCTTAGAATAAACATACCCAGGAGAGAAAGTGGGAAAAGGGTCCGTGCTTCGACCTCAGAACCAGGGAAACGAAGATGGTCCGAAATAATGCAATTACGGCAAGACACCTCGGAATTGCTAGATGACACAGGGCCATCCCATACACCACCTTCAAGCCCTCAAAACATGCCCTTACAAGACTATGAAGAAGAAATGGCTCGAGTCCTGGAGAAAATGAGGGCATCCCATGAAATTAGAAGCCCATATGGACAAGATGAGGAGCAAGAGGAACGTTGAATCAATCTGCCACCATCAGCAGCTCTGGTCGCAATGAAATATTACCCCACTAGGATGAATCGCAGGCTTTTAGGGCCTTATCTCCTCCTGAGAGTGATTGGGTGAATAGGGAAGACAGGGCAGAAGGGATATCCAAATCTGAAAATTAATCGGGAGACACTGTCCCATTAGAAAAAAACGCAAGCATGGAGACAGTCCCCCTAACACCTGAAGGGAACAATATCTCACCTAGTCGGGATATTAATATAGAAATAAAATCCGGAGTGTAGGAAGGAAATATCATCACTAATAACCTTAGAAATGGTACTACCATTCCTAAAAACAAAGCTTTTGCTCCTCCATCCCATGCCAAAACCTTGCTAGAAGAGAATTCAGTTGAAAAGAAGCTAAGGAAAATGAGCAGGACATGCAGGAGGTGAAGAGATATGATAAAACATCTGATGAAACATTTGAAGGAAGTGAGCAAGGCTCAGAAGCCTAAGAAGGAATTTTCTACCATATAAACCCAAACAAAGTTTGTCACCCAATTGATAGACACTGCTGAGATTGAGGTATAGATTGACCGAGTGGACACTGCTGAGATCGAGATACAGACTGACCTAGTGGACACTGCTAAAGCTTCTGTGTAGACTAGTCTGGAACTTATATAAGAAAAGGAAACTCAAATAGAGGAGACACCTACCTACACTCCCCTAGTAGAAAAGGTTGGCAATCAAAAATTGCATAACAAATTAATTCAAACCCAACAAAAATTGGCAAAATACAGAAAGGAAGTAGTACCCACACAAGAACATCAGGCACTATTGAATAAATTCAAATGCCTTTCTACAACCGAGGATGAGAAATTTTCCCAACTTAGAGAAGAAAAGGAAAAAGTAAAGAAATCACAAGATCAGGTGGAACAAGCTAAGAAGCAAACCAGTATGGTTTTCTCTCTTTACTCTGATGTACTAACATGCAAGGCTACCAGCCACTAACTATGATCTATTCTTGGTAGAACGATATTTACTACTGAAAATCAAGGCTGTCAGGGCAGAGAAGCCCATGAATTTTAAAACTGTTGAGGAATTTTTTCAATGTTTCAATGAGCAGAATGAGCAAGTCCAATATATTTTGTGTGAATTATACTTACACAATTTCTTTCTAGAAGAGGACAGGGACATCAATCCTAGCCCCTTTATAGGGGATGTTCAGTTCTAGGATTTCCTATATTTTTCCAAGAATCAAACTCGGTGGGCTAAAGCCTAACACCTTCCAGAAGAGGGAACATGGCCTAGACCTATGGGTTAGGTTGGAGCCTACTAAACCCCTGTACCCGTTCACCCAACATAAGAAATTCATGTAGAGGAAGTGAGTGATCTCCAAGCTGGGGAGTATTCATAGGGATATAATGCAGCATGGGCGGGAGTACTTCCAGGACATTCATGGAGAGGCATTGGCAGCAGCCAAACAAATATGGCTAGCCTTCACGAACAATGTGAAAAACAAAGAGCCGTTTGGTTACAAAAACTTCAAAGCAGCTGCTTCCAGATTCCTTTTATACAAAAATCTAATCTTAAACATGGGCCTTACATGGATAGGGTGCAGATACAGGTGCCCTCTCATCTGGTACCCCCTTGAGGGTTATCATCACGATTATGAGCTGCCAGAGGGGCACACAAACTCCTCCTTTGCAAATATCAGATAGAGACATGGCTTCAGACTCTATAAAGAAGAGGTCTACCCTGCATATTCTCTAACCCAGTGGCACCTCAACCATTTGTTTGCACAAGGACCTGCAAATAGGTAAGTAGGGGAGTATGTTGGGCTGAGAAGAAGGTACATTTCATCCTATCTTTACCACGAATTTTTATGTACTTCTATGATTTTTCCCCTCATATTAGCAATAAGGAAAAGGGAATTAACGTAAAGTCAAGACAAAATGAATTGATGATAAAAGGAATGTTTAACAACAATAAATTGGCTCATGTATCTTTATTGATAGGGAAGAAAAGCAGCTGAACTGCTGATAACTGAAAGACAACTGGAAAGAGAGGCAAACGAGATCATGATGGCTCTTATGGACCGGCGGGAGATTGAAAGGCACATCCATGCTTGGAGGACTCAAACGACCACCACGAGCAGCATGATCCCATATGGAAAGGACACGTTACTACTTTTTAATTCTCCTTTAAAATTGACATATTTGCAAAGATTTTCCTCTGTAATAGATGTATCGGGAAAAAATTGTTAAGTTGTGTTAATGTATTAATCTCTAGATTAATAAATATTTTGGGGTTTTTAGAATAATCAATCTCTGATTTTTCCTTAGCAATAAAATTCTAGTAGCTTTGGGCCCAGCCCTGGGAGTTTCTTTGCTACTTCTATGCTATACGTTTAATTACAGAACTTGCGTCTCTAGCCATCTAATGCATTTCATAAGATATCATTTAATTGGTTAATTGTGAACATAAGATGCTATGACTTCCTCTTTCATTAGTATAGTCCATCATTCATGCTTTCTTGCTTACAAATAATGTTTCCATAATTGTTTCGATGCTTTCATCATTTCCCAATTATTTTATAGTTGTTTGATTAATTTTAGCATGACTGCTGTTCAATTATGCATATAGTTAATGTTGGATCTTTTCATTATCTTTGTGAAGCGTCTGGTTGCTGTTTGATTCATAGGGATGTCATTCATTGGTTTAAAAGAGAATTCCATTGCAAAATTTAGATAAATAATTGATATTCAATTTATTAGAGTTGTGGCTCAATTTATTAAGATTGATGTTCAATTCGTCGTAGTATGTTGTTCAATCATAGTTTTCTCTTTTCAGCCGAGATAGTCATTTCTGCACATGCTTATAATAGAATAGTCAAAATCATTCTATAATTCCCTTCCAATTTGATTGAAATTCGAGAATTAGATAGTATTCCTTTTGATAATTTAGAGTAGTTGTCCTTTGGTATCACTTGCATATACTGTGCTTACACTCTTGAAATAACAAGACTTGCCCTGGGTTGATAACAGGGAAAATTTTAGGGGCGAATTTTAGCCCAAAGGCGAATTTTAAGGGATTTTAAATTTTGGTAGGGCGAATTTTTTACATAAAACCCATTTTCTATAGTTTTATATAGTTAGCCCTATAATTATTTAAAAATAATTAATTATTAAGTTTTAGCCCAACAAAATAAATGCGCTTAATACTTAAACCATGAAATTTGTCTCCCGTTTTTCTGGTTTGGAGCTCATTTCCATGGCATTCTCCTGGATTTACTGGGTTAGGGGAGGGATTGGAGTGATTCACCCCATTTTCACTGGCTGGGGCTTCACTGGTTGGGCTTGGAAGTTGGAGCCTGGAGGTGCAACAAAAATTTAATGGCATTCACTCGAATTTACTGGGTCGGGGGAGGGTTTCGCCCCCATTTCAACTGGTTGGGGCTTGGAAGTTCACTGTTCGAGATGCACGGTGCCAGATTATATGCAGAGGCCAAGATCGGGTTCTGCATGCATTGACGAGGGCATTAGGGCAACAAGAATCGAGTTCTAGTTCCGGGAAGGTGCACGGTGCCGGATTATATGCAGGATGCCCAGATCTGGTTCTACACGCATTGACGAGGGCATTAGGGCAACACGAAGTTCCTTGTTACTACTCAGTTGATAACAAAGAACTACTTTGGTATTTCACTTATATTTTCTTAGTAGATATTTGATGTAAATACTAAAAGCTCTTTTGAAATTACGTTAAGAATGCAGAGACAAGATTGTTTCACATTGGAATTTAGGAGTTCAAGCCACCAATCCTGTACAAGCGGAACCAACAGCAGGCACAACATTAAGAGGAAGAAGCTACATGATTGGCCGTTAACCTTTGTTTGAAGAGAAACAATTTTGTTCATCAAGAATTGAGTTTGGTTTGTTCTCTTTGAGCAATTTTGAGACGATACTATAGGGGTTGGATTTTTCATCCTTAGTGTCAAGTTGGATACGTTACTCTTGTTTTTCATTTTCATATTACCAAGACATCAGAATTAGTTTGATGAACATGTTCCTTGTTTTAAAGGCGGTTACTGCTCAGTTGATAACAATGCACATTAATGAATTTGATATTCTTTTGATGAAGGTTCCATTCAGAAAATGTTTCTGGAACATTAAGGAATTTCCAGAGCATTTTATTTACTTACCTGTTAAGGCCTAACCTTAGGTTACGATTCTTGTGAGTTGGCCCTTATTTTTATTTTTATTTGAAGATAATAGTTATGATAAATGTTTGGCTTTGATAACGGTAGAAGGGTATGGGCACAGGGCATATCCTGTGAATGCTATTGTCTCGCTGGAAGGCAGTGGAAAATCTCTATGGGAAGCCCTTCCATTCATCCCATCCGATCCAACGCTCGTTCGCTGTAAGTTGGGGGATTATTCCTAAGTGGAGCCGGTTCTAACCAATAGACAGAGCGGTCACTAGTGACGGATATGCTTTGACGATTGAAGGAATAAAATAGACTATACCCAGGAATTCATGCACAGTCGGTATCCACTTTAACCTAGACCTTGCTGGTTGACACTTGGGCAGTCACTATTACTTCTCTTCTTTTCATTTCAACATATTTATGGCCGGAAACTCATGCAGTTTGAATAATGCCATTTTACGGTGCTTTGGTTTCTGAAGTTATTTCTCACCGCAACTTGCAACATCTAAGTGTTTATTGTTTTGATCTAGGTTTTGCTGATGTAACTGTTACACACTGCACATATAGTATCATACTAGAAATCCATGCCAATGGTATACAATTTGCTTTCTGCAAATGATTCATAGCAAATAAGACTATTTTGAAGGTTTTTGGTACATCTAAAGATGTAACTATTTTATAAAATGACATAGGATTATAGTTAACAAAGGCCTTCTCAAGAGTTTGATGCAAAGGATGTGCATGGAAGAGAATGGAGATTCTGACATATATTCAGGGGTATGTACATAGCCACTGCAGTTCACATGTTGCTATTTTCTGTTTAGGAATTTCTGACAGAGTATGTTGGTGTCCCATTTTACTTATCACGGTTAGTGCAACTTTGAAATTTTCTCAAGGACTAAATTTCATTGGGTTTGAGCCTCTATGACAGAGTAAATTGGTGAGCCCCTTACTCTTCCCTATTAGTGCAACTCTGAAATGCTCTCAGAGACCGAATATCCAAGGCTAAAATCTTTTCCTTCCAATGCCTTGTTTACGCGTTTGTGCTTATTTTGAATATGAGAAGGCCCAATTCCCCTTCTCAAAGTCATTATATGTCATAGACGTAAGGGGACAATCAATTGATGGTTATTTATCTATGAAATTCTTGTGACCAACATGCAACAAGATCCAAATTTCTGATGCTTATTTGAGATGGATTAGTTTCTACACAACTTTACCATGTTGAGGAAGCATGGATTAGAGATATGAGATCTTAAATTTGTCAAATTTAGTTTTATGTAAGCCATTGAGAATTAAAGCATTGAATCATTGATGAGAATTAATAATTTCATGTTATACCTGGGATCTTTTTGCAGGTCAACCTCGCGGGCATTTGCTTACTACACGATGGATTGTCTTTGTCAATTACAAAAGGATTTTTACTCGAGATGCTATAATTTTCTATGGTACACTCCAATATTATAGGAATTCATTATTCATGTTGAAAGACCTATTGTTACTTGTCACTAGGAATACCTCACATAACATGCTTTTGTATTCCAACAATGTACCTTTTTGTTTTGTTTTCTTTTAAATTTAATATTTGATTCACAACTAAAATTATATTGATCTACACACTATTCTAGTATAGACTAGTGTCAAACAATTGATACGATACAATTTTACTTCTTTCCTTTGCAAGTCAGGGTGCTTGTATATTCCTGGGTAGATGTTCATTCCTTGTGACTCCATAAGGGTATCAAAAGAATATGGAATCCATGATAGAAAGGTATTACTTTCTTGAGTTATGTGTGCGAAGTTAAAGGATAACCCTCTATTGATCAGCTATTGCTCTGCTGGAGCACGTTGGTAGCACAACTTAGTCTGATCAATAATGGAAGTAAGAAATGTTGCACCTGACTTCCACTTATATGATTAGGCTTAGAGCCACAAGCATCTTTGCAAGTGTATCCCAGGATTCCCTCTAGTGAAGGGTTGTAGCTCTTGATGAATCAAGGCTAGCGAGGATCAGTGCATCTTTCAGATTCTACAATTTCTCTCTTTCTCTCAAGCCCACTCTTCAAACATTTCCCTCTTTTGTCATTGAGGAGACTTGGTTGGTGAGCTGGGGGGGTGTTGCTTATTCACCCACAATGTTCCAAATCCCCTGCGAGAGACATTATACCCCCACCTGCTCTTTGTCTATGAAAGGTGCTACTTGCAACTTGAAAACATTCTCTTATTTTAGTTGCTGAGCTAATGTATCGTTCAATTATGTTCAGTTCTTAAAATTGAAGTCAAATAACTTGTAAAGAATCTTACTTCTTTTGTCCTTCCTTTCAATTTATTTTTCAAAAGAGTGGAGTCTAAATGCCCTGGTAGCAAAAAGGATAATAAGAGATTATCTTGTGGACAATAGATGTATTGTTGTTGCTATAGAGGGCAATAAGAGATTATGCTGTGAATAGTGGAAAATAAGTTATGGATAGTGCATGATGAGTAAGGTAGCACGAGAGTATGCCGTGTACAACCAATGAAGTGTTTTTGCTCTAGAAGGGCAATGAGGGATTATATTGTGGACAGTAGAAGAATTGGGTTTGAATCTTATCAATGCTTAACCTGTGACAACCAAATATTTGAAACTTTTGGTTTGTAGCCAGTAGTGTTTTGGTGTTGTAGTTTGGGTGCACGGTGATTTTGGGCCCTGGCTATTTGCAAGGTTAATGGCTTTGGTGGAGCAGAGATTTTGTAGTTATCTTATGGCGGTGAGTGGGAAGAGCTACTTCAATGATGATTCAATGACTGTACGACTCCATTAAAATAATGGGGAAAGTTAAGTGGAATTCTGTTGTATCTTCTGCATTATTACTCACTTGTATATTGGCTGGAGTTTGTGCTTCAATGACCTCTAGCCATATATGAGTCCATTCCATGTAATATAATATATCTTTTTGTGAAATCGAGTTGCATAAAATCTGCGTTTTTCTTCCTATTGATTCTATTTGCAATTTTTTTCAATACAGTTTAGCAAGTTCTTCTATTCTATTAAATGGTTAAATGTAAAATACATAATTACAATTGAACCAGAGATTATACAATCCTAGCCCAATGAGAAACCAGGTCATGTTATTATTTAGCATAATAGTAAAGAGTTAAGATATGTCCAAAAATGAAACTGTGTGGCATTTCATCAAAAAAGTTTAGCCTAACATAACTATGAAGTCAGAATTAAGTCTAAACAACACATGAAATTATAATATACATAATAAAAACGAGAACTCATGGCCAGAAACCTGCAATTAGGGTCAACTGCACCCTTCAACCATGTCAATGGCAGAATGAAACAAAATTGGGGAATCCCTGGAAGAACCCAGGAGCTCTGCTGGGAGGACACCATCATTTATTCAGAGCCAGGAACAGAGAGTTATCAAAAAAATTGTTTTGTTTGTTCAGAATTTTTAGTTTCTGTCAAATTTCTTGCTTGTCATTTTTCTTGGATAGCACAACATGAACACAAATTTTTTTGTGTGCCTGTAAAGTTCTAATTTAAAAAAAAAAAAACTTAGTGTGGTTGGAGCCAAGGTGGGGATGAAACCTTGTACCAGCTCACCCACATCCAAATATTCTCTGTACTCCCTCTCTATCTTAACATCCTCCTATATGGCCCCTCTATGGCCCTAATTCAGCGCTGAATGTGGGGGCACAGTAGCCTGTTGAAAGGCCAAAGCCACTGCAGCAACATCTCCATTTTTTCCACAACTTGTCCAAAATCACCTCTTAGGTATACATGTCAATTTACCTTGTTGGAGTCTCAATTAAGCTATTATTATAGAACCAACTACAGCAAGTATAATGAACAGGGAATTTACAGATCGATTGCAAATTGGCAAAGGTAACCCTCTTCGACTCTCATCTCATTCCATGCGACTTATTTGAGATTTCCCCTGGCAAGTCTTAGGCCCAAAGTTGGGGGTTTTAGAAAAGAAAATTTTTGAATAGTAAAGCACACAAAATAGTAGTGTAATTGGAATACGTCAATGGATTTGGATACGATTCAGGAAGTGATCATTTACATGCTTCTCCTACCGGTGAATATTGTCAAGTTTCAACACAACCACATGCCTATTTCTTCCATCACGCAAGGAAATTCATCTGTGATATATATCTCCAAAGCCCATAGCCTAGTTTCCTTACACTTACCCCTGCAATGGCTTTCTTTGAAATCTGCAGCAATATTTACAAAAGTTTGCAGTTGCATGAAAGAGAACACTTCCGTAAGAGACCACAGTCACAGACCTGCTTTCCCTTCCTTAAAAGTTCCCAGGCTAATACATTTTTAGTCAAAATTGAACTTACTACTGTAAGGGACCTTGGTACAAAGTGGATGGTTTCTCTTGCTTTATGTGATTCACAACTAAAATTATATTGATCTACACACTATTCTAGTATAGACTAGTGTCAAACAATTGATACGATACAATTCTACTTCTTTCCTTTGCAAGTCAGGGTGCTTGTATATTCCTGGGAAAATGTTCATTCCTTGTGACTCCATAAGGGTATCAAAAGAATATGGCATCCGTGATAGAAAGTTATTACTTGCTTGAGTTTTGCGTGCGAAGTTAAAGGATAACCCTCTATTGATCAGCTATTGCTCTGCTAGAGCACGTTGGTAGCACAACTTAATCAGATCAATAATGGAAGTAAGGAATGTTGCACCTGACTTCCACTTATATAATTGGAATAGGCCACAAGCCATGCTCGGTGGTAACATCTGAAGTTCCCTCCCTATGAAGGAACATGGCTCTTGATGAATCAAGGCCCAGCAGGATCTTCCTTCGTAGTGTAGGCTCAGGTCCCACAACTTCATTTCCTTTCTCTCAAGCCCATTCTTCAAACATTTCCCTCTTTTGTCACTGAGGGGAGACTTGGTTGGTGAACTGGGGGGTGTTGTTATTCACCCACCAATGTTCAAATCCTAATAGAGAAATTCTACCCCCCTGCTCTTTGTCTATGAAAGGTGCTACTTGCAACTTGAAAACATTTTCTTCTTTTAGTCGCTGAGCTAACGTATTCTTCAATTTTGTTTAGTTGTTCAGCTTGAAGTCAAATAACTTGTAAATAATCTTACTTCTTTTGTCCTTCCTTTCAATTGTTTTTTCAAAAGAGTGGAGTCTAAATGCCCTGGTAGCAAGAATTATAATAAGAGATTATCTTGTGGACAGTAGATGTACTGCTGTTGCTATAGAGGGCAATAAGAGATTATGCTGTGAATAGTGGAAAATGAGTTGTGGATAATGCATGATGAGTAAAGTAGCACAAGAGTATGTCGTGTACATCCAATGAAGTGTTTTTTATCTAGAAGGGCAACGAGGGATTATATTGTGGACAGTAGAAGAATTAGGTTTGAATCTTATCAATGCTTAACCTGTGACAACCAAATATTTGAAACTTTTTGTTTGTAGCCAGTAGTGTTTTGGTGTTGTAGTTTGGGTGCATGGTGATTTTGGGCCCTGGATATTTGCAAGGTTAATGGCTTTGGTGAAGCAGATATTTCACAGTTATCTTATGGCAGTGAGTGGGAAAAGCCACTTCAATGATTATTCAATGATTGTATGACTCCATTAAAATAATGGGCAAAGTTAAGTGGAATTCTGTTGTATCTTCTGCATTATTACTCACTTGTATATTGGCTGGACTTTGTGCTTCAATGACCTCTAGCCATATATGAGTCCATTCCATGTAATATAATATAATTTTTTGTGAAATCAAGTTGCATAAAATCTGCGTTTTTCTTTCAATTGATTCTATTTGCAATTTTTTTCAAAACAGTTTAGAAAGTTCTTCTATTCTATTAAATGGTTAAATGTAAAATACATAATTACAATTGAACCAGAGATTATACAATCCCAGCCCAATGAGAAACCAGGTCATGTTACTATTTAGCATAATAGTAAAGAGTTAAGATATGTCCAAAAATGAAACTGTGTGGCATTTCCATCAAAAAAGTCTAGCCTAACATAACTGTGAAGTCAGAAATTAAGTTTAAACAACACATGAAATTATAATATACACAATAAAAATGGGAACTCATGGCCAGAAACCTGCAATTAGGGTCAACTGCACCCTTCAACCATGTCAATGGCAGAATGAAACACAATTGGGGAATCCCTGGAAGAACCCAGGAGCTCTGCTGGGAGGACACCTTCATTTATTCAGAGCCAGGAACAAAGAGTTATAAAAAAAACTATTTTGTTTGTTCAAAATTTGCAGTTTCTGTCAAATTTCTTGCCTGTCATTTTTCTTGGATAGCACAGCATGAACACAAAAGTTTTTATGTGCCTGTAAAGTTCTAATTTTCAAAAAAAACTTAGTGTGGTTGGAGCCAAGGTGGGGATGAAACCTTGTACCAGCTCACCCACATCCAAATATTCTTTGTATTCCTTCTCTATCTTAACATCCTCCTCTATGGCCCCTCTATGGCCCTGATTTAGTGCTGAATGTGGGGGCAGAGTAACCCTTTGAAAGGCCAAAGCCATTGTGACAAAATCTCCATTTTTTCCAAAACTTGTCCAAAATCACCTCTTAGGTATACATGTCAATTTACCTTGTTGGAGTATCAATTGAGCTATGCTTATAGAACCAACTACAACAATTATAATGAACAGGGAATTTACAGATCGATTGAAAATTGGCCAAGGTAACCCCCTTCGACTCTCAGCTCATTCCATGCGACTTATTTGAGATTCCCCTGGCAAGTCCCAGGCCCAAAGTTGGGGGTTTTAGAAAAGAAATTTTTTGAATAGTAAAGCACATAAACTAGAAGTGTAATTGGAAAACGTCAATGGATTTGGATACGATTCAGGCAGTGATCATCTACAGGCTGCTCCTACTAGTGAATACTATCAAGTTTCAACATAAACACATGCCTATTTCTTCCATCACGCAAGGAAATTCATCCGTGATATATATCTCCAAAGCCCATAGCCTAGTTTCCTTACACTTACCCCTGCAATGGATTACTTTTAAATCTGCAACAATCTTTACAGAAGTTGCATGAAAGAGAACACTTATGTAAGAGACCACAGTCAAAGACCTGCTTTCCCTTAAAATTTCCTAGGTTAATGCATTTTCAGTCAAAATTGTACTTACTAACTATAAGGGACCTTGGTACAAAGTGGATGGTTTCTCTACCTTTATGTGATTCACAACTAAAATTATATTGATCTACACATTATTCTAGTATAGAATAGTGTCAAACAATTGATACGATACAATTCTACTTCTTTCCTTTGCAAGTTAGGGTGCTTGTATATTCCTGGGCAGATGTTCATTCCTTGTGACTCCATAAGGGTATCAAAATAATATGGCATCCGTGATAGAAAGGTATTACTTGCTTGAGTTCTGCATGCGAAGTTAAAGGATAACCCTCTATTGATTAGCTGTTGCTCTGCTGGAGCACGTTGGTAGCACAACTTAATCTGATCAATAATGGAAGTAAGGAATGTTGCACTTGACTTCCACTTATATGATTGGAACAAACCACAAGCCATGCTGGGTGGTAACATCTGAAGTTCCCTCCCTATGAAGGAACATGGCTCTTGATGAATCAAGGCCCAGCAGGATCTTCCTTCGTAGTGCATGCTCAGGTCTCACAACTTCATTTCCTTTCTCTCAAGCCCATTCTTCAAACATTTCCCTCTTTTGTCACTGAGGGGAGACTTGGTTGGTGAACTGGGGGGTGTTGTTATTCACCCACCAATGTTCAAATCCTAACAGAGACATTCTACCCCCCTGCTCTTTGTCTATGAAAGGTGCTACTTGCAACTTGAAAACATTCTCTTCTTTTAGTTGCTGAGCTAATGTATCATTCAATTTTGTTCAGTTGTATAGCTTGAAGTCAAATAACTTGTAAAGAATCTTACTTCTTTTGTCCTTCCTTTGAATTGTTTTTAAAAAAGAGTGGAGTTTAAACACTTACCCAAATCAATGTGTGTAGTTTTGCAATTTGGAAACAATGAATAAGCGTGGGTGATGATCATTAATTAGTTGAAGTTCTCCTAGCGACCACTGACAACTAACTTGCATGGAGAACTACAGAGTAGATAAAACATGGTTTCCTTCAGCTTCACCAACTATTCCAAATTCTCATGTTCAATTTGTTAAACATGATCATTGAAAATATTTGCATTCACCTTCTCATTAGTGAAGGAATTGAGATGCCATAAATATGTGTCTACTAAAGTACTATATTCCTTGGCTTACCATATCTGTAAATCCCTTCTCCATCTATGGGAAAATTTTGTATAAGGGATTCTGGAGAATCACAGATTCTTCATTGATTTCACCATCGTCCTTAGGATTATAAATTACCTACAGTCTCCTTTTATGAGTATTGATGGTTGTAGGGGTAGAAAAAAACATTTCAAGAAGGTTTTCAAATGGGGTAGCAGTTTATGAAGTGGAGTTTATATATATATATATATATATATACAGATTCCTTTAACTATTAAAGGAATGATATACATATGGCTTTAATATAAGAAAAAAGGGTTGCAAATGTAGCTTCCACAAACAAATCCAGGAGTCAAACAGAGATCACCAACTCACGTAATGTTTACATGTCTTGTCCATGAAAGAGACTACACAAAACTACCCAAGTAAATAAATACTAAGAATTGACCACACTAGTTACACTAGGAGGCTAGTCATGATAATTCTCTAGGGTAGGGTTCTAAGCCAAGATATGGGGATTGACACTAGGAAGCTAGAGTGGGGAAGCTTGAGACCATATGGCCAAGGGATAACATCATTACCTGCTTGTTGCTTGGTGGACTATGTTGGAATTTGGGTAGCTCAAAGGAATTTTTGAGAGGTGAAAACCCACCAAAAGGAGTTGGTTGGGAAAGTTACCCAAGTAGTTGGAGTTTTGACCCAAAGATGTGGATTTGGACCCAAGACAATTAATTATTTATTCTAATTTAAAAATTGTCATGATCATAAAAACTGTCTTCAAGGGGTATCTGAAGTATTTTTCCATGATGGCATCAAATTTATTAGCATCTTAACTTCCCTTTAGAGCAAACCTAAGATGGTTAGTGGTTTACTTTCAGTTTAGGAGGAGAAAGATGCATGTGCAACATGCTTGCCTTGAAAATAGTGTTGGAAGATCTTTGGTGAAGAAAAAGTATGGAGTGTGATGTGAAGTTTGGTATTAGTCTATTGTGATCCTTTGTGGACCCATGAAGACAATTTCAGTATCTAGTGCAAGGCATTTTCTCCTTATTGTTGGCATATTTAGGAAAATGTACATGTTTTTCTTAATAATAAAGTTTGTTGCATTTGTTGAGTTCAAGAACTTAAGAGAGGAATGGAGAATGAATTAGGGAAGAGAATTAAAGTCCTTCAATCAGATAAGGAAAGGGAGTTTGCATCAAATGAATTTCCCAATTGTTACACAAGTGAAGGGATTTAAAGGCAAAGACAATTCTACACTTTATTTACTTGAATAGAATGGGCTGGTTGAATGAGGAAATAGGATAGTGCTGGAGATTTCCAGATGCATATTTTTTTGAAGGCAAGAAATTTCCAAGTAAGTATTTACTATCTTATTGATTATTGTCATCATCACTCTCAGTGGTGCCTCTAACATCTCTATTCAAACAAACTTAAAGTCTCTGGTCAAGTTATATCAGCTAGTATCATACATTGATCAAATGCATCTGAAGCAACCTGCCTACTATTCTCTATTTTGCATGTGTCAATGAGAAATATACCTTAAGTGTGATGATGCCTTTTTGTTCTGAAGCTTCTTGCTATCAATAGTATACCACAAGGTTTAGGCTTGTTGATGCCTTTTAGGATCCCTTCAAGTTGTTGGCCTTGTTCTGCAAACCACTCATTCAAGACAGTGTTAATGACTATTATATCATGCCAACAAACTCTAGAAGATATTTGTGCTTAGCGAAACTATATGATCTTTAGAACTTACTCACCGCAGGTATACTTCAGTTAGGCCCACAAGAGGACTATCATGAACACTTTAGGATTATTGTCATATAAAAGGTTATTGTCACAAGGGTGTTGTATCAAAACACTGCAATGATAGTCTTAAGCAACTGATGCAGGGCAATGATGAACCTTGAGGCTTACTACTGCAATAAGATAAAGCTATTGTATACAGTGAGACTGCTTGACAACACAACTACTGTGGAAATGATGAGATCTTAATTCTGACGCCCTTTCACTTCTTCAACTTAAATGGTGTTGTAATGTAAATTATGTTTCCATAGTTGAAGATCTGAAGTATTTTGCGATATTGTTATTGTACCATGGCACCTGGATCGGATCCAGTGTTTATCAACACTTTTTTAATAGCATGTTTTATTTTCTTCCTGTTGTTGTTCATTGGAAATTCTGAACCACTTTCTCAACTGTCAGATTAGATGGAATATTCATGCATATTCAGCTCTGTTAGTAGAAAAGAATGTAACCATTTCAGGAATTAGCAGTTGGTGATATATGGTTGAAGTTGTAATTGTGGGATGTCAGAGCTATTAGCAGTCATAAGGGTGATTGATGGAAAACGTTTTGAATGCCTCCAAGAAACTTCCTCACTTCACTTGCAAGCTTTATCACCCCTTGGTCTGGATGGCCTATGACATTATAACAATAAATCAAGTTATAAATTTCACTCCAACTGTAGAGAAACACAGTATTCAAAGCATGGATGTATGAAAGGGCCAGTATGTCAGAAGAAAAACTCACCAATGCTATCCATGGCTTGCTCCAACTTGAAAAGATAGTCGCGGTTATTCCCACATGGACCAACAACTTTTGCAATTTGCCTGCATACAAGATGATGCCATCTGTAAGTGAAATTTTGTTGAAACATTTTATACCATATTTCAAACATTTGGGTCAAATATACTGTTGTAAGTTACATACCTTGCCATTTCTTGCAGTGGAGCTGGGCCCAAATAGTACTTGTTTATGTTCTTGTTTGGAGTTGATATGAACCTGCAAGAATTATAAAACCAATGATTATGATGAATCTGTCTAAAAAGCAGGAGAAAAATGTATTGCCATATAAAACAAAGCCAACAAAAAATGAGACAAGCCCAGAGAAATTAAGGCTATGAGATCAAATCTACTTGAACTCACACTAGGACTCCAGTCAGAAATGGGGTTGAAGATTCTCTTTCCTCCTACAATAACAAATCCACCATTGAAGATCAGACATCATATGAAAATTTCAAACACATGAATAGCTTCTATATATTTCCAAGAAATTTTTAGGTAGTTTCCATATATATGGAGCAATGCAGAGCATATTATTTTGTAGAAATCTACAGAGGCCTTAAGATCATATTCACATTCCCTCCTTTCCGGATATTGATTATCACATTTATTAGTAAAAACCCATCAGCGTTTTTCCCATTAATAGGCAAAGAAAAACATGCTAAACAAAACAGTGAGCCTCCCCTTTCATCTCACCTTTATAGCCGATCTTTCCTTCTCTGGTTCTCCTCTCACGTAGTAAGCTCTACGCCACTAAGAATATCAACCAAAAATCAGTGTCAGTCCATACAGAAAAAAAACAATGGATATGCAGAAAAATATCCTTCACAAGACAAATAAAAACCAATAGAGTTTAAACAGCCTTTACATGGATTTCTTATTGCAAAATATCTAGTATTCTCAGCAATGTACATAGCTCAAAAATTATATGGGAATATAGACAGAAGATAAATGTAAGATAAGAATATTCTTTGTTCTTACACAAATAGCTCCCTCCTGCGCTTCCAATGTACATGTTCGAGTTGGAGATTGTGGAGTCCCACGGTGGTCAGTACAAGCTACAAAAAGTACAAGGAGGTTTAAACATCCATTCCAGTAGTAACACCATTTTTTATTATTGAATGATGTGAATAACTCATCAGTATGAAAGAAGTTTAAACCTAAATTAAAAAGTCTTTGGTAGCCTTTGATATATCCAACAAATTCTTCATCAACATCAACATCCAGAAGCCTATACAACCCATTCTGTTTTAGCACCGATGCAATCACCTAACCATTGGTCCATTACCTTTATCTTTCACAAAAAAAAATTCAACACTAAATGAGGCCTCCAAATATGGACTCTATATTGTTATCTCACTAATTGAGAGAAGATTTTTATCCACCCACAATTTTCCACAAAATGCACCCAACCAAAACCAAAGACTATAGTTTCTATTTTGGATTTTGCTTCAACGAAGGTAATAAACCAATCCTTCTTGATGGTCGTGTGATTTAAAGCACCAAAATCAAGGAACCAATTATGTAAAGGCCTACCTCCCACCTAAGAAGAAATATATATATATGTTCTAGGGATTTTTCTGCCAGGCTGTCATAGGTTTCCTAGCTGTGCAGGTGTTTATTACTGTTGTGAATTGTGTGTGGCACTGAACTGGGATTGAGTTTAATACACAGTTCAATGCTTAGATTTTTTTATAATCTAGAGCCAATTCGTCCCTGTGTCTTGTCTATTCTCGCCGCATTTCATGATTGAAAGTAAGATTAGGTCAAGGTTCATCAAGGGTGAAAACTGTTTCAGTCATAATTGACTTCATCACATCCACGGACAAGTTGCCAGTAATTTATATCTGGCCAGATTTGTCATGCCTATAGAACAATATGGTTCTTTGGGTTATATTTATTTGGACTTATAAGTTATAACTACCAGATTTGAAAAGATGCATATACTAAAAACGTATCTCTCCTTGAACAAATTTAAAACAAGACAACATTTGTACAACAATACTAGGAGAGCATTGGCAAGTTCTAGAGTGGGCCTCCTCTCCAATCAATGGAGCTATCAGGTAAATACAGGGTGCCACTGCTACTACTTGTGGGATTCTGCTGCAAACAGATTCATGGCATGGCATGAGCATGACGTGGGGAATGGAGTTTTTCTAATGGTTCTCTTCATGTTGATGGTTATAATTTTAACAGATTCAGCAGGGTGGCTGCAACTGGCACATATT
Source organism: Pinus albicaulis (assembly GCA_034641835.2). Lineage (NCBI taxonomy): Eukaryota > Viridiplantae > Streptophyta > Pinopsida > Pinales > Pinaceae > Pinus > Pinus albicaulis. Next base: position 574,701,113 of record CM076583.1, on the reverse strand, counting down.
CCTTTCAATATCCAGATTTTGAAGGCATGAGAAGGAATAATATTTTGAAGAAGTGAAAAAAAGTTCACCTTATTATAGTTACCATGCTAGGTCTTCCTTTAAGAGCTTCACAACATCAAATAAGTTCCATAAATATGGTTGTGTAAGAGTCGTGATGGTATTGTAATGTAAATTATGTTTCCATAGTTGAACATCTGAAGTATTTTGCGATATTGTTACTGTACCATGGCACCTGGATCGGATCCAGTGTTTATAAACACTTTTTTAATAGCATGTTTTCTTTTCTTCCTGTTGTTGTTCATTTCTCCTCAAACTCCTTTCCAACCTCAATATCAGTGCTAGTAGTAGCATGAGCAACAACACTACGCTTAGCAGAACTAGAAGAACGCATTTTCCAAACTGCACGAGAACTACTTCCCTCACGAGTCACCATGTACCATGCTTGGTCTCGGTGGTTCTCTTCCTTCTACTCCTGGTTCAACTACCATATCTTCATTGGAACCAACACCCCAAATTCCACTAGACAACGATTCACCATTTTGTAGTAGTGATTCGCCATTTGTACTGGTGATTCGCCATGATTTTACAAGATAATATAATCTCGTGAGAGATTCGCCAAAAAATTATTTATACATATTATATTATTAATAAAATTGCCTTCCATTTTTCCTATGTATCATGGGGATTCTCCCATTTATTATATATATAAATTTAGGGGGGTTCTTAAAATTTTCCCTGGTTGATAATTAATTGAGAGGCATTGAAGTTGCTTGTAACAGTCACCTTTATGACCCAACAAATATTTCTAGGAGAAAACTATCTCCACCCTCAACCCTTGGGAATTTCTTGAGATCGCTTCAACCAGGATCCAAAATTTATTGAAAATCCAAAGCTTAACCAAAATAGGGAACCCACTACATCATGGCTATCCAAGAAATGGAAAAGGCAAGGTGGTACATCACTGTAAATCCAAGAAAATCCCATGCTAATGACAACTAACATGACCAATAAACTAATGTATATACCATGCATCAAATCCCAACATGATAAATCACATATGCACACTATTACCTGCGAATCCACAACTATTTTCTGCCCTTGCTTGCTTGCTTGAGTCTTCCTTGTGTCTAAGTGATTTTTCTCTCTCTTGCTCTCCTCTTCTCTAATTGAATTCTAGAATGTGAAAAAGTGTGTGTGAATGTTATATTTTTCTTTTCTTTTCCTTTTCCGTTAATTTTCCTTTATTTTCCCTTGCATGCATATTCCTCTCTTCATCTTCCTTTTCTCCTATTTTCCTTTATTTCTTGTATTAAATTCCCATTTATTTCCTTTTGTCTTTTCTAATGTCAATGCCAACTTCCATAGCTAATAATAAACCATATATGATTCCCAATGTAACATTTTCCCCTCCATTCAACTTGGAATACTTCAATTACATGAAAATTTGGATAAAAGGTATATAAGTCCAAGTGAGTCTCCTTGGGGGGCACTAGTTCTATTTTTCAAAATGAAGGATGGTACTCTTAGGATGTGCATATATTACAAACAACTTAACAAAATTAACATAAAAAAACAAATATGCCCTACCCAAGATTGATGACTTGTTTTATCTAGTTAGAGCAGCTTCTATTTTTTCTAAAATTGATCTAAAATCAGGATACCACCAAATTAGAATTAAGGATGAAGATATGCACAAAAAAACATTTCACACATTTTATGGGCATTGTGAATTAGTGGTACTTCCATTTGGACTTACTAATGCACCAGCTACCTTCATGTGCCTTATGAAAATTGTACTTAGACAATTCCTAAATAAAATTGTAATTGTCTTTATAGATGATATTTTGGTACTCAAAGAGTAAATAAGAGCACGAGAAACATTTTTAGATGGTCCTATAATCTCTTAGAGATAATGAATTATATGTTAAATTCAACAATTTTTCATTTTACCGGAAACAAATTCATTATCTAGGACATATAATATCAAAAAAGGAATTGTTGTTGATCAGAAAATGATAAAGGCAGTAATGGATTGGTCAGTACCTAAAAGTGTAAAGGATATCAGATCCTTTATGGGAATCACATGCTACTATAGGGGATTTATAGAAGTATTTTCCAAACTTACATATCCAATTACTTCATTATAGAAGAAATGAATCAAGTTTGAATGGAGTCAAAAGTGTGAAGGCAACTTTGTTAAGTTAAAACAACTCTTGACCACAACTCCAATTTTAAAATTGGCTGATGCCAATAAGGATTTTGTGGTATGTATAGATGCACATAAAGAAGTTTTAGGAGGGGTTTTGATGCTGGATGGTCATGTTATTTGTTATGAATCTAAAAATTTGAAATAACATGAGAAAAACTATGCTACTCATGATCTAGAATTAGCATCTATCATTCATGCATTGAAAATATGGATACATTATCTTATAGAAATAAATTTTCAGTTGAGGGCATACAATGTTGGTCTCAAATATCTATTTGATCAATCTAATGTAAATGATAGACAATATGGATGGTTAATATTATCAGTGAATACGATTTTGAGATTACACATATTAAAGTAAAGGAAAATAGATTAGCTAATGCTTTAAGCATAAGATTAATCAAATATAAGCTACATCAGCTACAAGATGGTCAACAAACTTAATAGACAAAATCAAAATGGATGCAAATTATGATTTAGAATACCTGAAAATAAATGAAAAAAATCAGTAAAATGAAACAATGGATGAAGAGGGGAGTTATTTTTCAACATATTTCCAAGACATATTATTGTTTAAAGGTAGAATTTATATGCCTTATGATATAAATATGAAATTTTTTGTTTTAGATGAGTTGCACAAAAAGTAAATATTTGGCCATCCTGGCTACCAAAAGCTAATTAATGTGTTGAGAAAGGATTTTTACTAGCCAAATATGAAAAATGAGACAACATAATATGTTGCTAAATGTCTTGAGTGTCAATAAGTTAACACTTCTCATCAACACTCTGCTGGGTTGTTGCAATCCCTAGCCATTCGAGAATGGAAATGGGAGACAATTTCATTGGATTTCAGTACTAGACTACCAAAGAATAGGAAGCCACATGACTCCATTACGGTTGTGGTTTATAATATTAGAAAATCAACACACTTTATCCCTGTAAAATCCACTTTTAAAGCAATAAATATTGCAAAAATATTCATGAGAGAAATTTCAGACTCCATAGGATACCTAAAATTGTAATCCAAGTTTTGGAAATGGTTTTTTGAAGGCATGGGAAGAAAATTCAACTTTAGTACATCTTATCATACTCAAAATGATGGCCAAACAAAAATAACCAATCAGATATCGAAGGATATGTTAAGGATGTGATTTAAGGACAATATAATAAATGGGATAATGATTTTCACTTAGCAAAATTTTCTTATAGTAATGGATCCAAACCTCCTTGAAAATGAACCCTTTTGAAGAGATGTATCGAAGAATACTCAAGGTACCCCTAATCTAGGTTCATCTTGAATATATATTAGTGTTTATTCCAGATATGTTAAAGGAAATGGAAGAAGTGGTCAAGCAGGTTAAACATAATTTGAAAAGAGCCCAAGATCTTGATAAAAACTATGCAAACTTGAAAAGAGTTCAGAATGAGTTTAATGTGGGAGATCATGTGTATTTGAAAGTTAAACCCAAGAAAAAAACATTCAAACTTGGAAGACGTGCCAAGTTATCACCAAAATACTATGGAAATTTTGAGGTGTTAGGAAGAATTGGACATGTGGCCTATCAACTAGCCCTACCAACCAATATAAAATTCATAACTTGTTTCATGTATCTTTGTTAAAAAAGTATGTACATGACCCATCTCATATAATTAATTGGAATGTTTTACAGGTGGAACTTTAGGGATACGTATTCTAGAATAGAGATGTAGTGTAACTAAAGGGTCAATGGAAACATTTCAGTCTAGAAAGACACAACTTGGAAGTTTGAGGATTCTTTTAATGAAACATATCCTTCTTTATTTGGATGAAAGGTTGGAGTGTATTCCCAGAAAGACATCGGGACAATGTCAAATATAAGCGAGGGTGGATGTGATATCCCTTGGCTTGATAGCTTATATAATTGAATGTGCATATTTATATTTCTAGTTAAAGTATGGTAGTCTAAAAAATATTTAAAATTTTAATTATCAGTAACTTATTATTGATAATAACTAATTGCAAATTTGTAATTAAGATGTTTTATGCTTGAAAATAAAGAAAAATATGGAAAATTTGTTTTTGAATACAAATGGCTAAAATAGATAAGGTTGCAAATTATTTTTGAGTATTATTACCCATCAATAAGTCCTAGGCATGTTATTTGAATGATTAGATTTAATTGAGGGATTATGATATTGGCTAGTTAATTGTTTCTTAGAATACAAAGAGCTATCCTCAAGAGCAGGAAAGAAGAGCTCATTAATGAGCTGATAACTACATGCCACCTATTGGTGAGGTGGAGGCAAATATTAACTACCAAAAGAGTGGTAGATGGGTTTTTGGATAAAAATATTCTCATTTTGAGGGCATAAGAGACCGAAGAGAAGCAAGAAGTAGAAGAGAGAAAGAAATATGCAGGCCTGATATGCTCGAGGGCTGATTTGCAGTGTCAAGTTTGGGAGGATCCAGGTAATTGAATATTAATTTTCCAGATAGCTATTACAAGTTGGTATTCTTGCATCATGTTTCTATTTAAAGAAATCTAATTGGATTAAAAAATATGTGTTTATTTTACAATTTTAAAATGATATTGGTATACACTGTTAGAAAAATAAGTAGAAATAAATCATTTGAAGACATTTCCTTGTTTAAATGATGTGTGAAAAAAAAAGTGCAGAATTTTAAAAAGAAACATAAAATTTAGGAAGAATCTTTCTAGTAAATTATGGTATGAATTATTTTGCAATATTTAACCAGTAAAATCTCCATTAGAATGTTTTCTAAAAAATGGTGTATTTATTTATCTTAAAAGAAAAATAGTGTATTTATTAAGAGTGAATAAATTTTTTTTTTCTTAAAAGAAAAACAATGCATGTGTAAATGTTTAATTTGGACAACTAGGTCCAAACTCCATCTTGTGATGCTCAGATGAAGATTCCAATATTTGTATTGGATTCCTCTTTCAGAGAGGTGTAAAATCAATATAAAATTGATTTTAATCTGATGAGCAGAACATTTATTTTGAATTTATTATTTATAATAAATTTAAGTACAGGTCGGCCTTAAGGTTTTACACCCCCAACAGATGTGTCACACACCTCAATGATGGATATAAATACAGTCAACGTTGGAGAGCTTTTCACTCATCTCATCCACACACTTCCCATTGGATACGAGCATCTAAGAAGTAGTTCTCACGTGGGAAAAGGATGAAGTAGCTGCAGCTGGAAAAAGGACGAAATTTCTGCAGTTAGGGTTTCTGGACAAAATTTTCTGCAGTTAGGGTTTCTGGGCAAGTTTGACCAATGTTGACTTTGGTCAACGCATGGTCCTTTTGAGCTGAAATTTTGTGGAGAGTTTGATTTTTTAAGGCCGTACTCATTGGCACAAAAATCGAGGTCAAAAGGTTGACCAAAGTTGGAGCTGCGTTGACTTTACTGTTGCTACCCTACATTGAATTTTTCTGGAATGCGTTGACTTTTCTGGGATTGACTTTGAGTTGACTGGATGATTGATTTGAGGACTGTTGTGACACATTCTGGGTTGGCCGACCAAGAAGACTTTGCTGGTTGAAGCATCCTGCTGACCGCCGTAACGCACCAACACATTCTCCTGTTTCTGGTTTGTCTTCTATAGATCCATTGGTATGTTCTATCAGCATTTTTACTTAACTGTTTATGTGATTGCTGTTATAAAAGTAAAGTTGCATCAAGCATAGAACATCTACAAAAATTTACATGGTATCGGAGCTGAGATGAAGACAAGCCCTAACTTATAGCAATCACCAACTGAGAAAAATGAGTTCCACAAGTTATGGCTTCAAGGAGGATGACAAGCTGACTGGAAGGGATGACTTCCATGCTTGGAAGATGATATTAGACCTCAAATTGGAAGACCATGATCTCATGGAATATGTACTGGGTAAGATAGAAGAACCTCCATCCACTGCTACTGCTGCTGCTAAAACCAAGTATAAGAAGGGGGAGATCAAAGCAAAGCTAATGATCAGGGAATCCATACATAAAAGTCTGGTTGCCTACATATCTGAGCTAGGCACATCCAAGGAGATGTATGATAAGCTGATACAAATGTTCAAAGTAAACAATGCAAACCAAGTGCTATTCTTCAAGAATCAATTGAAAAATCTGAAGAAAGGCAGGGATGAGTCTGTCCAAACATACTTTCTGAAATTGACCGAGATCAGGAACAATTTTCTGGCTATTGGGGAGACAATATCCGATCGTGAGATGGTACTCACCACACTTGGAGGGCTCCCATATGAATGACAAGTATTCAACACTACCATTCTCAATAATAATACAATTCCTAACTTTGATGAGCTACTGTCAAGATGCATGCAAGAAGAGACAAGAATGAAGGAATACGAAAATGACAGAAATGCTGCCTACGTTGCTCATTCTAGAAAGAAGAACTCTGGTGGTCCTAAGAACAAAGAAACAACAGGTCCAAAGGAAAGAGGAAGGCTCCCTCTGGCAGAAACAATCAACCTTTCAAAAGGTCTAGAAACTCCAGGTATGAGGAGTCAAATGTTGTTGATAAAAGAAATGAATAAATTCTTGTATCTGCCCTCTCTGCTGCATCCTCGCCCGACACTATGGATGTCTGGCTGATAGATAGTGATGCCTCAAGACACATCACTGGGTTCAAGGAAGCACTCTCTGACATGGTTGAGAAGGATACTAATCTGGAAATTATCCTTGGAGATAATGCCACATATCCCGTGAAAGGGACAAGGACTGTGACCCTCCACTTGTCTCAAGGACAAGTCCTACATTTGCAGGATGTACTCTATGTACCAAAATTGAAGAAGAACCTTGTGTCTATATTAGCCATCGAAGACAAAGGATTCAATGTGGCATTCACTGATGGAAAGGTGCGCATGTGGAAGAAGAATATCAAGGAAGCTATCGTGATTGGTTTTAGAGTTGGAACACTCTACCAGGTTGAAGGAATTCCACTAGGAGCTATGACATGTGACACTATCCGACAAACTAAACTATGGCACCGAAGGTTTGGACACCTTCATTACAAGGCCCTTCCCGAAGCAAGGAAGGTGGTGACAGGGATGCCCGATTTTGGAAATAATCATGAAGGTGTATGTAAGGGTTGTGCCGAAGGAAAGCATACAAGGGGACCTTTCCCCTCAAGTGTCACAAAGACATCTAATATTTTGCAACTGGTCCATTCTGATCTATCTGGTATGCTACCCGTGACATCCCTGGGAGGATGTTCTTACTATATGACATTCACTGATGACTTCTCCCACAAAACCTGGATATACTTCTTGAAGAAGAAGGATGAGGATTTCATGTGGTTCCGTACCTTCAAAGCCTTGGTGGAAAATATGACAAGGAAGAAGATCAAGATTTTGAGGACCGACAATGGCACTGAATATGAGTCAAATGAGTTCAAGGACTTTTGCAGAGAAGCTGGCATTAAGAGGGAGACTACTACTGCCTATACTCCTGAGCAGAATGGCGTTGTTGAACGAAAGAACAGGACCATTGTGGAAGCTGCCCGTGCCATGCTATGTGACCAGGGTCTACCGAAGTTTCTGTGGGGAGAAGCTGCGAATACTGCTGTATACATTCAAAATCGATGCCCTCATTCCGCCCTGGACTCCAAAACTCCCGAAGAGGTTTTCACTGGTAAGAAACCTGACGTCTCACATTTTAGAATTTTTGGATGTCCTATTTATTTTCATGTGCCAAAAGAAAAGAGAAGTAAGTTGGATGCTTCTGGGAAGAAAGGAATGTTTGTGGGCTACAGCGAAACTTCTAAGGCCTATAGAGTCTATGTACCTGGTCAAAGGGAAGTAGAGATATGCCATGATGTCACTTTTGACGAAGATGCTTCCCTGAAGAAAGTAGTAGATCTTCCGAGATCCGAGGAAAATCATGAAGCAAGGCCTGGAAATCAAGAAGAACCGCAGGAAGAGACAATGTATGATGTTGAAGGACCAATGGACCCAATCGATCCATCTCCTTCACTGAGAAAGAGACCATCATGGCTCAGAGACACTCTCGAAGATGCCGAGGGACATGCTGCCCCGAGGGGGACATTCCGAGAAAGCAAGAAGCCGTGTAGATACCAAGGGTATCTAGCTGCCATGAGTACTATTGTACAATCTGAACCTAGATCTTTTGAGGAAGCCGTAAAGCATCAAGTCTGGAAGGATGCTATGCACGAAGAATATGAGTCCATAATGAAGAATGATGTCTGGGATGTGGTTCCAAGACCGAAGGACAAATCAGTTGTCATCGCGAAATGGCTCTACAAGATCAAGCATGGATCCGATGGAAGTGCTGAAAAGTTCAAGGCAAGATTTGTTGCTCGTGGCTTCTCTCAAAAGGAAGGAATAGATTATGATGACATATTTGCACTTGTGGCACGATATACCACCATTCGATCAATCGTAGCCCTTGCTGCTACGCAAGGATGGAGTCTTCATCAGATGGATGTCAAGACCGCTTTTCTACATGGTGCAATAAAAGAAGAGGTGTATGTAGAACAACCTCTAGGGTTTGAAGTCCAGGATCGGGACACTCATGTCTGCAGGTTGAAGAAAGCCCTCTATGGGTTGAAGCAAGCACCCACAGCTTGGTACGAGAGGATAGATAGCTACTTGATGAAGTTGGGCTTCACTCGAAGTAATGCTGATCCGAACCTTTACTTCAAGGTTGTCCAGGGGAAGCCTCTCATTCTGGTGCTGTATGTGGATGACCTCTTCCTGACAGGTTTTGACCCTCTCATTCATCAATGCAAGAGGGAGCTTGCTGCTGAGTTCGAGATGAAGGACCTAGGACTGATGCACTACTTCCTAGGCCTGGAGGTCTGGCAGAGACCTGGAGAGATTTTCCTTTCTCAAGGAAAAAATATTGTGAAACTTCTAGAAAGATTTGGTATGGTGGATTGCAAGTATGTGTCAACACCAATGGAACTCAACTTCAAGAAGTTGAGTGGCAGAGCTGCTGGGCCCGTATTGGCAAATCCTACTGAGTATCGTCAACTCGTAGGGGCTCTGATGTTCTTAGTGAACACCCGTCCAGATACATGTTTTGCAGTGAACACTTTGAGTCAACAGATGGTTGAGCCTCATCACTTTCACTGGGTTGGTGCCAGGAATCTTCTGAGATACCTTCGAGGCACGATAAACCATGGGCTGAGATACACTGCCGGGAGCGTGACACTCCGTGGATAAACTGATGCTGACTAGGATGGTAGTGTGGTGGATCGTAAGAGCACATCGGGATGCTGCTTCAAACTTGGTTCTGCTTCGATTTCATGGATGAGTAGGAATTAGAAGTCGGTGGCTTTGAGCACCGCAGAGGCCGAATACATTGCAGCAAGTATGGCCTGTTGTGAAGCAGTTTGGTTGTGAAAGCTCTTTAGTGAGCTGTTTGGACATGTGCTAGTTACCACCGTGATACTCTGTGATAACCAGAGTGGGATTCTCTTGACCGAGAATCCTGTGTTCCACGACTGATCCAAGCATATTGATATCAGGTACCATTTCATCCGGGATATGGTACAACGAGGCGTCGTAAGGCTCGATCATATAGGAACTGATGAGCAGGTCGCGGATATTCTCACTAAGCCCCTGGGGAAGGTCAAGTTCCTAACCTTCCGTGAGAGACTTGGTATCGTGGAATGACCCTATGATGTGGGTCCTGTTGGACGATGAGCTCTGGGGGGCTTTGGGGACAACTTCTCGGAGCTATGAGCAACCACAAGGCTAGGCTTGCCAAACCTTGTTGGTGTGCTTGGACCCCATCGTTGTGATTATTGAGTTGGTTCACCTCTCATTATCTGTGCCTCGTATGCATCCTACCCATTGAGTTCAGGGCTCATGGGAAGTACCTCTCATTTGGCCAATGAGATGGGAAAAGCTAGAGACCAATAGCAAATACTGATGGACGCATTAGAGATTTCCGTACTCTATATCTAGGATGGAACGGTCCAACCACTTGATTTGGGATCAAGTCTAGTGAGGTCTCAGACCTCCGCCTGACTTCGGGTCAGATGAACCAACTTCGGGTTGGTTGGAGACTCTTTGTGAGTCTGATAGAGGTTTCGGACCTCTGGGCTGAATTTGTCAGCCGGGGGATGTTGTCTTTGTGACTGAACCACTTCTGTTCTGAAATAAAGAGGCCAACAAAGCAAGTTACGGCGGGATGACGCACGATGTTTGATTGCACTGGTGGATGGAGTTCTCCCTAGTTGAGAGGGAGTGTTAAATTTGGACAACTAGGTCCAAACTCCATCTTATGATGCTCAGATGAAGATTCCAATATTTGTATTGGATTCCTCTTTCGGAGAGGTGTAAAATCGATATAAAATTGATTTTAATCTGATGAGCAGAACATTTATTTTGAATTTATTATTTATAACAAATTTAAGTGCAGGTCGGCCTTAAGGTTTTACACCCCCAACAGATGTGTCACACACCTCAATGATGGATATAAATACAGTCAACGTTGGAGAGCTTTTCACTCATCTCATCCACACACTTCTCATTGGATACGAGCATCTAAGAAGTAGTTCTCACGTGGGAAAAGGACGAAGTAGCTGCAGCTGGAAAAAGGACGAAATTTCTGCAGTTAGGGTTTCTGGACGAAATTTTCTGCAGTTAGGGTTTCTGGGCAAGTTTGACCAATGTTGACTTTGGTCAACGCATGGTCCGTTTGAGCTGAAATTTTGTGGAGAGTTTGATTTTTGAAGGCCGTACTCATTGGCACAAAAATCGAGGTCAAAAGGTTGACCAAAGTTGGAGTTGCGTTGACTTTACTGTTGCTGCCCTACATTGACTTTTTTTGGAATACGTTGACTTTTCTGGGATTGACTTTGAGTTGACTGGATGATTGATTTGAGGATTTTTGTGACACATTCTGGGTTGGCCGACCAAGAAGACTTTGCTAGTTGAAGCATCCTGCTGACCGCCGTAACGCACCAACACATTCTCCTGTTTCTGGTTTGTCTTCTATAGATCCACTGGTATGTTCTATCAGCATTTTACTTAACTATTTATGCGATTGCTGTTATAAAAGTAAAATTGCATCAAGCATAGAACATCTACAAAAATTTACAGTAAAAGTATAATGTTGTATAAAAGATAACCTATAAATATCAATGAAATATACAAAAATATAACTATGGAAAACTTGAAAGAGTTTATTATACAATAGACATAAACGATAAACGAGCACTGTAGAATTTAAAATAAATAAATTATAATAATATATTGACCTATTCTGGTAAGAAAGAAGAAGATTTGCTTCATATTTTATAATGTATGTAAACTGTTCGACATAAATCGATTCTTTATCTAAAAAAATATACAAGAATTAAACCTAGAACCATTATAGGGTCATTACTTCATATGGATGCATGCAATACCTAATATAAGCAAAGAACATAAAGAATAATTCAGTTCTTATAAATGTGTGTATTTATAAAATAATAATACTAAAATATACAAAAATTGTCTCAAATTGACTTAAAAGAAAATTGGTTGAAGATTGTTTAGAATAAAACAATTAGAGAGTTTATATTAAAGCACTATAAATAATACATGGTTACAAAATGGCTATAGCCATAAGAGAATGTCTTCAACTTAAGTGGAAGAACCTAAAAAAACAAACAAAGAATCGTCGTCACTTCCACCAGGAGGAACAAGAAACAAAGGAGGTGGAAATATCCGACTTGATAGAATATGCGGTCAAAGTATTAGTAGAAATTCATTACGCCCGTGCACATGAATACATAAAGATACACAGTAAATACATTAGGGGTTCACAGTAAATAACAATGCACAAAATACATATTTGAATCTATTATCAAGAACTAGTATTGGAGAAACCCTCATTGAAATGAAAACCAAAGCACATGAAGAAACAACACTTATAATATATATCAAGATAAACTTCAAGGTGGGTCACTGTGAAATCTGAAGGAAAAAAGCCAAATAATGAACATGGTGAATTATTAAAAACCTTCCAGCATATAAGTTCAAAGTATGATAATTTTTTTGTAGGGAAGTCGTAGAAAAAAACCACATAAGAGTAAGAGACAAGGATTATAAAACCCTTGGAAAAAAAAAAAGTAAGTCAACTCATTATGATTGTTATCCAAATTTTGAAACAAAAACTAAGGTATGATGAGCGAAAAAGTTTTACAAGGTTGGCAGTGTGCGAAATAGAGGAAAATTGTCGAACTGAAAACCTTCTTTACTCATTAGTTACTCCTAGGTAAAATCCAACTATTGGCGAGCTAATATAATGGGAAAGTTTTTTCTATAAAAACCACTATAATGATGTGGAGAAAACCCTAAATATAGCAAGTTAGACATAAATCAATAAAAGTATAAAACAAGCAGAAAACCCCAACAAATTTTCACCAAAGAATAGCTATGGAACACAAGTGTTTATTAGGAATAAATGCATAGTTGTCTCTCGAAAGGAATTGATGAAATTCATATGCAGTCGTTCACCAACAATAAAAAAAGCTCATTAACCCTTTCATTGATAGGAAGGATTTACTTTAAGACCCTCTCGTATTGAAATAAACACAAAGATAGCGTGGTTGTAGAACAAGCCGCTCTCGGAGTGCAGTAGGGTAGATGTTAGACTAGACTTTTACCCCAAGAAAAACCTTAAGGCTGATTATATCCATTGATTTAGTCGGAATTGAAAACATGGTATATATATATATATATATATCGTTCGTGCATTGGAAACCTTCAAATGAAAGTTAAATATTGTTCTAGTTGGAGAATGGAAACACCACTCAATAATATAGAATTATTTGTACATATGTAGGTTTGAAATTAATTATAAATTGCATTTATAAAGTGGAAATTATTCTCATAACAAAACATATGTATAGGAGATATAACATCATAAATAGGGAATCTATTATTATTGTTAAAATATGTGAACTTATTTAAATGTAACATAAAGAAAATAACACTTTGACTAATTAGGGAGGAAAATAATAGATGACATAGATAGGAAACACCACCATTCATTAATTTAAAACAATGTGCAATTGGAGAAGAGGGAAGAAAGATTGTGTTTTAGAGAATATTTTGTAAAGGGATTGAGGATAGTAATGGATGTAGTATCAAATTAAAAATATTTACATTAATAGTACATATATAAAATTTACAAGGATAAGGTTACATATAAATGGTTTTGATTCTAATTTAATTGTACATATGTATATATTTTATAAAAAAAATCACTGTGAATGAGGTATATTACAGTAAACAATGACAATGCATATTGCATTCAACACTAATGAATCCTAGCAATCATCATATGAAATTTGAGTTGTTGCAACGATATACATTATTGTACTCACTTGGCATATAGGTAACAAGATCCATATGTTCATTGGGCAACAAACCTGTACATAATTTTATCATTCTTCTTTGTGTCTCTAACAAGACATTCTACTTACATACTGCACATGTTGCATATCATCACAATGAACACTGTCTCAAATTTTACATTACTGACCACTACAAGTTGCATGCTATCATTCTAATTTTCGAATTGACACTATATAGTCTAAGGCTTGTTCAATCGAATCCTTACGTGGATCAACTATTGACCATTATACCAAATTTCATCTCTTCACACCAACGTATAAGCACCAAATCAGGGATAAATCCTTATGAAGTCATCGTATATATAGAAACAATGATTCATCAAACTTCTATTCCATTTCATGTTGTAACGCATACAAACCAACATTTACTATAGACCATGCATTGTTTCATCATCGCTTTATAATTCATCAAATATCATCAATGAGTTTCTTGTTCTCATCATATCCCAACAATGCTAGGCTTCTCTACTCTCCTTGCATCACAAGAAAGCTAAGATTCCATGCTCTTGTCATATTTCATCACATATAAGCATCCTTGCTCTCATTGCATCACAACAAAGCTGTAACCTGAATTTTTCTTAATGTTATGTGATGCATAGACTTCAGATATTCAATCTTGAATAGACCAAAGGAAACCCTTGTTGCAGACTAAATTTTCATCAGTGAATAGCATCAGAATTTCTAGCGCATGTGCCTCAGAAAACCTTAGAGAAAGACTAGGAAATGTGCCTTTGGGCGCAAAGAATCATCACAGAGATTTGTTTCCTTAATTCCTACCTTAGAACATGTTTCAGTATTCCCACAAATGAATCTTAATATTGTAAAAACAAAGCCCTAAAATAGTGCGCAATTATCCTCAACAAACAATTGAATCAACCTCAGAGAAAAACACGACCTCATGGCCTCAAAGATGCAAATTAATCGAAAAAGAACCCATATCTAAGAAAAAAAAAGGTCAATGAATAGCCCAGAAAACCCCCAACGAAAAGTCCAAAACCCACGAAATTTCATGTCTTTCATGAAATTTTGACCTTCCAGTCTTTCATGAAAGTAATATAAAAAATGAGAGCGAGTTTATGCTTACAATTGCGGAGAGACAAAACTAGAACTTTGAGCTCTTTATGATCTTCAATATTGATCAAGGCCACAAATATATTAAGGAATATAAAATGTTGAAAATTACATGTTCTTTATGGAGGATCCAACTCCTATTTTATAGTAGATGAGTGGTCATGAATAAGGGCAAGCTAACTTGATTTAATGGAGGGAGATTTCAATTTTAAATTTCAAATTTTGTTAGAGGCAAAAACCCCATATTTAATGCACCTTGATTTCAATTTTAATTTTTAAACCTCTCCATGAAATATTTTAGCCAGAAAATATTTGATTAATTTTTTTAATGAAAATCCCTCTTGTCTTCATGATTTGCTGGGTAATGATACACTTCCACATCACCTCTTTTTGGGGAAATTGACCAAAACATGGGGGATTTGACCTTCCTAAGGGAATATCATTGAAATTATGTGGAGCTACGAGGCGTACAATATATCAATGGAATTGACACATTGAGGAGCATCCAATGATGGTGGTATTAGGAGAAAATCCACTGATCTTCATCCTAAAAGTCATCGATAAGTGTTGGGCTTCTAGGTCTTTCCAAAGCTTCTCAACCATTGGAGCTTTAATCAATACAATCCAGGAATATATTAATATTATATAGGAACCGATGTTGGCATCAATGGAAACAACATTCAACACTATCTTCAATCATAGGGTTTCAAAATAGGTACTCCTTTACATTAATACTAAAAAAGGTAACATACTTATCATTGTTGTGTATGTAGATGGAATTGTATTTGGTAGAGATGATGATTCCATGAGAAGGAGCATTAAAACTAGTATGAAAAAAGAATTTGAGATGTCCATTTAAGGGGAATTACCTTTCTTTCTTTTTGGTGAATAAAAAAATCATTTTATATCTTAGTTTAAGTACCTTAAAAAATTTCTAAAAATGTTTTATGTGGAAAATTGTGCCTCTGTGAGCACTCCCATGGTTAAAGGTTGAAAAATTAGAACGGATGATGAGTCTCTAAAAGTAAACCAAACTATGTACATGTCAATGATCAGTAGGTTTCTTTTTTTAACAACATCATAGCCAAACATCATGAAAGCAGTAGGATTGGTGGTCAGGTTTCAATCATGTCCAAAGGAGTCTCATGTGAACATTTTTAAAAGAATATTCAAATATTTACAGAGCGCTATGGGTTATGTCTTGTGGTATCCAAGTGGAATAGACCTTACTCTTAAAGCCTATATAGATGCAGATTGGGCTGGAAGCATTGATGACAAAAATAAAACTGGTGGAGTTGAATTATTTCTAGGTTATTTTATGGTTTCTTGGCTCAACAAAAAAAAATCTCCAGTATCTCTATCCACCATTGAAGAAGATTATATTGTGACAACCTATTGTTGTACTCAAGTTCTATGGATGAAGAAAAATCTGAAAGATATTCAAGAAAGTAGTGACAACTTGTCTCTATCATGTGTGACAATGCTAGTGCGATTAATATCTCAAAGAATCATGTCGTGCACTCTAAAATGAAGAATATTCCCACCAAGTATCACTTTATTCAAGAAAAAGTTGCAGATCAAATAGCTATATTGGAGTACATTCCAACCAAAGAATATATTTTTGATATATTTACTAATCCATTATGAAGAGAAAGTTTTGAATATCTCATATAGAGGATGGGAGTGGTTTTTTCCTCACATGAAGGACTAACACACTGATTTTAGTCAAAGATTATAGGTATATCCTCCAGACTTTGACAGGAGGAATATGAAAATAGTAGGAAGTGTCTCTATGAAGAGAGGTTATTGACATGAGGAAAATTCATAGTGGTAGATTTAATTCATAAAAGGATAAGGTCCATAGGAAGATACACAAATATTTATGTAGAATTATCAAGTTGTCACTTGTAAGAAACCATCATCAACATGTCCGTTTTCCATTGATGTCAAATGGGGAGAACATTGAAGTAACAGGATGAGCTTAAAGAGAACATATATATTGAAGGAGAGAGAGGAAGGAAAGAAAAGTACGATGATTTTTGTATCAAACAAACTTTTTCCCAGCAACATGATAGGGAGAGTTCCTAACAACATGATAAGGGGAGTTCAATCCATTTCCATCAATGACTATTAATGTTTGGTGGTATTTCCATAAATGACAAAGGGAGGTATTGGTGGACATAGTGTGGTCATTGATGACAACTAGTGTCATTTATGTCAAAGGGGATGTTTAAGGAAGAAACTATGTCATTAATTAATCAAAGGAAGTAATATGATAGTTTGTTCTCTTGACAAGTTCTCAATGAATGATGTCCAAGTGGCCCAAAGTTTATTTAGTTTCTTTTTTTTTCAAATTTATGACATTTAAAAGATTCTATGGATGGTATGGTTGGATAGTCATCTTCAAGACCTTTCTAATGGTGTGTCACACTTGGTCATACTTCACTTGGATGAGTTTGAAGTTGAAAGTAATAATGAGGACAAAAAAAAACAAATTTATTATGAAAAAAACCAAATTTGTTGAATGTCAAGAATTTTTAGATTGGATTTATGATCTTGTGGTTCAATACATGACATATGGTGCATGGATGTGCACACTATTTAACAGGTTAAATATTGCACTTCTTCTTGTAGATCCAAAGGTGGTGAATGAATGGAGGAAGATCAATGACGGTCAGGGCATGAACTTGCACATTATTTAATGATAGATGCGCCCCCACATAGGCATGAAATTTCATCTCGATGAATACTTTAGAAAATAAATGTGGCCCAGTTATAGCAAGACATGTCAACATGATGATGTCAGTAGGGTGATGTGGCAATACAAATGACTCCCATGTGCTAGGTACAAATGAATTTTTTTGCTGACTAATAAGGGAAAATTTGCATGACACGTGGAACCAATCAGGGTGTACCACGTGGAAACTATGATGTGATGATGAAATTAGCATATTTGTGTCTAATTACCCTTGGGTATGGGTCACGTAAAACAATTTTATGAATTTTTTAGAGAGTCGACCCCAAGGCCTAAGTTGATTGTTGGCTCTATGGTTTTGTGAATGTTCATTGGTTCTATTGGTTCATTGGTTCTGTGGTTTGCGTTGGTTCATTGGTGACATAACTTATTTGGTTCACTAGATCTATTATTTGTGAATTTGATCATTGGCTCTATGGTTTTGCGAAGGCTTGTTGATTTGTAGGTAAGTCAACTTGTTTGGCATGCTAGCTTTGTGATTTGTGTTGGCTCTTTGGTTATAAAAATTATTTGGTTTATTGTATCTATGGTTTGTGTTGGTTTGTTGGTGACATAAATTAATTGGTTCATTGGCTCTGTGGTTTGAAAAGTTGATCGTTGGGTCTATGGTTTGCGAAGTTTCATTGGTATAACTTTTTTGGTTCACTAGTCCATGGTTCATGTTTGTGGAGGGCTTTGTTTTGTAGCACATATATATTGGTTGAAAATAAAACTAGTTATGAACCCTAGTATGACACGATGTACTACAGTAGTCAGATTGGTAACTAGTTTTGGTTTGTATGCAGGAGGTTGCAAGTTCAATCCCAGGATAGCTCACCTTATTTATCTATTTTTAAAAAGGGTTAATAGTGCATTGGAACTAGCTAATATTTTAAACCATTAAGTTAGTCTATTGAGCCGTTAAAGGGCCATTCTATATAACACACACAAATCTGCTATTTTTTTGAGCAGTTACTTTATTATATGATTTTACATGGTTCTAAGGTGATTTTGAAGCCAAATTCAATTCCTGAAAATGGGAAATGACCAGAATTAAATTGTGATATATCCAAGGGTTATAAAGATTCATGAATATGAATTTTTGATATTGTAGATATATATTTTTAATTTTTGGGCTTATGAATAGGTTTCATGGTTTATGAGTAGGTGTTATATTTATGACCAAAATGGGGTCCTAGAAAGGTGTTATGGTACTAGATTGATGTACATGTTGTTGTGTTGAATAGGTTATGACAAATGGATGATCAAGTTATGAAAAAATTTATTATGATTATAGCTTGATGAATAGATGATGAAAAATTGACGAACAAGTGTTGTGGTTACAGTGGCATGATTAGTTTTTGAATATTTATATTTTTTTGTGATGCTTGTGGGTCTAGTTTGAAATTTTATGAAAAGTGGTCCACAACAGGTTTAAAAAGGAGGTAGGTGACTTTGCCAAGGTTGGAGCATCATTCAGGTTGAATCCTACTGTAAGCCGATGCTTGCATATTGTCGAGGTTGATGCCTTAATGAGGTTGCATCCTATTGCAAGTCAGTGCTTGCACATTTTTGGGGTTGGTTCCTGCAAATATATGTAATCCAACTGAAGAATAAAAAATAAATTTGTGGTTTTCTCCTGCAAGGTTTTCGACATAAAAGCTGGTGTTCCCATGTGTTTATGTGATGATTGTTACTTCATGCATAGTTTTATTCATTTTTATTTACTATTGCAATGTTATATATTCACTTATTGATGAAATAATTTTGAAATGTTAAATTTTCCATTAAACTGATTCACCCCCACCTCTCTGCATAATATTTAGTCTAACACAATGATCCCCATGGTATGGTCAAAGAGAATTATAGGTATATAAGGATTACATATCCATATGAAAATGAGTCTATCCTTGATGAATCTATGTTATAGACATGTTGATGTATGAGGAGTTGAAGTTGAGAATGCATTTGAGAGAAAAAAAAGGGTTGTCACCTATCTAGTTTCCATAAGCAGAGCAAAGAGACAAATAGAAGGAGCAAAATTATTCTAAGATATAGGCGCTCTAAGAGGCTAAAAATTAAGATGAAAGGCTTAAAGTTGAAGCCCTTGAAAATAAAACATTTGAGGTTGAGATGAGAGTAGAGAAACAAAGGATGGACCAGGAAAAAGCCTCAACCATGGACCAAATAACCATTGATGACAATGAACCACAAGCAATGATAAATGTGTTGGAGGGGGATAATAGTAAGGGGAAATAGCCACAACATTCCCTAGAATCCTCTTAAAAATAGGAAATCCTGGAGCTACATGCTCCTATAAGGACTCTGGTACAAGGGCCCATTGTTCCTCCGAGTCTAATTTCCTTCGTCACACCTATCACTAAACAACAGGGAAAATTTTAAGGATGGAAATTTATCTTAAATTTTAGAAACCTTGGCAAATCTTACTAGTACCTAACATGCAAAATATAAAATGTTTAGCAATATGTTTGTAAAAATATTCAAATTTATAATGACTTTATATAGTTTCTATAAAAAAATGGAGATTTTTAAGGTAAAATAATTTTATGATATAAAATTGGGTGAATCATTTTTCAGAAAAATGGAAATTGGCAAATATTTTTTATAGAAAAAACATTAAAAACTAGCCCACCTGTGAATATTAGCCCCTAAAATTTTCCTTGCTAAACAAATAGTTGCAATGCCTTCTTCAGATCATCCCAGGTACCTTGACAATTAATTCATTGATTTGGGAAACTATTGTTGCAATAAATAAAGTAGAGTGGTTATCAACAATGTCCCAAAGAGGAGGAAGATAAAAACCACTAGAAAGGAAGAAATTGTTTAGGAGAGTATAGTTTAGAGTATAGTTGGGCAGAGAAACCAATAAGCCATAATGGACATAACCTTGGTTCTAGGAGCTTTGGATATAACAAATAAAACTACAAATAAAAGCTTATCTCTGGAGATGGAGTAATTAGTCAAATGGTGAAGATGTTGCAACAACAATTGAAAGACTAGAGGAAACAATTGGAAGATAAAAAATAGGAAGGGTTGGAAACACAACATATAATAATATTAGATTTTGAGGTTTTGTTTATTTGGGGTAGCTTCAGTTGTGCTCTAGCTCCCAAATTTTTTGGAGGGACTAGAGTACACTTGATCTACAAGACCCAGAAATTGATTTGGGAAATTTCATTTGGTTTAGGAGATATTAAATTAATTAATTATTTTAATGTAATTCCTAAGTTAAAACTTAGGGAGCTTAAATAATTAAAGTGAATTTAATTAAACATGTGATGAAATTGTCTTAAGTCACACAGATCAAGCTTTCTTTTAATCTTAGCCATTGATTCATGATCTGATCATGGCCGTTGGTTTCTAATGCAGGGGCATCTGAGCCGATTCGAATTCAAATTCGAATCTGTAGCTGAAGAGACGGGTATGCGAACAGTCATGCAACTTTGGAGCGAATTTTTTTTGAAACCAACGCTGAAACTTATGTAACTGATCTGCCATGTGTGCCTGCCATGTGTGCGTTTGAGAAGCTCGGGAGAGATTTGTGCATCTCAACCGATTCATGACCTTTTGTAATTCCTATATAAACAACGAGCTTGTAATGTCTGAAAGGGAGCGAGCAAGCACAATGTAATAGTGTGAGGATTTCTGGCTAAGGCTGAAATGCCTTAGATGTTTAAGAGATATTTTGTATATAGTCGAAAGATAGAATTGTGGATTTCAGTGTGTCTGTATATGCGCGTTGGGTTATTTATAGTTAGATTATGTAGTTAATTTGATGCATGCGATTTAATTATGGGTTCTCTGCAGTTTCATGTATGAGGTTATGTTGTGAATTTCAGTGGTTTATTGACAATCGATCCTTATAGGATCGATGGAAATCAAATGTTTGTATGATTCTATCTTAATTTGATTTCAATTAAACCTCAGTCTCTGTGTGAACGGAGAATTGATGATGTTGAAGGGAGAAATGGTGTTAAATCTCTGATTATTGAGTGTGCATCGGAACTCTATTTTGTAGAGTCCGATTTGATACCGTCAGAGTTTAATTTGCAATTGGGTGTGATTAAATTGGCATTGAATTTGGTTTGGTTGAACTGAGTCGGGAGGTCTATTTGCATCATAAGACAGAGATGAATGGTTTCATCCAAATGCTAATGGTTTTAACTCTGTTTGCAGCGATTTGAAGTTGAGCGGTTTTGAAAGCGATACCACTGGTATCGTGTGCCCTTTGAGCCCAGGGGTGGTTTCACCAAATGGAACACGATCAAATAAAATTTTGCCACGTCACAAGTAAAATACTGCCCATATTGCGTAAAATCTGTGTGCTAAAGTTCTGTGTTAAAATTAGTGCGATCATCATCTGATCGAACATGGAGGAAGATCGACGGTCATCGCATAATTTAAGTGGCTCGAGTTTAAAAACGATGGCAGACCCGAATTATCTTATAGATTGTAGTTGAAAGGTTGAGTTCCGATGTTTGGTTCGGGTTGTGATTTATAGTTAAGTGCTTCCGGTGACTTTATAATGAGACACATTGGGGGTTTAATGTTAGAAAAGGTGCATGTATTTCCGAGTTACAAAATGCGATTCGAGGGATATTTCCCATAGGTCCCAAGATCGTTTTTCGAGTTATGAATCTGCAGCTTTAATACAAGTTTGAAGCTTGCAGGTTTATTTGGATTACTGAAAGGTGAACCTGCTTATAGTGGGTTTCGATTTTCATCAAGTGGTATCAGAGCAGGGAAATGATTTCCTGCGAAGAAGGAATTTTGCGTACAGAGGAAGAAGAGGTACAATTTTGTGAAGTTTTGTGAAGCTTGTGATTTTTATGTTTTGTGAAGGTAGCAACAGAGGAAGGTGAGAAGATTGCAACAGCCTAGAGCAGGAGTGCTCAAATGGTTCCACAAGAGCGAACTAGAGAGATGCCAAAAGCCAGAGCTCAGGAGAGAAGCTTGGTGAGGTGTCTGGTAGCAGGGAGGAATTGCTATTGCAGAGGTTTTTTTGCAGCTCACAGAGGACAATTCCACAGAGGATGCGGGTGAGAATTGTTCAAGCATGCTGCTACAAGAAGATCACAAGGAGAAATTCTACAAATGACGTGGGTAGAATTTCCGACAGTTAGAGAAGACATATGACTAGGAGGTCATAAATTTTTGTGCCTCAGGAGTATTATGCAGGGGCATCTGAGCCAATTCGAATTTGCAGTTGAAGAGACGGGTATGCGAACAGTCATGAAACTTTGGAGCGAAAAATTGTTGAAACCGATGCTGAAACTTATGTAACTGATCTGCCATGTGCACCTGCCATGTGTGCGTTTTAGAAGCTCGAGAGAGATTTGTGCATGTCAACCAATTCATGACCTTTTGTAATTCCTATATAAACAATGAGCCTGTAATGTCTGAAAGGGAGCGAGCAAGCATAATGTAATAGTGTGAGGATTTCTAGCTAAGGCTGAAATGCCTTAGATGTTTAATAGATATTTTGTATATAGTCGAAAGATAGAATTGTGGATTTCAGTGTGTCTGTATATGCACATTGAGTTATTTATAGTTAGATTATGTAGTTAATTTGATGCATGCGATTTAATTATGGGTTCTCTACAGTTTCATGTATGAGGTTATGTTGTGAATTTCAGTGGTTTATTGACCATCGATCCTTACAGGATCGATGGAAATAAAATGTTTGTATGATTATGTCTTAATTTGATTTCAATTAAACCTCAGTCTCTGTGTGAACGGAGAATCGATGATGTATGAAGGGAGAAATGGTGTTAAATCTCTGATTCTTGAATGTGCGTCGGAACTCTATTTTGTAGAGTCCGATTTGATACCGTCAGAGTTTAATTTACAATTGGGTGTGATTAAATTGGCATCGAATTCAGTTTGGTTGAACTGAATCGGGAGGTCGATTTGAATCGTAAGACAGAGATGAATGGTTTCATCCGAATGCTCATGTTTTTAACTCTATTTGCAGTGATTTGAAGTTGAGTGGCTTTGAAAGCGATACCACTGGTATCGCTTGCCCTTTGAGCCCAGGGGTGGTTTCACCAAATGGAACGCGATCAAATAAAATTTCGCCACGTCACAAGTAAAATACTGCCCATATCGCGTAAAATATATGTGCTAAAGTTCTGTGTTAAAATTAGTGCAATCATCGTCCGATCGAACATGGAGGAAGATCGACGGTCATCGCGTAATTTAAGTGGCTTGAGTTTAAAAACGATTGCGGACCTGAATTATCTTATAGACTGTAGTTGAAAGGTTGAGTTCCGATGTTTGGTTCGGGTTGTGATTTATAGTTAAGTGCTTCTGGTGACTTTATAATGAGACACATTGGGGGTTCAATGTTAGAAAAGGCGCATGTATTGCCGAGTTACAAAATGTGATTCAAGGGCTATTTCCCATAGGTCCCAAGATCGTTTTTCGAGTTATGAATCTATAGCTTTAATACAAGTTTGAAGCTTGCAAGCTTATTTGGATTACTAAAAGGTGAACCTGCTTATTGTGGGTTTCGATTTTCATCAGTTTCCCAACGAGAAAAGTGCAAAGGAAAGGCTTGGGGTCATTTGTAAAGATACACAGAGGTAGAGCACTGAAGCTAAGATGAGATTCTAGGGCAGGGTTTGCTAAGAATAATCAAAAGTGTTTCAGCTGTAGAGAAGGGAATTTAGGCCAAGGGGATGATCTAATCCTGGGGCTTAGAATACATAAGAGGCAGAGATTAGCTCAAGGACAGTGCAGAAGAAGGCAACAGTAAGGAAAACATAGTCCCTCTAAGGACAACATGATTTTTAGTTAGAAACCCTCTGGGGTTACACAGAGACCCTTCAGGGGTAGCGTAGTGACCGCATCACCTGTTCTGGGGTAACGCAGTCCCTTCCGGAGCAGTTCTGAGGGTTTGGAGGACTTCATAGGTTGACGCAGAGGCTTTCAGGGGAAGCAATGGGGTTACTAGGCCCTAATCTTGGCTGAGTTCTGAAAATCCCGTTTGAGGGTGTGGATCAGTCATTATTTTGGCTCTAGATCAGCCAGTGAGCTGTAGATCTAGTGTTTTCTCTGTCGGGTTTTCCAGATCTGGAACCCAGATTTGTGTATTCAGAAATATTCTTAATAATAATACCTTCCAGCAAAAAAATACTGATTTTCCCGCATTGTGTTTTTCCGAGGACTATTTGTCCAGAAATAATTGTGTCACTTTGTCAATGTGTGCATATTCTTATTCTAGATCTGGATTAGTAGAGATCTGTTATGTG
Source organism: Pinus albicaulis (assembly GCA_034641835.2). Lineage (NCBI taxonomy): Eukaryota > Viridiplantae > Streptophyta > Pinopsida > Pinales > Pinaceae > Pinus > Pinus albicaulis. The sequence goes on along the minus strand of CM076583.1, from coordinate 574,676,433 downwards.
TTTTTCTTTGATTTTAACTTGAATTTATTCAGTTAATAACTTGTCCAAGTAAGAGGAGCATAACTGGATTAACAGTAATAATTTTTGCATAAGGTATAAGATTCATAAATTTCTACATGGTATCAGAGTAATTGCAGATCTAGGAGGGACACCAACAGAAGATACTAAAGGATCAAGCTGCAGGAAGCAGCAGAAACACATATATGAAGGGACAACATATTTTTCAGAGGCATATCCACGTAGAGGGAAGGGTGACAGTGTTCAACATTGTGTCCTAGCAAGCCCATGCAATTACTGCACAGAAGCAACTCAAAAACAACGTTGGATCAGTCTGAAGCCAAACAGTGTGATTCAGATATGAATCTGTCAGTTCTAGAAAATACTACAGAAAAGCTACAAAAATTCAGAAGGGCTGGTGGGGTTAAAATTCTGAAGTTTTCAGATTTTTAGCCTTAGCGCAAGTGACAAAGAGTGGGAGGAGATCAACTTCTCAGAGAGTTTCTCGCTAAAGGAAACCTGCAATTTGATCAGAGGATCAAAGAAGAAGCTCAATCATAGTTGATTTGGTAGATTTCCAAGGAGGGAAATCAGTTTTCAGAGGGTGAAGAAGGTGCCTGTTTCACCAAGGGCCTTAGATCCATTTCTCTAGCAAAGAGAAAAGGAAGTTTCGACACATTCTGAGTAGATGGCTCCTCATGGACTGCGTGATCAGGATAGGTTGGATGGCCTCTCAAAATTTTCAATTTGGAAGGCAAGGATCCTGATTGTCCTTGAGGAATATAATCTAAGAGACCATGCAGAGAATACTTTGGCCACACTAACATATGCGAATCTCCTTCGGAAGCAATCGAATTCATATTGATTGTGTGTCATTACTTTTGTTACGAGTTGAGTGATCCGTAACTGAGAATTATAGTTTCTATGTAATAAACAATTGTTATGTAAATTCTAATTAAAGAGTAAGTTTTTCTGAGTGATAAGGACTTAGTGGCTAGGTAGAATCTGTATGATTCCAGTCTAGAGAAATTATAAATTGAATGTAGGTCAAGAAAGAAACAAATACAAATTATGGATCCAGAGAAGCAATATAGATGGGTGTTCTATATTCGGGATTGAGACAACGTGCAAGGTGTGTAGCGAGGGTGATAATTCCATTTCGGAATGAGAAGAGAAACAAAAGTTAAAGCTCAGGAGAGATCAACGCTATTGAATACCGAACAAGCTCAGCAAGGATAGCGTAAAGGAAATTGAGTTGCAGAGTGGTTGTGGCCAAAGAAATAGAATAAAATACTAAGGTAGCGAAGCCTTTAGAATATTTCCAAAGGAAGGGAATGGACGATGAAGATTAAAAATGCTGAACGGCTAAGATGACACCGCAAGATAAATTGGGGAAGTTGCGAAGAGGAGCCACGTGTCGACGGAGCAACCTGGCACACATCGCAATCAGTGATACCTTTAGTCATATGTTAAGACTTGGTGGGTAATTTAATTGTGTTGCGAGGTGAAGCCGAGCAACAAGGGCACAGTGGAACCGTTAGATCTAGGTGAGATCAACAGTGGAGATTAAGTCACACCTACAATGATTTCGCAAATCAGATATTTTAGAGTTTGGCGTTAAGACATCGCAGGGTAAGTTATTTTTGATGCGATGCAATGCGATCACATATCACACATGATAAGGAGTACGTTTTTTTGTAAGCGTTAAGAGTTGCGAAATGCGACTCGCTGTGATTGGTCACAGGTTGTGTAGGCCTATAAAGTACTAGTTCGTGTGTGGATACTCTTTTAATGAGTATTAAATATTGGGAATGGGCAGACAATTTAAAGTTTCTACATATTTAGGTTTAAGCGCCTTTTGGCTGCATCATTTTGTATCAGAGCTAGGTTAATGAAAAAAGTTTTTATAAATGAAGATTGCAGAACTAAACTATGCAGAAGACATTTGGTAGCAGAACATAATAATATTTTGTGTGAAATGGAAGGATAATTCAAGTGTGATTGTGGAAGAAAGAGGAGGTTAGTAAAGAAAACGTGCTTTGCATAAAATTGACAGAGATATTGCAGAAATATCAGATCATATTTTAAATATGACAAGTAGTAGGCATACAAAGGTAAATTATGGCAAAAGATGGGAGTAAGTGATACTCTTAAGAAGATATTGTAGAAGGATAAAAAAAATCACAGTGATGGTTGTTTTCTTGTGGAGAATGGAGATTCACTCGAATGTGAAGAGTGGATGGAGACTGCTTGTGAAATCATGCAGGCATTGTTTTGTTTAACTCTAATTTGAGTTTTGAAGGTTAAAGAAAGATTGAAGATTGATAGTTGAAACTAATGAAGTATCTTAGCAAAAGAATATCAAGCCCTAAGAAGCAGTGATGAAGGAAGCTGGTAAGAGTTTTTGAGTGAAAGAAGAGTGTGACCAGAACCTAGTATTTCATTTGTGATTGAAATACAAGAAGAAAGTTGTGTTCTCAAAAGTACAAATGAGTTGAAGCCTAGAAGGAGTAGAGGAATGCTAAAAGAAAGTTCCAGAGAGAGGACTAATGGCCAAGTACAGAGGAAAGCTTGGTGAGATAAATGTAGCAGGGAGGACTTGCTATTGCAGAGGCTTAAGTACGGGACTGTACGACTCATAGTGAGTAAGGAACTCATAGAGATAGAGAAGAAGATGACTATTGATATTCATAGCATAGGTTCTGAGAGAGACCATGATTGAAGTAGAGTGAAGAAATATGTCAAAGCAGATGGCATGGATGAAGAGTATGAGAAAGAAAAGGCTAAGATAAGAATGTAATTAAATTTGTTGATAAAGTTTTTCCAAAGGAGTAAAGAAGACCAGAGATTTGGTTATAGAATGAGAAAGAAAATGAAGTTGCATAAGTTACAAGAGAAGAGAGAAAAAGAGGTGAATATTTAGTTAATATAAGAGATGAGGAAGCTTGAACATATTATTGATCAAGAGATCAAGTCCTTTGTGGAAAAATGTTCAAAAATTTAGTTGCTCAGAATTGGTCCAATCCAGAACGATTGGAAAGAGCTTGGAAAAACGATCCTGTAGACGCGAATGACACTGAAAACCAATGCTGTATGAGAAAGTTATTCAGCTTTGAAGTTTTCCAATTTCAGTTAAAAAATGGCCAATTTGACTTTATAAAAATCTTTTATTTAAAAAATAATATTCCACAGAATATTCTGGGAATATTCTGTGGAATATTCTACAAAATATTCTGCGGAATATTCCATTGGCTGCCAATCAGAGGGCGCCACGTGGCCCCAAGGGTCAAATGAAATGGTCGAATTGTTTTATCAAAATTTTATTAGTCACGGATGGGTTCGATCTCGGGTCAGGGCGATAGCAACGGAGAGGCCCGAAAATTGGGTCACGACAACAGTTCTTAATATGTAGCAGAACGAACTTATATTTGAAGTTAAAATTTGTTTGGGCGAGGCCCGAAAGGGGGCCAGCCCCCTCTGCATAAGACCATCCGCCGAAACCTTGGGCTTCAAACATCGGCGCGCAATGTTTGGGACGTGGTCACATCGGACCGACGGTAGGTGCAGAAGCCAGTTTATTATATGGTTCAACATTTAAAACTTCTGCATTAAACTCAAACAATTTCTAACGGTCACGGTCCCATGGACCTTATCCATTAGCACTCTGACTTGGTGGGAGAGATGGCGGAATCCGCTTATTTAGGCGCTAGTCCCTAATTTGTCGGACTTATCTGGAGTTGCTCCACATTTAGTGGAGTTTTTCTAGGGAACACTGGGAAAACTTCAGTTAGTCATAACTTTGGCTAGGGAAGTCCTTTTGAAGCAATTTTATTTATTTATTTGGGGGTATTGAAGCATTTTGAAGCTATTGGAATAGGTTGCAGAGCCATCAGGGCACTCTATCAATGATTTTATCAGCGAATTTTCTTGTGGAGCCATCAGGGCTTGGTGAAATATCAGATGTATTGGGCTATACTCATCCATTTGAGGTGAATGAATAGTCAATTTTTACTGTTTCCAGCACTCTATTTCTGAATTTGTAGCTATTTTAGCATTTTTAGGCTTTCTTCACAGTGTAATACTTATTTTGAGCATTAATGAAAGAGGGAAAAGCCTATTTGGAGGCTTTTGGACCCAGCAGAGGTAGCCCAAGAGAGGGGTGAACTGCTTAAACAAATGCTTACTGTTATGTTGTGCATTTTTGCTGCTATTTTCTAGAGTTTACTACATTAAATAGTAATTTTTAATAAGTCCACTTTTCACAATGAGACTTATACAGTGATCCAAACTCATTTGTTTCACTTCAAACCACATTACTTCCATTGCAGAATACTTGAAATTTATTTTTCACACATAAAATTTGGTTAATGAATACTTTGCAAACATAAACAAATACTTTCATTGCCAGATCGATTTAGTGTTAACTTCATATTTCTTTAGGCAGAGCCAGTAAGAGGGCCAGAAGCTTCTGGTTTCATCCTTTCTAGTAAAGGTGAAATAACCAGTAAAAGCCCCTACTATCTATCTCTGTATAAGAAATATTTTGTTCACACATTTCAAATCAGATTGGTATCAAAGCTCTAGGTTTTGCTTAAGAGTTTGTGAAATTTGTGCAAGAAGATTGTGTTATGCTGCAAAATTTGATGCTTACTAGGCTGAAATTGAAAAGAGGGGAAGGTCAATTGGTTAAAGAACAAGATAATCCTCAACCAAGGAGGGCTAGGGTGCCATTATCTCCACCTTCCATTTCATCCTCATTAGCCTTAGAATCAGCCACAAACATGTCTTCCAGAGAAGGAGAAGTACATGAGGAAATGGATCCCAAGGAAGAAGAAAGAGTCTTTAGAAAAGCTTTCTTGGACATGACTGAAATGGTTAGGATCCTCTATCAGGAAAGAAATGATAGGATTGTTGGAGAAGGGTCTAGAAACCAAAGAGAAGAAGGAGATTCTTAAGGATGGAAGAAAGACAAGGATGAGTCTAAGAAAGGAAATGGAGGAAATGGTGATCCTTCATCTCCATCGTCATCCTCTTCCTCCACATCATCCTCTTCAACTTCTGTTAATCAGTCACAAAAAACAAAAACATCTCTTAAAAATCCTTTGTTAAAGCTTGATGTAAAGTTTGAGTTGCCGATGTTTAATGGTGATGTTAATGCAGAAAAAATGGATAACTAGATTAGACAGCTGGAAGTCTATCTAAGAATTCAGAATTTGCATGATGATGACACAAAAATCCAATTAGCCTCTTTGAGAATGGATGGAGTAGCTTTGGTTTTGTGGGAAGCCAAGACCAGGGAGGAAATTAAAAAGCATTGTAAGATAACTCTAACTTGGAATGAGTTTATTACTGCTATTAGGAAACAATTTTATCCTCTTGCTCATATTCAGAAAGCAATCATGAATTGGAAAAATTTTAGGCAACTTAAGGGTCAAAATGTGCAAAATTATACCCAAGAGTTTAGAAGGAGAGCACTTCTACTTGGGGTAGACTTACAAAGTCAAGACACCTTGTTAAAATACATAGGAGGTTTGCACAATTACCTTCAACATACTATTCTAATGTTCAATCCTACCAGCTTAGATGAAGTCTGTGTCCAGGCTACACATTTAGGAGCTAGAGGAAAGAATACTTTTGATGAGGATAGTAATTTCAAAAACAAAGGAAAGAAAATAGTTGCAAATTCAAGAAAAGAAAAAGGAAAGTTCTTTTTCAAGAATTATTCAAAGACAAGTCATGATGAAGATCATTGTTGGAAGCTTCATCTTGAACTGAAACCAGAAAAATACAAGAACAAAAATAAGACCAAAGAAAAGGAGAAAACTGTAGCAACAATTGAGCAATACTTAGGGTCAGACTCAGGAGATGAGACAAAAAGCATCGCCATGGTTTTAAAGAACATTAAGGGGAAAGAAGTGGTGCAAGACACAACTCCCAGTTCTAGCTCTTTGAATTGTCACAAAGATACTCATGAGGAAAAGAGGAGGATAGAGCTCTTCCATATGAGGGTAATTTCAAAACATACCAAAATTGACACACTGTTTGACAGTGGGTCACAAGCTAATATCATATCTGAAGACTTGGTCAAGCAGCTTAAACTTGAGACCATTCCACATCTGAAGCCTTATCCACTTGGATGGATATGCAAGGATGCCAATTTGCAAGTTTCAAGGAAGTGCATATTGTGCTTTGCAATAACTGCACACTTTATTGACATAGTTGAACTTAATGTGGTGCCGCTTGATATCTCAGGTATTGTTTTGGGAAGTCCTTACTTATTTGACAGGAAGGCCATCTTTCATTGCCATGAAAAAAAGTATCACTTGTTCAAATATCGTAAAGAGTACATTGTGAGAGCACACAAGAAGAAGTTGGAATCTTCTTTACTCCATGTAAGTCAATTGAAGAGACTGGTTAATGCAAATCAAAGTCTAACTTTGTTAATGTTGAAATGACCAGATTTTGAGAATTCAATTTTTTATGATGTTGCTAATGATTTGTCTCAGTTTAATAACAGTTTGTCTTTGAAAAAATATGATTTTATGTTGCACAAATTACCTTTTGGGTCATCCAATGCAGTGAATGAAGTGTCAAAGCAAAGCAGTGCAAGCAAGAAAGACACACCATTCAGCATGGGAAAAATTTGGTTTTAGAATGGTAGAAGTCGCCATGGGAACAGTTTGCAAGGTGAAAGTTATTTTAAGTTTTCTGGGAAGTTTGATCAGTGTAGAAAAAGTTTTTTTTATGCATATTACAATTGTTGTTCTAAAAATTTTAATCATTTGCATCATGACTCCGTCAATCTTATCAATGGTCGATCAATTGATTCCAGAGACAGATTATCATTTTCTCAAAAGCTTCATTTGATGAAATCGGGTAGATTTCATTTATTCAAGGGTGGAAGAGTGGAGAATCAATCTCCACATTATCAGTTTCACTAGTCAGAGAGCTTTTGGGGTCCAAAAGCTTCCCATTTGGGAGGTGTGAGCAGGAGATCAAGTCCTTTGTGGAAAAATGCTCAAAAATTTAGTTGCTCAGAATTGGTCCAATCTAGAACGAATGGAAAGAGCTCGGAAAAATGATCCTATAGACGCGAACGACACTGAAAACCAACGCTGTATGAGAAAGTTATTCAACTTTGAAGTTTTCCAATTTCAGTTAAAAAATGGCCAATTTAACTTTATAAAAATCTTTTATTAAAAAAATAATATTCCATAGAATATTCTACAGAATATTCCATTGGCTGCCAATCAGAAAGCGCCACATGTCCAGCCCAAAGGCCGCCACATGGCCCCAAGGGTCAAACGAAATGGTCGAATTGTTTTATCAAAATTTTATTAGTCGCAGACGGGTTCAACCCTAGGTCGGGGCGATAGCAACGGAGAGGCCCGACCGTTGGGTCACGACAGCAGTTTTTAACATGTAGTGGAACGAACTTATATTTGAAGTTAAAATTTGTTTGGGAAGGGCCTGAAAGGGGGCCAGCCCCCTCTGCATAAGACCATCCGCCGGAACCTTGGGCTTCAAACATCGGCGCGCAATGTTTGGGACATGGTCACATCGGACCGGCAGTAGGTGCGGAAGCTGGTTTATTATATGGTTCAACATTTAAAACTTCTGCATTAAACTTAAACAATTTCCGACGGTCACGGTCCCGTGCAACTTATCGATTAGCACTTTGACTTGGTGGGAGAGATGGCAGAATCCACTTATTTAGGCGCTAGTCCCTAATTTGTCGGACTTATCTGGAGTTGCTCCACATTTAGTGGAGTTTTTCTAGGGAACACTGGGCAAACTTCAATTAGTCATAACTTTGGCTAGGGAAGTCCTTTTGAAGCATTTTTTTTTTGATTTGGGGGTATTGAAGCATTTTGAAGCTGTTGGAATAGGTTGCAGAGCCATCAAGGCACTTTGTCAGTGATTTTATCAGCGAATTTTCTTGTGGAGCCATCAGGGCTTGGTGAAATATCAGTTGTATTGGGCTATACTCATCCATTTGAGGTGAATGAATAGTCAATTTTTAATGTATCCAGCACTCTGTTTCTGAATTTGTAGCTATTTTAGCCTTTTGAGGCTTTCGTCACAGTGTAATACTTATTTTGAGCATTAATGAAAGAGGGAAAAGCCTATTTGGAGGCTTTTGGACCCAGCAGAGGTAGCCCAAGAGAGGGGTGAACTGCTTAAACAAATGCTTACTATTATGCTGTGCATTTTTGCTGCTATTTTCCAAAGTTTACTACATTAAATAGTAATTTTTAATAAGTCCACTTTTCACAATGAGACTTATACAGTGATCCAAACTCATTTGTTTCACTTCAAACCACATTACTTCCATTGTAGAATACTTGAACTTGCTTATTCACACATAAAATTTGGTTAATGAATAATTTGCAAACATAAAAAAATACTTTCATTGCCAGATCGATTTAGTGTTAACTTCATATTTCTTTAGGCAGAGCTAGTAAGAGGGCCAGAAGCTTCTGGTTTCATCCTTTCTAGTAAAGGTGAAATAACCAGTAAAAGCCCCTACTTCTATCTCTATATAATAAATATTTTGTTCACACATTTCAGATCAATTATGGATGTTGAACTAAGGACAGAGAAGCTCGAAGGAGTTGAACTGTGACAATATAAATTTGCTGGAGATGAACAAGTTTCTTTTGAACTTGAAGATGGAGCAGTGATGTCTGAAACACTAGTTGAGGAAATTGAGCCTTATGATTTTGAAATTAATAATTTATGTATGTTTGCAAGTGATGTAAAATAAGACAAAGAAGAGAGGCAGAATTTGAGTTTTGAGACAGTTAGATCTCATATGGAAGATCATACAAAGTTAAGAGGAGTTATTTTTTTCAGCATGTTTTAAGGACTGAAAACAGAGGAATTTTGACTCACGATGATGACCAAAAGCAAGAAGAAGTGGATAAAGATATCAAGCAACCTAGTGAAGTGCTTGAGGAGGCTGATAAGAATACCATTTAAGATTTTTTGACTCATGTAGAGCACTTAGAACAACAAGAGGAAGATTTGGTGACTGTATCATCAAATGAGACCATTGGCTATTGTGATTTTGAAATTGATAGTTTGACTATGTTTTCAGGTGTTGCAGAAGGAAATCCATCTCATGGAATTATCTTGAATGAAATTGAAAATTTTAAATCAAAGTATGATGATGATTGTCTTTCAGATGAAGATCAAATTGAGTTATTGTAGCAGAAGGAGTTCATAGATTCCTTGCTTAGTGAAGAAATTATCTTCAAGGAATATGAGGAAGTTATGTATCATATGAAGGAACCTATTATTGTTGAGGATAGGGAGGAATTGGCTTATCTGATTGACCAAGAGGAGACTATTGGACATATATCTAAAGTTGTCACAGAGATAGAGGATCAAAATTTTATTCTGATGAAGAATGAAGAAGAAGAGTCACCAAGAAATTGGACTTGTGACAAAGAAGGAGATAGTAAGGATTGTATAGAATTTTTGGAAGAAGTTCCAAGTGAGATGATAGATTTGCAGCATGAGCTAAGTCTTTTAGAGAATATACTAGCAAGTCAGAGAATGAATATTTTGAATGCACAATTGAAATTGGGCAAAAGTGAGGTAGGCATGTCTTATGCTAAAAGGGAATCAGTCTTAGAACTGACTACCAGGATTAGTCAAAGAATTAAAGAACAATAATTGAGGGTTGTCAAGGAAGAGGAAGAAAGATATGTTGGAATCGATGAACAACATAGTGATGAGGTGTTTGAAAGGAATCGGGTAGAAAGTGAATTGATGAACTATTTATTGGAAGCATCTCAGTATGATGTTGAATGAAGGTTTTTTGTAAATGAGATAAAATTTCTAAAGCAACAAGAGGGTAAGGATGTAAGGGTGGTAGTAAGAATCCAACGACTTCAAAGAGAAGATACCAAACAATAGTTTGAAGACAATTGACAGAGTGAGTACTAGTTAGAAGATAAAATAGACATGGAGATTGAAAGAATAAGAAGGTTGATGGTGAATGTGTATCAGAAGAAGAAAACAACTAGGAATAAAAGTAACATCAACAAGAAAAAGACAACAGAATAATGTTAGAGCATAGCCAATGGGGCAATGCAACATAAAGTATGGAGACCTGTAGAACAAGAGCAAAAACAAAACAACAAAAAAGGTAGAGACAATGGATCAGTATAGAATGAAGTCTGGGATCCAGGAGGACAACTATTAAAGACACATGATCTGGAGATCATGATTATTTTCACCTGGGGAGTTTGATGCATGAGCATTTTCTCTAAGTCAAAAGTCCAAATAGAAATCAGACCTTAGCGTCTTGACATTTTTTCAAGGAGGAACCATTGTAAAAGAGACATTGTAAAACTCCTTTAAAAAGTGTTTTATTTCTTAGTGAGCATTGGTAGGGAATATGCTTAGTTATTAGATGTCAATGAGTGTTGAATCAATGTAACAAATCCCCTTAAGAAATGGGATATTAGAGATAATACTTTATTGTTTATGCTAAAAATATAGAGAAGTCATACATTAGGATTTTCTTAGAAATAGAAATTAGTTACAAGTTTATAGGAGTTGAGTGAGGGCTAGATAAGCTCTAAACTGTGTCATAAATTCAATTGTAAGCTTCAAAGAAAATAAGGCCAAATTAAAGAAATAAGATCAGGCCTAGAGAAAGAGGTGAGAGCCAAGAGAGGAGGCCAAATTAAATAAAGAATATTAGGCCAAGTGAGGGAGGGAGAGGTGAGAGATAGAGAGGGTTCTCTGTAGGAAGATAAGGCCATGCAAAGAGACCAGCAGACCAAAGCTATATTGTAATGAAGTTTTGTTATTGCATTTTCAAATTTATTTGTTAATGAAGAAATCGAACTCATAGTGACTGTGTGTCATTCCTTTTGTTATGAGCCGAGTGATTCGTAGCTGAGAAATTATAGTTTCTGTGTAATAAACCATTGTTATGTGAATTATGATTAAAGAGTAAGTATTTTTGAGTGATAAGGGCTTAGTGGCTGGGTAGAATCTGTATGATTCTAGTCTAGAGAAATTATAAATTAAATGCAGGTCGAGAAAGAAGAAAATCTAATTTCTGGATTCAGAGAAGCAATACAGAAGCATATTCTATATTCGGGATTGAGACAACGTGAAACGTGTGCAGCAAGTGGGATGATTCCAAGTCGGAATGAACAGAGAAACATAATTTAAAGCTCAGGAGAGATCAATGCTATTGAATACCGAACAAGTTCGGGAAGGATAGCGTAAAGGAAACGGAGTTGCAGAGAGGTTGCGGCCAAAGAAACATAAGAAAATACTAAGGCAACAAAGCCTTTAAAATATTTCCAAAAGAAGGGAATGGACGACAAAGATTAAAACAACAAATATCAGTTTCAAAGATGAACGGCTAAGATGACACCGCAATATAAATTGGGGAAGTTGCAAAGAGGAGCCACGTGTCGGCGTAGTAGCCAAGCGCACATCGCAATCGATGATTCTTTTAGTTATATGTTAAGACTTGGCGGTTAAGTTAATTGAGTTGTGAGGTGAAGCCTAGAAGCAAGGGCACAACAGAACCATTAGATCTGGGCGAGATCAATGGTGGAGATTAAGTCTCACTTAGAGAGATTTCGCAAATCAGAGATTTTAGAGTTTAGCATTAAGACATCGTGCAGTAAGTTATTTTTGATGCGATGCGATGTGATCGCATATCACACAAGATAAGGAGTACGTTTATTTGTAAGTGTTAAGAGTTGCAAAATGTGACCCGTTGTGATTGGTCACCAGTTGTGTGGGCCAATAAAGTACAAGTCTGCGCACGGATACTCTTTTAACGAGTACTAAATCTTGGGAATAGGTAGACATTTTAAAGTTTCTGTGTATGTGGGCTTAAGCGGCCCTTTGGCTGTATCACAAGTGCGAAGTGGAAAAGCATTGGAGTTCGGAGCTTGAAGTGAAGGCCATGGAGATTCATTGAGATTCTACCATTTCAAGTTAAGTTTTCAAAAAAGTAAGTTAAGTTTTGAGTCATTGTTCGAGTCAATTTCAGTCAGTTTCAAAGTCATTTTGTGTCATTGAGTTGTTAGTATTTAGTCCTGCATTTCAATTTGATTCTTTTTTGACCGTATTGGAAGAGGCACTGATTTACAAAATTTAGAGATCTATGGTTCTTGACACCTATTTCAAAGCTGCCATCCCCAATAAGGCCAATATTAGTGTCAGAATATGCATTCTTCCATTAGTGATCAAAATCATTGTTTTCATTCTAATTTTAGGTGTCCCACTTTGAATTTTTATATCATTCCATTAGGTGATGCTAAAAATTGTTTCACTGATGGTATCCCTAGTCATAAAACCTCACTCTCCCTCACAAAATATCATTTTTTGGCCCACCTTCATGTCTTGCTTAGCATAAAAACACTTTTGAAGAGCTCATTTCACTATGTCTTATATCAGTCAAAGTCAAAGTATGGAGTCAGGTCATTTAAGGTCCCATTAGGTCATTAGGTTTCATTTTTCAAGGTCCAAAATGTACCATGTCATCTTAACAAGGTCAGAAAATGGTGTGAGAGTGATTCAATGAACATTTCATTATCATCTGCAGAGAATTATAAACATGTAGATATGATATTTTTAAATTTGTGATTTTGATTTTTATGATTTTCATATCAAAATGTAATTTTGATATGAAAATAGAGATGTAATTTATTTTTAATTTTTTATGTAATTTTATGCTTCCTATATGTAATAAGTTCGGTCCCTAGCTATCAAATCAAAACACACATTCCTAATTGAAGATCATTACTACATCAAAGTAAAAAATGTCAAACTCCAGCAACTTCACCCTGTAAGAAAGAAAAATTCAAAGAAAAAGCATATTCAACATGCTTTCAAAAAGTGAGAAAAAACATAGGAAAAGTTGATTTTTGGATTTAAATCTAAAATTAATTAAGTATTTAAGACTCCTAGACATCAAATTCAAATTCACTTCCATCTTATTTCATCGAGAAAACAACTAAGGAGAGCGAAATTTGCGATTTTATGAGAAAAATAAAAAAAAACAAAGCAGAAGGGTGCTTATCCTCTTGGCATTGCGCTTATCCTCTTGGCACTGCGCTTATCCTCTTGGATCTGTGCTTATCCGTTTGGCGCTAAACTTATTCTTTGGCGCTGCGCTTATCCTCTTAGCACTGCCATTATGCCCAGAAAAGCTCAAAAATTCATCAGAGTTGCGAAAAAATGCCTCCATACTTCAACAATCATTCTTCACACTTCTAATCAAGCAAGTAAGTGACTTTTACATCATTCTCCTCTTCATCAAAGTCATTTTTAATGTTTGAGTTGGTTAAAAGTAATTTTGGCATCTCCTTGAATGTGAAACCCTATTTTTTCTCCCTTGCACTCATAATTCCAAAAATTCCATTTCCCTTACACCCAATACCATCCTTACATTATTAAAATTCATTCCCTAATACCTGTTATCATAATCCCTATCCCTAAGCTACTAATTCCTAAAAACCTAAGCCCTAGGTGCCATTTTGACCTAGGCTCTTAAATCCTAATTCCTATCACTCTTTCATTCCTTTTCCTTTCCTCATTCCTCATATCCCTAAACACTATTTCCCATAAAATTTCCTTTCTCCATATCCTATCCCCAAATTCACCTTCCATACTATCACCTACTTCGCTAGGGTTTGAACACAAACACACCATGGCAGTAGAAGGAGAACATAACAGATCACGTAGTGAGGAAGAGGAAACATAGGCTAGGAGGCCACATAAAGGAGCAAGGATAATCAGACATGAAATTATCAGCATTAGGCAACTTTTGGCTTCTCTAATGACAATAACATGCTTTAAACATGTTGGTTGTTATGATTTATGTGAACAAATTTAGAGGGTTCAACATCATTCCATGTTAATTAGCCTCTTCATATCTAAACTCCATAACAACCAAGTTACCCTAGATGGTGTCACCTTTACTGTCTCAATTTCCATCATTTCAGCTGCCACAGGGATCCCAAATGTTGGGGAAAGGTGGCTCAAAAAGAGTGATTTGGAAAATAAGCACTTTGAGCCCTTCTTAAAACCTAGATACAAGAATGAGAAAAAGAGAATGTTTCCTTTTTCCTACCTCCTGAACAGAGTTGCACCCATGATGAAGATAATCATGAAGTAATTTAGATGTGAAGGTAGATTCTCAAGGCTGTATACCTATCACATCTAACTTCTAGTGCATTTCACTAGGGTAAGGATGCTCAATATACCTTACTACCTTTTCCAGAGTGTTGAAAGTATGGATTTTATTGCTCAAAGAAGGGAGTATTAAAACTGAATGAAAGTATTTTCCATCATTCCATTATCCAAATGAGTGTTCTTTACCATCTCAATGAGCTCAACATTGCATGGGATACCTTCATAGCTCATGATATTTTCAGAGATCCTCCTACTCAGCATGTTTAAAATATGCCTTCATCATCTCAGCCATCCACTTCCATCCCTCCATATCAGCCTACTGTACATTCACCATCATCATATCAGTCCTCTTCATCCACTTCACCACCATTATCTTCATCCCACACTGAGACTGAATCCCCTGTCAGAAATGAGATATTTGAGGCAGAGTGGGCTAGTATGGTTGAGGTTGAGCCATTGTCAAAAACCTACCAGAGAGGCCACAGAATTGTGTTTTCCCCACACATAGCGGGAGGAGCCATGTCTTCTACATCAGCAAAACATGTGGACAAATTTAAAGGAAAGTTGATTGAGACATAAACTCAGCCAGAGGTAAAACATGATGTAAACCTTCATGAGACTGAACATGAGTTTGATATGGTTGACCTAGATGAGGATGAAGATGAAAAAATCATAAATGATACCATCAAAGGTAAGGATGCAAAAATCAAAAACCTCCAAAAAAACCTTGACAGATCCAAATATGTTGTACATTTCCTTAAGCAAGAAAATGAACAATTGAAAACAAAACAAGTCATTGATGAGGTTAAGTTTTTCATTGCTCAAAGGGAGGCTCAAAAGGCCAAAGTCAGGGTAGATGAAACACTGGAGAAGTATGTATTGCTTGATGATGAAGAAGAATAGGTACCAAGACAGAGACCTAAAACTAGAGGGCTGAAAGAGCTTTAGCTCTAGAGAGAAAAAGGAACGCTCAGCTAGCTGATCAGCTAACCCTAAATGAGAAGCTTACTACTGTGATCAATGAGAACAGGGAGCCATGGATTGATAGAGCCAATCTACACTTGGAAAAGCTACTAAAAAAGGAAAATAAGGAAAATGATTTGTTGAGGAGGAAGGTCAAACTCCATGCTCGGAAAGAGAAAATTGCATTGGCCAAGCTCAAAATAGCCAATGCCAAAATTGAAAAATTGTCCATGGAGGAGAAGAAAAAGTTGGACATACTTGCTAAGGCTTCACTCCAAGCCTAGCCACCTCATTAACACCCTTTCCACAAATTTTGAAGTATTTTGAAACATTTTTTCCAAAGATGCGTATGACTGTGATATTTTGGAAATTTAAATATCAGAAAAATGGTCATAAGCATAGCACCTTTGGCTACGCTTATGTTTGGGGAACTTTTTGAGAGATTCAAAACCACCATGAGATTTGTAATGACACATAAATCTAGAAAAAACACTTTTCCAAGCTTGGTTTGTAGTTTTAGGAGGTGAAAAGGAAAAAAACCATCAAAAAACCATGTTTCTGCCCCTATTTTTTCCCAAGCGCTGCGCTTATACCAGTCTTGGGAGATTTCATTTTTGAGGGGTCAAATCAACACCATATTCAGAATGGGAGGCATATTCAGAAAGTGGACAAGACAATATTTCAAACAAGCTATCCTGGGCCCAATTTGGACACTAGAAGGCCTTGAAAAGTGGCCTTAAACTTGGAGTTTGCTTATGACACAACGAGGGCGCTTATGACCGGAAAATGGCGCTTATGCCAGTTTACTCATTTTTTTGGTTTTTCACTGTAAATTTTGGTTTTAACTCAAGAAATGATTTTAATATCAATGTAATTCATCATGTTAAATGTAATTATGTAAAATATAAGTTACCTAGGGGTCGATTCACTAGGTTAACTTATCCTTTAGTAAAAGATGAATCAGTTGAATGTAATGAGGAGTGAGTCACTTGGACCATCCTACACTTCAGTTTGCAGTTCATATTTTTTTTGGATCTCTTCCTCACCTCATGGATTTGACCCCTGAGGATGAGTGAAGATTTTTTTGATGTATATTTAGTCCATCACTTGACTCTTAGCAAAGATTGGAATTAGTTTGTATGTTTGCTAGTTGATCAAGGAACTTTTGCACTCAATTTGGCCAGCCAATAAAGAGGAGTTGCAACTATTTTATGAGATACTTGTGGTATTGATGTCTATCATTGTCATTTCTTCAGTATCATATGTTAGAATGTATTTTATTCATGTTTACTCCATTTCTATGTTATGATCTGTTACAAGTTAGATAGTTAGAATACATGTTTGCGCATGCTTTGTTTTGGGTAATTGATCATAGTTTGTCCATTTTCATTTGTCTAAGAAGAATATATCTCCCATGCTCTTCCTAGTTTTCTTTCAGTCTCAACACCATTCCATCACAATCCTCTTCAAGTGATAAGCTTTGTGCCTACCTTGCCCCATTGATCCCTTCAACCCTATCTCATTTTCCCTGACCTAGCTCTCCTTGACCTAATTCCTTCATCCATTGATTCCACAACCAAATTAAATTCAAACAACCCCCTGCACTCTATATCTAGCCTAAAAACCATAATTTCTCCATCCCTCCTGGTTGTGACATTTTTGGAGAGAACCCTCTCCAAATTGAAAGGGCTAGCTACCAAGTCAAAAGCTTGGTTTGTGGTCACCTTTGTTGGGATCTCAACCTTAGCCTTAGAGATCTACTGGAGTGATAACACTGAAAATAAAGAAAAAAAAGGTAATTATATAATAGGGAGGAAAACAACAGGATCAACAGGGATGAAAAAGGGTGAAGACTCAAATTCGAGTCTTGTCTGCCAAACCGTGTAGCAACCAAATCCTACCTAGGTCTACCTAAGTCTAGTTTTTTGGAACTGTAGAGGTTACCCTTGGAGGAGGGGACCTGGGATAGGGCCTATTGTAGAAGGTAGATACATAATTTGTCTCACAGAAACTCATGAACATGATGGTTGAAAAACTCCTATGTTTGACGATTATTTGAAGTTAGCAGTTTGGAACGAGGCAACAAAAAATGGAAAATTAGTGAAAGAAAAAGAAGGTTGTCACATTCAGTTAGTGAAAGAAGATGCAAATAAACAATATTTATGGTTCAAAATAACAGAGAATGAGAACGACATAAAAATTGCAGCATGTTATTTCGCGCCTCAAGTATCAAAAACTTACAAAAGTAAGAGATTGGACAACAAAGATCCATATGCAGCTTTAAAGCAAGATATTTCCGCATATTCTCAATAGGGAGAAGTTCTTTTAGTGGGATATTTCAATGCTAGAACAACAAATCAACAAGATAGTATTATTTATTACAAAGAGGATCACAATCCTATTTGGCTCATTGAAGATGAGAATTATTGATGGTTGAGATGTTCAGAAGATGAAAAATTTAGTAATAATTTTGGAGAGGATTTTCTTGTGTTGTGTGCTGATTTTAACTTAATTATCTTCAATGGTCTAGATAGTTGGAAAAAGTTTGGGAAGTTCACTTGCAACACATACAATGGGACAATTGTCGTTGAATATGTTATTGGTTCACAAAGCGTAATAGAAGGAATAGATGAATTTAAGATTGGAGAGCATATTTGGGACTTAAAATTAGATCATACCCCTATTTATATACAATTATCATGGTTAGAAGAAAGACAAAATAGGAGGAAAACCCAAGGTTCTCAACACTCAGCATCAAGGGGAAAAATTCTTCTAACACATGAAAATTGCACTATCTTCAAAAGAATGTTGAGGAGATCAATTCAAAAGGAGAAAATTGGTCCCTAAAGCCTTAATAGGCATGAGTTACAAAAATATAATCTAGGGTGCACTTGAGAAGGGCATAAGAGGAAAAAATAGGAAATAAGAATCAAATTGTTTTCCTATGAATGTGTTGTTCGACAAGGAAATAAAAATGGCAAGGAGAACCTTAAAAAGGGAAGGATATGGGAGATAAATGTAAAGTTATATAAGCCTATTTTTAAAAAGAAAAAATATGAGTTCATGCAAACAAGGCGGGAAGAGCTAATATATCTAGGAAAGAATAACCCAAAAATTTTTTGGCAGGAACTTCAACCAAGGAAGAATTAATTTGAAAATAATATTACAACCAATCAGTGGCTTGAGTATGAAAGGAAACTCTATGAAAATAATTAGTGGTTGAGCCTCCTCCCAGGATCAACACATATATAAAGCTTTTCATAGTGCATGAGGTGGAGGCAGGAATTAAAAATTTGAAAACAGGGAAGGAAAAGGACTTGTTTGAACTTCAAGAAGAATATCTAAAGAGGGGAATGAACATTTTGGCACCGCACATCATGGAAATATTCAACAACGCCAATCAGCAAGGATTCTCAAGGGATTGGACAACTAGTCTAGCAATTCCCCTTTTTAAAAGAGGAGAAATTAATAATACTTCCAACTATAGAACCATTATGATCAATCCTTTGTTTGCAAAATTTTTCAATGACATGGTAGAAAATAGAATTAGTAAGTGGGCAGAAGTAAAAGAAAAGAGGGAAAAAGGGCAAGTAGGTTTTAGGTCGAAGCATTCTACAGTAGATCATAGTATCATGCTAAGACACATTGTTGAAAAGGTTTGGGGGGAGCAAAGAAGAAGTATTTTTTTGCTTTTTTTTATTTCAAAAAGGCATTTGACATGGTCCCTAGAGACAATTTGTGGCGTAGAATGGAAGAACTTGAAATTCCTTTATAAGATAGAGTTGTTGTTCATAGGCTTTATGAAGAGGTGAAAGTCAAAATTAGAACTTCAACATGCATTTCAAAAAGTTTTAGAAGTGACATTGTAGTCAATCAAGGTTTCCCTTTATCCCCTACCCTTTTTGGTTTATATATTGACAAACTGGAAGAGTGGATAAATTTGCAAGGTGGGGATGGTGATCAATTGGGGGAGTTTGCGATAAATCTTCTTCTATTTTCCGATGATGTTGTGTTGGTTGCTAAATCGACCCATGGATTGCAGATGCACCTATATTCCCTTGAGAATTTTTGTAAAGTAGTGGGGATGCAAGTCAATACCAGTAAGACCAAAATAATGATTTTCTCTAATAAAAGGAAGTAAATCCAATATACGTTCATCTTTGAAAGCAACATTCTTGAAGAAGTAAATGAATACAAGTATCTCGGGATCGATTTCAACAACAGGCTTAATTGGGAGGATTGCAGAAATAAAATAATTTTAGGAGGGTGGAAAGCATTATATGCACTTCAAAATAGATGTAGAGAGGTAGAGTTATGGGATTGGAACATGATCAAAGTACTTTTTGGACTCCTAGTTTGTCCAGTGTTATTATATGGATGTGAAGTGTGGGCTAGCAGTATCCCTGTTTCAAAATGGAAACAAATTGAAAAAATTCAAAAAATCTTGATCATGAGAAAGTTCAAAATAAAATGTTAAGTTTCCTATGAGATAATGTTGAGTGAAATAGGGGCAGCTCCCATCAAAGCAATTTCCATGGTGCGCCTTATAAGGTATCTAAAAAGAATTGAGTGAATGGGAGGAGGTAGATGGCCAAAAGTTATCTTCAATGAAGGTATGAGTGAAAGAAAGAAATCATGGATGAGAAAAAACAACAAAGGGATGCAAAAATGGAATATTTATCTTAATGCATGTCCCACAAATAGCATGGAGTTATAGAATTTTGTGCTGGAGAAGTTTCGTAAGGGTATATGGGGAAAAGAGTTGGGTATAAAGAAGAAGTATTATGTTCAGGAATTCAACCCCACTTGTGATCTCCAACAAAAAGAGTAAATTGGAGCTAGCTTTCCACGGAGAGCAAAGGTTCTTGTTTATCAATTAAGAACTAACTCACATGAACTTCAGTGTGAAATGGGACGGTGGAAGAGACCTAAAGAAGCTTGGGAAGAAAGGGTATGTACTTTTTTCACTTTTGGGGCAGTAGAATGAGAAAAAAATTTCATTTTGGAATATGATGCTTTCAGAGACATCAGAGACAGTTACCGCAGTATGTTAGCATAAATTTTGTGGAATTGTCTTTTCAGTGAAGGAACTGTTAGAAGGTTGGGTCAGCTCATCATCAATTTGAGTAAGAAAAGGATTGAATTACAAAAGGAAAAAAACAAGGAAGCTGGTAGTCCCATAGACTATTTTTAGTCTCGTGGATGTTAAAATATCATTCATTCATTCTTCATTTGATTTGGATCCATCAAAAAATGATGTCCATCTATGAATTTGATTAGTCAAATATGGATGGGGCCTCTTTATAAGAAAATTTTCTTGCATTTGATGTTGGTACTCAGATAAAGTTAAGGAATTAAATTTGAGTTTTTGAGACAGATGCTTGTTCAGATGAAAAAATACCGAGACACGTATCAAATGTATAATTACCTAATGAAGAATCAAGAGGATTTATTGGCTCATTGGTGTTTTCAAGACCGGTAACTGTATGTTTCATATGTTGTTCACACCTTAACCTCGACTTTATTTAGTTTATAATTTAAAGGTAACCATAAATGAGACCAATCTGTAGAAAAATAATCGTTAAGTTTTTCTAACCAATCTCGGCTAAGAATTAAACCATAATATTCAGGAATATATGTAATGATAATATCAATGATTTGAAATTTTTTGGGATTTGAGGAAAGTATGATTAGGAAATTTTTTATTTCTCCTAAAACTTCTACACTTGTTCTATCAAATTGAACAATTTGAGTAGATGATTTTGTATGAGACATTAATTTTTGAACAACAAATAAGGGCACTACATTAGATGAATCCCCTGAATCGACTAAGCAGTTATGTACATTTTTGTTTCATATTTCAAAAGTTAATAGAAAATGAGGAGTTTGAGAAGACTCACCTATGTCCAATAAAAGTCGCATTAATGTTTGAAATATTTTTAGATGAAGCTTTATTGGAATTATATTTTTCAGATGAATCATTTGCTATAGATTTTATCAATTTATTATTTTTATGAGTAAGTTTTGATAATTAAATTAAAGAGATATTAACTCTAGTTTTCTTCATATCTTCCACTAAATCATAATCTAAATGCTCTATGACGGGAATAGAATTAGTTGTAGAAGTAGCTTTATCAGTAGTTTGAGTTTTATTTGATTGAGCTAGAGAATTGGGATTTGAAGTAGATGCTTGATTTGGGGAAACAATTTAACTTTTTGATCTATTTTGTACAATGTTGATCTCTTCTTCATCTTCAATCAAGTCATTATAAATTAGTCCTCTTTTGAGAAACATCCCATAAGACATTAATTTTACTATTGTCTTCTTCCTTTTTGCTTTCATTCTTTGGTTGACTTTCATTCTCACCTTCAGTAAATACTTTGAACATATTTATAAAAGCAGAACATTTTTTTCCAGAATGCTTATCATTATGAGCTCAACAAAAATCATCATGTGCATAATCATTAATGTTGAATTCTTTAAGAGTATTTTGATTATTATTGGGAGGTGGATTCCTTCTAAAAGGTATCCAAGATTTTTTAATCATAGGAGTTTTACAAAGGATATTTTTCACATATGTTATGTGATGATCTAGGTGGCTCTAGAGAAACACACATGACAAAGAGGGCTGATGAAAGCTCAAACATCAAAGTTTTTGGATTTCTTTCAAACTAGGGCTAGAGCATAGATCTCGTCATACTGATCGCAACGGTGCAAACTGTTCGTCAAACCGAGCTCGTATGCGAAAGTTAGAAGCAGTCAAAGTTCTGGATTGACTTGATGAGGTGGTAGGGTAGAGGCTCTCATGTCTAGGCACAAAGTTTGAGGCAGAATGGTGGCATGATTTTCAAGACAGAGAATGTTATTTTGATGCTTGGAGAATCTTTTGAGGTAAAATTTTCCTATGTCAGAATGTATTAAACTTTATATGCATTTTAACCAGAATTTCGCAGGGAGCGCGATGGTGCACCTAGATTTTCCATCTGAGCAATAGTTTTATAGATTACCTATGGAGGGGAATCTTCAGGAATCTTGAGGGAATCTTTCAGATTCCTTGGAGGCTGAAGTTTGTTAGTGTCAGAATGAGGTCAACCTTATACTCATTCTTCTCAGAATTTTTACAAGGATATCAATGGTGAGATCAGATTCTAGTTTTGAGTTGCAGATTTCTAGATTCCCTGTGGAGAAACATATTTGAGGAATCTAGGGGGAATATACAATATTCCCTTAGGCCCAAATTTTCACTTTTTCCGAATTCAAAAAATTCACATTCGATCCTACACCTCTCAACGACACAAGTTTAGCGGTGCAGTCAGATTTTCCATCTGAGCCTTATGTTTTTCGACAACTTTTCAAAGTGGAGTTGTAGGTGTTAGCATTCAATGTGTGAGTAGTCGTTTTCATGATATTCGACTCCAAAAGAATGATGGTGCAACTAGAACCAGTAGTTTATCATCATTTTCTTCAAATAGCTCCAACATGTGAGGTATATGCAGTGTGATCATGTACTTCTTTGTCTCTTTGCTATGAGATGCATTGTGTTGTATAGATCCCTGATTGATGTTTGATGTGGCATCTTGTTTTATTCTTGATGTGAGATGTAATTCTATTATGGATTTGTTATGTTGTTGAGATCCCTTTGTTGCCATGTTTTCGGGATACTCATAGTCATTATGTGTGAGTTATTGTCATACTGATAGGAGTCATTTTCTTGTAGTAGAACATCTTGTGGAGAGCTCCAGGCACTCCTGTGTGAGGAAATTTTACTTGTATGACAGAGAAAAAACCATCCATGTACATCATCACTATTTATAGATCTTAATGTAGTGGCCTACACCATCTTGACACCGAGGTCCAGAGACGTAGTCCCTCTTGGACGAACTCCGTTATCAATATCTTATGTTGCTAATGCTTGTTATGTTCCTCTTATTTACAACATGAATATTTTCATTTATGTTCATTAATTCTTTGATTAAATGAAATTCTAACACATTAGCCGAAGTAAAAGGTCTTGGTTAAAGGGTATCAAAAAATTTACTCTAATCAAGTGGTATTAGAGCGTTCTTCTTGCTGATTTGGATTGCAGACGTGAACCATTGTTGCACGTTTGCTAAGTTGAGAAATGGAGGATGTCAAAGACATGTACGAGAACATGCTCAAGGTTTCCGAGAAAGCGGACATGTTGTATGAAGCATATGAAAAACAAGTAGCAGATAACGCTGAGTTGAAAACACTTCTACAAGAAGAGAAGGAGGACAAGCAATGGTTGCAGATTCAGTTGCAAGCCACGACAGAGGCATTGGAAGAATTGAAGCATAAGGACGAAAGTCGTCAAGCAGATCATGAGGCATTAAAGGAACTATTATGTGGATTAATCCCTCTTGCGGACGAGAGCGATCTCCCTAGTATTCAACGAATAGATAGAAACAACGTCCATTTGGAAACCTTTTTCTCTAGATTAATTCCATTTCAGAATTATTATAAGAAAGTAGAGAGAACATGCCCCTACCTTGAAATCCAATGTTTGATGCAGTATTTTATCCAGTCGCTTTGAAGGAGGCTTCTCCAATAACTAGAACTTGCAATCAAAGACAATACAAAAGAATCAAAGCATTTGCAACATATAATAATCAAGAAAAGATAACCCAAAATAGTGATCAAGGAGTCTAAGTATTGATGTTATTTCAATAAGCATAAGAACAAATAAATGAGAAAAAGAGATCCATATGTATTATCTTGAATAAAAAGAGTAATCTTACAACTTGATGCCTTGATGTCGTACATATTTCTCCTGGGGTCCTGAACAATCGTTCCTCCTTCAGTTTGATAAGACTTCCTCTCTAAATACCAACATGGAGTTATGGAAACAAGGGTGTGATCATTCTCATGCCAACAAAAACTAGTGTAGAAAGTATGTACTCTTGGGAATTTTCTTCAGCAACTCATTTACAATATTTTAGCTACCCTTGAGACTGAAACTTGAGCTCAATTTATAGGGAAATGGAGGTATTTACAGTTCCATGAAGAGGGGGATGGATTACTCTCATGAAGTGATTTGAGCTCCATGGACCAAGGGATAAGCGCCATGAGTGGAGGGATAGATCTCGAACTGTTCGCACCTCTAGAAGCTTCCAGTTGGGAGGATATTCAGTCAACCGGGTTTCTAGAATTTACTTTTTCTTTTTTTTTGGATTTTTACAAGGGTCTGCAGGTAATATTAGAAAAAAATGTGGGGGTTGCCGTGGTTTATAGACCAAACATCCGTGGATCCGCAGGAAAAGGCTAGAAAAAGTGCGGAGATAGAATTTTAAGGGTTTTACAGAGCTTTTCTCCAATTCCAAGACTTGGTTCAGGAGAATTAAGGTTTTTTACTTCTAAGGGAAAATGATATAGGTGGTGATAGACCTATATAGATAGTCAAATGTCATGGTGAAAAAATAACGTGTAACAGATTTCCCCCTAAAGTGCGAAGTTTGAGCTTATTATGAAGAGTGAAGTGCTTTATCATTTCGAGGATTGGATTGGAGACACCGGTCGAAAACCTGTAAAAACGTTCAATGCAAACATATATATATATATATATATATACATCGCCGGGGTAGGCATTCCCATACTTAGATCAAAACTAACTAAATGTTCTAGTACATAAATGGTTTCAATATTACATCAAAGTAGACACAAAATGGGTGCATCCATATGTCGTGAATAGTGTACTGTATCATGAATAATACAACTCCTCACAACCTGGATGGTGGAAACTAGATCCAGGGTCTTGATTTCCACTTCTAGAAATAGTACGAACCTATCCATGTGATTGATTGTGTCGAAGTTGAACATGGTAGAAAACACTTGATACTGGTAATTTATGTGAATCGTTAACAAGTGTGAGAGAAACCACCAATAATGACAACGGTTCTCAAAGTACTCCAGTAAAATATATGAAGTGTGAATGAATGATTTGCAGTCAAACACTCATATAATTGTTCGATCAAAGGTAAATGATGCAACCTGTCATTGAAGGCAAGAAATTTTCCATTAGGGCATGCAGATCCCAATGTATTGATAGGATTCTAGATCAAATTTCTAGATGATGTGATGATGTCGATAGAAAGTGATCCATCGCAGGAAATCCCACGACACGAAACCATTATATCAAGTTTTGGAGAATTTTTTTCAAGGACTAACTCAAGGATGGTCAACGTGAATGGAGACAATTGTTTGCAATGAATGGTTTATTTGAACTCTCTCTTGAACACATAACAACAATGTAGATGGCTTGGCAGCATTTTACCTAAAGCTAATACCTAGAAACTGGTTGAAGACTTTCAATGTGGTTCAATTAACTGTTAGACAAAGGATTTCCTAACCTAGGTACAAGTGTGACAAAGTGTCATGTTCAAGAGTGGCATGCTGATTTCTAAACACGGGTGATAATTGGATTCTTTTTCTCTCTTTTTACCCCACCATTACTGGCAAGTACCTATTTATTTTTGACAAGCTTGAGGAGGATAAAATTTGCTTGTTTTTGTAAGATCATCCTTCAAATGAGTCCATATTAGTATTAAAATAGAACCTTGAGAAGGAGTGGTTCGGTCCTATTTGTAATCGACAGGTCCTTTACTGTTAAATTTTAACGAGTCTAGTATAGGAGAAACTCAGCATTTTTCAATTTTAGGGAGTCAGAAGAAAAACATAAGTAAACTCCATGGTTGTTTTTTTTTGTAAATTTAGTCTCTCAGGACTGAAAAAGGATAAAATAATGCTGGAGAGAACTCTATTGACCATGATTAGTCAATGTATACCTTTTTCGTAATTAGTCCATTTCAGTCAGGAAAAGGGGTAAACTTATACTGAAAGGATGACTGTTCATTTTCTTTAACGAGTTCAAATAATCAAGTACTCGAAAATATTTTCATATTTAGAGAGTCTGAAAAGGGCTTAAAAGAGAACTCCAGGGTTTTGATTTTTCGTAATTTTAAAGAGCCCGAAAAAGTGATAAAAGTATACTCAGTTGGCCGAATTTCAAATTAATTTATGAGCATGAAAAGATAGAAGGAATTTGGCATTTTCATGTGTTTTACGAGAATGAAAGTTAGCAAAATAATCTTGGGATTTTCATGAGTTTAATGAGTCTTGAAAATAATAACCGAAATGGACTCAAGGTAGGCTTAATTTTTATACAAGCTTGAAACATAGGAAAAATTATGCTTGAGAGTGGTTTCATTTTTACGCAAGCTTGAAACGTAGGAAAACTATGCTTGAGAGTGGTTTGTTTCATTTTTACACAAGCTTGAAACAAAGGAAAAAATCATGCTTGAGATAAGTTTCAATGCCCCCCAAGCATAACCTACAAGAGCATATTCCCCCCAAGCTTCATTTCATTCACCTAAGTGGACTACTGGTTACTAATAGGTGGATGGAATGAAGGTTCATTTATGAGATCAGATGAAAGACTCGACTTGACCCTTATGAGATCTAATCAAAGAGTCGACTCAATTAGGAGAGGATTTGTTTCATTTTTTAACGATCTTGACAAAGGAAAAGAACTATGCTCATTGCCTTATTCATTTTTTAACGAGGTTGGCACAGTAAAAGGAACTATCCTCAAGGTGACCCATTTCATTTTTTAACAAGGTTGGCACAGGAAAAGAACTTTCCTCATTTCTTGATTCATTTTTTAACGAGGTTGGAAAAGTAAAAGGAACTATCCTCAAGGTGACCTGTTTCATTTTTTAACGAGGTTGGCACAGGAAAAGAACTATCCTCATTGCCTTATTCATTTTTTAACGAGGTTGATACAGGAAAAGAACCATCCTCATGGGAACATGTTTCCTTTTTTAACGAGGTTTACACAGTAAAATTAATTATCCTCAAATACATGTTTCATTTTTTAATGAGGTTGACACAATAAAAGAAACCATCCTCATAGATATGTTTCATTTTTTAACGAGGCTGACACAGTAAAAGGAACTCTCCTCATAGACATGTTTCATTTTTTAACGAGGTTGACACAGTAAAAGGAACCATCCTCATAGACATGTTTCATTTTTTAACGAGGTTGACACAGTAAAAGGAACCATCCTCATGGAAACCATGATCATGGCTTCCAACTGGAATAAACACATGTCAAGGGACACTCCTCGATCATGGCTTCCAAGAGGTCTTCATCAGATGGAAGAACAGTTCTCTGGAAGGAACACATGCCAAGGGACTCAATAGGGATAATAAAATCACATTCAAATAATCCCATAGGGTTTTCCATGTCAAATACTGGATCTAAGTCAAAGGAAGTCGAGAAAACAATGAGAGGCTCGCTTGCATCGGTAACTGAAAACATGGGATTGGTTTCCATATAATTAACCCATGACAGGATAGATACCACTTCTGTAAAAGGAAAATACAAGGGTGTTAGATGCTTGGTAGTTGAATCAAGACTAACGAATGAAAGTTGGCCAATATTCACAATGTTTCCATTGTGAGGGAAAGACATAATGTGAAAGCATGTCGATACGACAGCTTTCATTACATAGATATAGTCTCACCCAAGGAGAAAATTGAAATCCAAGGGGCCTCGGACTACCATAAGATCAATACAGACAGTTTTACCTTCCAAGGTAATAGGAAACTTAGGAAGGATCCCTAAAGGTTCACTGATGAATCTGTTAAAAGCGGACAGATTCTGTGTAACAGGCACAAGTTGAGGGGAACCCAAAGCTTGCCAAGCAGTTGAGGATAAAATACTAATAGAAGCACCTTCCATATTCCAATTAATGGTAGGTTGGGAGAAATTTTACGGTAACCAGTTGGAAGTTGTTGTTGTGGAACAGTAAGATTTTCCAAAAATTTTAAGGCTTCATCCATGTGAGGGAAAATGTGAGTTTGATGACTCCATTTGCATAACCTACAAGGAAACCTAACTTTACCCTTTTTCCCCGGAACCTGACAATCACTAGTTGATGGATCATCAGTAAGTTGATGAGATTTTTCTGACCATACTTCCAAGACCTTAGGAATACTAGGACAATTAATAAGGAAGTGGTCACCCTTACAAAGCTTGCAAGGGTATTTTGGGTTTGCGATGCATGTTGGAGGTGTCCTCAACATTACAAAAAATTACAACCATGGTTGGTTGGTTGACGTATTTCTTATCTTGCTTCTTCTTCTTCTTCTTCTTCTTAGCCACGTGGTTAATAGAGTCAAGGCTTTTACCAAGCGAAGAGGAAGAAAGGGAGGAAGACATGTTGGGCGAAGAAGGTAAAGGTTCAACATGAGGTTGGTGATGTTGAGATGGTGAACTCTATTGAGGTGAATCATCCAGTTGAGGTGGAAAAAAATTGAGTATTCGAGGCCAATGAAGTTGAAAATAACCATACCACTAAACCTATTGTAAATCCATGTAATGACAATGTAGACATATAAGGAGGACCAACATTTCCAAAGCAAGGAAAAGTACTATGATTCTCGTTAAGAGGGGTTCCTTGGTTGGTAAATTCCGAAACAGTTTCCATTAGATTCAACTTTAGTGAATTTTATTAACAATT
This sequence comes from Pinus albicaulis, assembly GCA_034641835.2. NCBI lineage: Eukaryota > Viridiplantae > Streptophyta > Pinopsida > Pinales > Pinaceae > Pinus > Pinus albicaulis. Next base: position 574,647,750 of record CM076583.1, on the reverse strand, counting down.
CAAATTCACAATCCACACCTATGGTCTCTAAAATGTAAAAAAAAAACAAATGAATATGCGCTATCAAATCTAGGAGTCAAACCACATACAAAAATTTTGTTTTCACAACGTAATCACTAGTTGGTGATGAAATCCAACGTTGCAAAGATCAATGTGAAAAACTAGCGGTCAGAACAATTACCCTGACAACCTTCTTAATGAAATAGTCTAGTGCAATTACTTCCACTATGCCATCTCGAAGTGAAGTGCACCCTCTGGAAAGTCCAAGTGATTCTAGTCAACGTCCGCTCTAAGTATAGTGGGACCTTCCCTCCACTGTCACCTTGGGAAAAATCCTAAATATTATGGCCACTAAGGTCACCAACGAAGACAAATTCACCTGGGGGAACAATCTACAATCTTATATACATGCAAGGGCACAGTATCAAGCTCAATCCCCTTGAAGGCTCCTCGACGTGGTAAATCTGAGGTTTGCCAACAAGTGACCCTAGGCTCCTCGATAATGGTCAATCTAAGATTTACCATTTATATTACGTGCACATCTTCTATACTTTCCAATGAGATAGGTACGAATACCTCACGGGGTCTAACATGATCTCATGCTTAACTCTTTTAAGAAGAGCTTCCCAGAGCACAATTGCAACAATGGAATTTTTCCTCACCGCAAGATGATATTCTTTGTTTAGTTGCTTTGGAAACTTAACTACTCCTTATTCCAAAGCACTAATCCTGAGATAAATTGGTGGAAAGAGCCATATAAAATGTAAAAATTTCTAGATGAATTTCATTAAGTGTTGTGTTATTTGGGCTCTTATTACTCAGAGGGTAAATGGATATGAAACCAATGGTGTTATGACCTGACCCAAAAGTGAATGCAATCGAATATGATAATGTAATATTTCACTTCAATGAATCCTAACTAAAGTAATGAGAGAGTTTCCATTCACTTCCAACAATGCAACAAATTGATAAATAAGAGAAAATATAACAAATTCTCTAATGCACTAATTTCATCAAGAAAAACTAATGCTTTTTCCAGAATGTAAACTATGCAGTTGTAATATATGCAAAATACACTTGAAAAGTATGAAAATGTAATATATGCACATTTTTCATTCATATTCTAAAAATGAGAATTCTAATTATGCAAATGTGATCTATGCAAGATAATTCTCAGACACAAGATGATTCCAATTCATCGAAAGAAAAAACAACACTATTTTCCTTCACCAATGTAATCTAAACAACCAATCAAGTGTAAGTAAAGAAAATTGGGTAAGAGTTCCAAAGGTCAAAAAATAAAAACACTCAAAGGCCATTAACACTCAAACACAATTTAAAACTGAGACAAACCTTGAAGTAAATGACCAAAGGAAATCAAGAATTTCTCAAAAAAGAAACTCAAAACACCCTATTAACTTAACAGAGACTGATGAGACTGTAAATGGAACGGGGAAAACTTGAAGAATCAGATTAGCTGGCTCTAAAAAAGACATTTATTTTTTTCAAAAATTTCTAGGGGGTGCACAGTTTCTAATGGAAAATAGAGCGGATGCGCATTGTTTTGAACTAAAAACTGTGGAGGTTTCCACACTGTATTTTGTTGAAAACTGCAGAGGCAAGGAAAAACTTGGAGAAATAAATAATAAACTCTCTTTTTTAGGGATTCTTAAAAGTTATCTTCCCAACCTGACTTAGAGAATTCCAAGATCAGAAAACTTAAAATTCAAACTGAAAACAAATAAAGAAAACTAAGTTCTAGTTCCCCAGTGGAGTCGCCATTTTGTTACGCGGATTAATGCCTCTTGCAGACAAGATCGATCTCCTTAGTATTCAATGAATAGCTAGAAACAAACATACATTTGGAAACATTTTTCTCTAGATTAATTGCATTTCAGAATTATTATAATAAAGTAGAAAGAACTTGCCCTTACCTTGAAATCCAATGTTTGATGCAGTCTTTTATCTAGTTGCTTCGAAGGAGGCTTCTCCAATAAGTAGAACCTGCAATCAAAGACAAGACAAAAGAATCAAGGGATCTGCAACATATAATAATCAAGAAAAGCTAACCAAACTTAGTGATCAAGGAGTATAAGTATTGATGTTATTGTAAGAAGCATAAGAACAACTCAATGAGAAAAATATATCCATATGTATTATCTTGAATAAAAAGAGTAATCTTACAACCTGATGACTTGATGTTGTAAAAAATTCTCCTGGGGTCCTGAAAAATCGTTCCTCATTTAGTTTGATAATCCTTCCTCTCTAAATACCAGCATGGAGTTATGGACACAAGGGTGTAGAAAGTATGTACTCCTGGGAATTTTCTTTATCAACTCATTTACAATATTTTAGCTCCCCTTGAGACTGAAACTTGAGCTCAATCTATAGGGAAATAGAGGTAGTTTCAGTTCCATGAAGAGGGGGATGGATTCCTCTCATGAAGGGATTTGAGCTCCATGGACCAAGGGATAAGCTCCATGAGTGGAGGGATAAATCTCGAACTGATCATGCCTCTAGAAGCTTCTAGTTGGGAGAATATTCAGCCAACTGGGTTTCTAGAATTTACTTTTTCTTTTATTTAGCTTTTTACAGGAGTCCACAGGTAATATTAGCAAAACGTGCGGGGGTTTCCGTGGTTTATAGACCAAACATCCGCGAATCCACAGGAAAAGGATAGAAAAAGTGCATAGGTAGACTTTTAAGGGTTTTACAGATCTTTTCTCCAATTCCAAGACTTGATTCAGTAATATTAAGGTTTTTTACTTCTAAGGGAACATGATATAGGTGCTGATAGACCTATATAGACAGTCAAATGTCATGGTGACAAAATAATGTGTAACAGGCACTCCTACGAGAAGAGAAGGAGGAGAAGCAGCAATTGCAGCTTCAACTACAAGCCACGACAAAGGCCTTGGAGGAAGTGAAGCGCAATGAAGGCTTAAATAAGCCTTCTTCACATGTTTCAAAATAGACATCTGAGGTAAACAATTCTGATCATTCTTTAGTATCATCTTCACATGCTATTATTTCTGTTGGAAATTTGGAGATCCCCATTATAGGAACTAGCATGAGACTCCTTACCAGGATGGGGTACAAAGGAGGAGGACTTGGCATTCATGGCCAAGGCATAACTCAACCATTGGAATTTGCGCAGAGAACTCGCTAGGTAGGTTTGGGATGCACTGAAGGAGGATTTTTGAAGGACATCAAAGGAAAAAAGACATTGTTGAACTCACCAGGGAAGAGGATTGATGGGAAAAATTCACCATCATCCCATGGCAGTGCATGTTGCAGTGAAAGAGTTGAGGCAAGCTCTCATCACCATGATCTCACCAGAGACCACTAGGGAAGGTATAAAAAGTCTTACTATTCACCAGTTCATTATAAGCATGATGCTAATCATGAACGTAATTCATGGCATAATAAAACTTGTCGTTTTTTGTGGTTTACATAACCATTTCATTGTTGAGAGTTGGAAAATAATCGCAACACAAAGAAGGATGAGGTGTGGAAAGCCTTCTCCAGAACAAAAAAATAAACTGGTTAAGAAGTTATGGAGAAAGAAGACCTTTTGCAGCCATTGCAACCAAAGCGGCCATCAAAGAGCCACGTGTTCGAGGCTCCATCCAGAGCAACACCTTAAGGATGAAGCGCCAATACATGAACCGGTTGAAACAATTGTTTGACAAGAAAGTTCTCCACAAGGAAATGGTCCATTCACTTTGATAAGTGAGAGATGGTTTTTATAGATGTGGTAGTGTGTAATGGTTGTGTTTGTAAATCATGTGTTGCATTTTTTACTGTAAAAGTGATGATGTTTTTTTCCATCGCTTGCTAAGAAACAATGATATTTTGGCCTTGTTTTATAAATCGTAATGTATTTCTTTTATGCAAAAGTTATGATGTGTTTTCCATCACTTCGAAATGCGACAATGATGTTTTGGCCTTGTAATGATAATTGGGGTGTGATTCCCATTTGATGTAAATTTGACCACAGAGTACGTGTTATAAACTCGTGGCAAGTATGGAAATGTTTTAGGGTCATAGTTGGTAAATTTGAGCATGTAATTTGCAGGAGATTGTACTACAGGCTTGCAGAGGATGCAAGTGTCAGCTCATCGCTTAAGGCTCCGAAGAACAAAGGTGAAGGAGATGAAAGGGTGACCTTTTTCAGGACAGTTGTGGTGCAAACATTGTACACAACAATTGCATATTATTGCTAGTGATTTTGGAGGACCAAAAGCTCCTCAGTGGGGAGGAATGATCTAGGTGGCTCGAGAGATACACATAGGACAAAGAGGGCTGATGAAAGCTCAAAAATCAAAGTGCTCGGATTTCTTTCGAACCAGGACCTGAGAGTATATCTCGTCGTCCTGATCGCAACGGTGTGAACTGTTTGTCAAATCGAGCTCGTATTCGAAAGTTAGAAGCAGTAAAAGTTCTGGGTTGACTTGATGAGGTGGCAGACTAGAGGCAACCATGTGCGGGAACGTAGTTTGAGGCAGAGACATAGGAAAAATGGTGGCAAGATTTTTGAGACAAAGAATTTCCTTTTGATGCCTAGAGAATCTTTTGAGGTAAATTTTTCCTGTGTTAGAATGTATTAAAATTTATATACATTTTAACCAGAATTTCGTAGGGAGCGAGATGGTGTGCCCAGATTTTCCATTTGAGCATTAGTTTTGTAGATTCCATATGGAGGATAATATTCAAGAATCTTGAGGGAATCTTTCAGATTCCTTGGAGGCCAAAGTTCGTTGGTGTTAGAATGAGGTCAACCTTATACTTATTCTTCTCATAATTTCGCAAGGATCTCAATGGTGAGATCATATTTCTGTTTTGAGTTACAAGTTTCTAGATTCCCTCTGGAGCAACATCTTTGAGGAATCTAAAAGATTCCCTAAGGCCCATATTTTCACTTTGTCAGAACTCAACAAATTGACAGTTGATCCTACACCTCTCGGCGACACGAGTTCAGTGGTGCAGTCATATTTTCCATCTAAGCCTTATGTTTTTTGGCCACTTTTCAAAGTGGAGTTGCAGGTGTCAGCATTCAATGTGTGATCAGTCGTTTTCATAATATTTGACGCTACGAGATTAATGGTACAACCAGATCCAACAGTTTATCGTCCTTTTCTTTAGATAGCTCCAGGATGTGAGGTATATGCAAATTGATCATGTACTTCTTTGTCTCTTTACTATGAGATGCATTGTGTTGTATAGATCTCTGTTTGATGTTTAACGTGGGATCTTTTTTTGTTCTGTTGCTGAGATACCTTTGTTTCCATGCTGGCAGGATACTCATAGTCATTATGTGTGAGTTATTATCATACTGATAAGAGTCCTTTTTGTGAATGAGAGTTCCTGTAGCGGAACATCTCGTGGAGAAGTCCAACCAATCCTGCATGAGGGAATTTTCCATGTATGACAGAGAAAACACCATCCATGTACATCATCACTATTTACAACACTTAATGAAGCAGCCTACACCATCTTGACATCGAGGTCTGGAGACGTAGTCCCTCCTAGATGAAATTTGTTATCAATATCTTGTGTTGCTAATGCTTGTTATGTTCCTCTTCTTTACAACATGCAGATGTTCATTTATGTTCATTAATTCTTTGATTAAATGAAATTCTAACACATCAGCCGAAGTAAAAGGTCTTGGTTAAAGGGTATCAAAAAATTTACCCAGTTCATCTGATTAGACATTTTTTTTATTACTTTTTGAATAGAGTCTAAATCGATATTTTTATTTTTATTTTTTGTTGTCAAATGTTTTATTAGTTGAAGAATTTTTAAAAATAATATGTTGTTTTATTTCTTTCTTGTCCTAATGCATGTTTCACAACAATTTTTAATATATTTTTTCCAACGTTTAAGGCATTTTCTATGTTTAGGGCTAATATGGATTTTTCTTCTCTAATAATAGCAAATGTGATATCGAATGGAAGAGAATTAGTATAGACCTCATTTATTACATCATCACCTGACCTAGAAGTTGCAGGGATTCTATTAAGGATAAAAATAAATATTTTATTAAAATCCTTGATTGATTCTCCTGAATCCATTTTAATATTTGATAATTGAATCACTAAGTTTGCTTTAGTTTTATCCTCTCCATACTTTTTGATAAATAATTTTTCAAAGTATTCCCAAGTTGTAATAGTGCCATAAACTATAGTGAAATACCAAGCATTTTATTTTCCTTCCAAAGTGAAAGGAAACAATTTGCAAACTTGATCTTCATGTTGAATTGCACCTAACTTAGTAGATAACATGAATTTTTTAACATGTTCCTCAACAGTAATAGGACCATCGGGATTATTCTTTGGAAGCCCTTTTTCAGAATTTTTAGGTAAATCATGTTGATTTCCTGCAACGAAAATAGGTCCAATGGATAGCCAGAGTTGACTTGCCATAGGTGAATTTGTAGATGAGAAACTTGAATTTGATTAATGAGGAGAAGGAATACCTTTAATAGGAGAACCTGAAGGAGGGATAATTGGAGGTGAAGGGACTACAATTTGAGGAACTAATGAACTGGATGAAATTGGAACTTGTAATGAAGTAGTTGAGGGGATTACTATTTGAGATGAAATAGGATTAGTTTCCCAGCCAACTTCTTCCAAAGGGAACAAAGGGTTTGTAAATTTGTAAACTTAGATGAAGCTTTAGGACTAGTTTATGTTGATGATCTAGGACTGGCTTTAGAAGAGGATGATACTATAGCTTTGACTTCCTGCTTACATCCTCTCATTATTGATATATAAACAAGATAAGGGATAAACCAGAGACCTATCTTTAAGATCAAGTATATACTCTAGAAAGTTGAAGTTGAGAGTGTACAGGAACATATGATACCTCAATTGATTCTGCTGCTATAGTTGTTGTTGAAAAAAATAAGCATTCAATTGGATAAAAAATTGTACATAAGGCACTAATGTAAGATGATTTTATAGGATGAATAAACTCGATAGGTTTATCAGCCATACAATATCTTTGGCCCTCTTTCTAGCGCCAAATTGTTGACAAGTGGAAAAATTCCTCCTGCAAGGAGTGAGTATTTTCCTGATCAAAGTACCAATTAGAATATTTTTCATTTGATATGGCCTTATACTCTCCAAAATACATGCTTAGTTGCCTATATAAAACTAAAATTAAACTAAGAAAAACTATAAATAATCTTAGGAAAAATATGTAATATATTCTAATAATTTACAGAATATGAACACAGTCTGCTAGAATGATTTAACCAATTTATTAAAAAACAATTAAAGGATTTAAATGAGCATAATACCATGTGAAATATCATGTGATTTAAAAAAATAAATACAATTGAATCCATAAAACCGAACATATAAGTTTTGGTTGAAGCTTTAAATAAAAACTTCGAAAATATTTTCAGGCTTTCATCCTATTCATACATATTTTTTGGCATTTTTTGAAATATGTATGCATGAATAATCTAAAGTAAATAAATAAAAATTTTATCTCGTAAACAATAGAAAACATGTCCATATTAGAATATTAGATTCTAACGATTAACCAGTAATGAATAAATTAACAATTTTTTAATTCCTTATGATAAAAGGATGTAGAATGCAACATTGTCATAAGAAATGTTAATTTTTTTTATCAAATATTCATTGAAAATAAAATAGCATAAGTCATAGAGTCATACCAGGGACATCCATTAAGTAATTAAAATGATGTCCTGACATAAAACTCATAGCTCATCACACATTAACACTGAAAATGGTATTAAAAAAATTTGGTACCTCAAAATCGATTAAAAAATACAAGTTTGTAGTCTTTACTGATTCCAGATCCTTTGCACCAACACATAAGGGTATAAATATTCTAATAAAAAATAAGACAAGTCTTGGAACAAGAAAATGAACACATTTTATGAAATTAAATGCTTAATTCTAAAAATTAAAATTATATCCTTGTTCAATTGATATATGGCAGATAAGTAGGCATCCTTTCCCCATATTTAGAATATTCGTAATTGAGACTAAGCAGCAGGTGAGGTGCATGTACTTCCACATGGGTTCCAATTGTGAATATATATGGTAAACTACAGAGAAATGAATGAAATGAAACTGATTGATGTTGATCTAACAATTGGAAATCAATCCTTGTACCTTTTTCTTCCTCTTATGATATTTGACCTCAAATTTGGCAATAAGCTTGATTTGTTCAAAACAAAGTTGCATAATTTTTTGGAAAGTTGGTTGTTTCCAAAATTTAATCCTTTTGATTTCTACCCGGTCCTTGGCAACAAGATCTTCTGTAGACTATTTTAATTTTCCTAGAGTTGCTTCCCTTAATAGCTTGGAACCTAATAGGTCAAATCATTCTATAAAGTCTGTTCCTTTTTCCAAAATTATTAAACATTGCCCATATGTTGTTTGTATCAATGCTCTGATTTCTTTGGCCTCTTTATCCCTATGAATTAATGATGCAAACATAAAAAAATTATCTGTCTTAGAAAATTTTGGAATTTCATCAAATTGAAATTCCTTTTCCTAGTCAAGAATAAACATAAATTTGTTTTTAATTGATTTGTCTTCTTCTACTAATGAATCAATCCTTTCATTTAAATTTGTATTTTCATGATAAAATATTGAGATTTTATCCATATTTTTATAGAAATTTGATTGATTTTTCCTTAAAATTAGACAAATTTGTAAATCTTTGCTAAAAAAATTCCGTACTTTGTGTTGCTTCTTGATTTTGATTGAGTTGATTCTTAAGAGATTCAATTTTCTCTTTCAAGGCTATGATCATAATCTCAAAATTGTTTTATGTTTCTTCCTTCCATATGCGAGTTTGATTTTCACGTAATTTTCTTAATTCCGGATTTTGTTGTTCATGTTTTGCATTTGATTCTTTCAATTATTTCTGAAAATGATTCTGTATATTTTCCCTTTCTACATTGAATCCTTGAACTAAAGTTGCAGAATACCTTTGCCATTTTTCTTCATTGAAAAATTCTTTTTTCTTCAATTTTTCCTCCAAAACTTTATTTTTCTACAAACTGTTATCATATGAAGTTGCAAGCTCATTAAAATGATATTTATTGTAATTAACAAAAGCTCCTAAAGCTTGAGAGGATTCTTGAGATTTTTCTTTTACATCTCCTTGAGCCTTCCAGTTGAATTCGGAAACAGTCTCTCTAGTACCATTTTTCCTTTTATTTTTTCTTCTGGCAACTGATTTTGTTTGAGTATTAAAATAATAATCTATCAAAAAAGGGATTGTATCTGGAACTACCTATAACTCAGAAACATGTTTAAACAAAAATGATTCCGAAGGAATATTAGTAGAAATGAGTGTTATTGACGTCTGAGGAGATGTGGTAGATACAATATCCATTTTTTGATGTCATTTCATTTTTTCCTCATTTTACTTAGTGGTCATTCCACAAGATACTTGTTTTTCTTTCTCCCTATCTACCTCCATTTCTTTGACTACTGTAGTTTCTAGTTTCTTTTGTTTTGTTCCCTCGGGAGAATTAATCAGAATAATTTCTTGTTCAATCGTTTTTCTTTTTCTAGAGTCTCTGTTTTTCCTGCACTTTCCTGCTTCTCTTTCAGACTTTTCATTTTTGTGACTTCAACTTCTTTACCTATGACAGTTTTTTTTTTCTATTTTTTCAATTTCTACCCCTTGTTCCATTTGATAAACAATAGAAGGATCTGAAGTGATTTGGTTGAAATTAAACTAGAAAAATTAAGAAGTCTTTAACTGTTCAAATTAAATGTTGATATGGAGATCCTTTTCTTTTAGGAAATTTTCCAACATATTTTCCCTAAACTCTTCCTATTGTTCTATTTTTTTGTATTTAAGAGTTTTCCTCTTTCAACAACTTGCTGAAAATCATCAATGTTTATAAAAATATCATCAAAAGGGGGTTTCTAATGAATACTTTTTTTGTATAACTGATTGTTATATAATGACTGCTAATGATTCCACTAGGATCATAGTCATAATGAGGAAAATAAAATAACAAAACTTCCTAAAGCTCTTTGGATTCTTTGAATTTCTTCCCTTTGTCTTAGATATTGATGTCACCAAACTTGATTGGAAAAGTAGGCCAAATTTTCTTTTGTAGCTTACTCAACTTTTTGGATTGGCCATTCAAAACAACTTGATTAGCCACTTCTCTCAGAGTAAGCCCTTCTGGGATATATCGGGGTAGAAGGTGGGGACTAACCTCACTTCCAAAAACTCTGACATCGGAAAATAATTCCTCCACAAACTAGTCACCTATTGATTCTATGCCTTCTCGCAAACTTTGACTAATTATTCTAGGAGGTATTGTTCCAATTAGTATTTCATGGAAATGAATCAAAATATAATGGAAAATATCTTAAGAATTATATTTAAAATTAGACTCCCATAGAATAGCAGCATAATTTTGAATGGTTAGTTGTTGATCAGATGGGTAGTTCCATTTCATGAATGTGAATGGAGCTTAGGCAATAAAAATATATATCAGATAGGAAAACATACAGAAAATATTTTGAACCTGGGGGGAGATAATAATGATCGTTTTAATGAATCCATGATATTATGTGACAATATCTTAGCCCAGGAGAATTTCCCCTCATTTAAAATGCTATGTATTATTGGGATCCATTTAATTTTGCAATGCTCAGGATATTGTTCCCCATATAATCTGGTTAACATTTTAATAAGAAATTTAACAAGCTTCTTAAAAATATCTATGGGATATTCCTTTTTTGCTTTGAGCTTGAAACCTATCTTATTGTCTCAACCAGTCTTCAATTACTATATCATAATTCTCTCTACATTTCTTCAAGACAATACTTTGAAACTTATTAAGGAAGTCAACATTAGGATGGATTTTCGGGGGACTACGCTTGTATATGGTCGATAGGAATCCAACTATCCAGGAGGCTATGACAATTTTTTGGTGGTCTGATATTATTTGGGTTTTAATATTAGCGTGAGAGAAAATCCATGAAATCATGTCATAATAGGGAAAAATTATGGCCCTATCTGCTACTTTATGTAACTCTGTTGCTCTGATTTCTTCATATCGATTGTTCTTTGTTTTATAATCTCTTGTGTTTTTAACCATTCTCTTTCCTCAAAGAACTAAAATATCTCCTCCAGCTCATCGTACCTACTTTTTGTGTTTTGTAAGTTTAATCTGAAAGGAGGAATGGGTTGAAGCTGACTTTCTCTAGTAGCGGATCATCCATCTCCTTAATCTTTTCCCTAATTTTCTCCATTTGTTTCTTTACTGTTGGATATTTTCCATTTTTTCCCATTTTATGACCTATGAATAGTAACATAGCATATATAAGTTTTCCTTATTTAAAATTTTAAATTTAATTTAGGAATTTGTAAAATAACATCCTACTTACACAATTTTTTTTGGAATTGGTATTGTATTTTCTTAATTCAATCTTTCTTCGAACCAGACTTAAGAAAACAAAATGCTGGAAAAATGCTCTAAAATACTAAAATTTTGTTTAGAAATATGAGAAAATCGTAATTAAACATGTTCATTAATTTCCCATAAGTAGGTCAATTGTTTTATTTTCGTTAATCGAGAAAGCATCAAAGAATTTATTATTGATTTAAAAAACAATCAATTGAACAAGAAACCAAAAAGATTGAAAATCTACATAAAAATCGGATTGCACACAAATCAATAAAAATAATATTTTTTTCGGATGATCATACAATCGGGAGGTCGGACATTTTTTCATTTTATGATTGATTTATTCTATCCCAAACCTGACTATACCATAGTCGAGTTTTGTCTTTAGGTCGAATAGTCGGGTAGTCAGAAGTACCGACGTATTATTTATAAAATTTTGGTATTCGGCTCAACCTGCTAGTTAGGTGGTCAGAAGGTCTAGAGGTTATAATTTTGTTTACAAAACTTTATGAACCAAACCTTTGACTTAAGGCTTCATTTTTTTTTTTGGATAAACAACAAAATTTCTATGTAGGGCCTTTTATTTTTATTCATTTTTCCTATGCACAAAACAAGAAGGGTTGTTGTAAAACTCACAACACAAACAACTTATAGTTCCCCAAAAATACCAATTCATATTTCCTTGTAAATATATTAGACTCATAGAAATATATTTGGGATATGGTTTCAAAACCAGGGTCTATAAGAGGCTGCATCTTGGAGTGACCACCACACTCACACACAACCATTACTTGATATTTCATCATTTTGGGCGAGGCATATAATGAATCTCTTCACGACATCGTTTAAATATAGGCTTGAAAATTAAAATACAGAGAAGATGGATTAAATGTAAAATGAAAGAGAAAAATTAATTCAATGTAAGCAACAACTAAATTCAAATGCATTGAAAATAAATTTAGGAAGATGAATGTTGAAAATAAATGCATAATTCAATGGCGCAAACAAGGCTACATGCATTAAAGGGAAGGCAACACAGAGTAAAGATGCAAAGCAAAGTGATTCAATGTATTCAACTATATGTAAAATAAATGGCAAATGCTAATATAATGCATGGGAACATAAGTAAGTGTAAAATGTATTGCAATGAAAGAAATGACTGATGCAAAATGAAAGAGCAATGCTAAACAACTAACTACATATAAGAGATAAAATTAGTTATGAAATAAAATTATCATGCATAACTTATGCAAACCATTGAAACTAAACCTAAACCTTAATCTATCTAAAAAGGGAGGTTAGAATCATGTGAAGTCAAACTTTCAATGTAGCCACCAGACATATTATATATCTACAAAAAAAAATATGTCTATGATTAGAACCGATTTGAAGTAATGTGCACAAACAAATATGTTTACCTATTTAACTTGCAAAAAATATTGAAGGTCAAGCCTGTTGGAAAATGAACTTGCCAGGAAAGATCGCTCTAGCCAAACCACAATCCTTTCTTTATAGAAAAAATGATACACATGAAAACCTTGGAATATTCACAAAAGCATGCATTCATTTATATCAAGTGCATGAGAAAAGAGATGCTACTTATTTGTAAAATAATTTTCTAGATAAGACTCTTCCAACCAATCGACAATTCTATCATGACACTCAAAATAATTAGTCTTGAAACCATGGACATCCTTCAAATATATGCATTCATCTAGTGGAACTGTGGTATGAGAAGAATCTAATGAGGAAACCCTAACTTGATCTTGTTGATGGATTTTGTCAAGAATATGAGGACCTGACATAACCATCAATGAAGGTTGAAGTGCCTCACTGTCTTGACAAACCTTTGAACCTTCAAATGGTATATCATCAGAGTTATGTGGCTTTTTAAGATCAATATATGTGTGTATAAAATCACCATTAATTTTGATATCAAGGTCATTATTGAAAATATGAAAACCTTTTAAATCAACGGTTTTATTAGATGTTCCAATATTGACAGACCGAAGGTCCAAGACATAAGATTCTTCTAGTCTTAAAATTGTAGATGATCAACTGGAGGTATACCATGAATGATAGGACTTAGGGATTTTTCTTCATCCCATGCTATATGATCAAATTTCAGAGGGTTGGTTATATCAACAAGAGTATGTGGACAACCATGATTAGATATATCAACAATGTTGTTGTTAACAACATGGATGTTGACAAAGCCATTGGTTGGATGAAATGATTGGGTAGTATTAGATTGATCATTCAACACATAAGATTCTTCATGGGTTAAAATGTAGAAGAATCAACCTGAAGAGTTTAATGAAAGAGTTGAGTCATGTAATTTCCTCCCTGACATACAATGGCTTGCAATCTAGAAGAAAAATGGGAAACATTATTATTATTTTACTCCTCCAAATATAATATAACATCAACTTGTACTTGATCACAATATGGACCAACAAGATGAAAACCTAAAGGATTTAAAAAAATTGTTGGTGTACTTGATCCAATAAAAAAATCATAGTACAAGGAGTAGCGAATAATGGTTGATAGATGATCTGAAATAGGATTGAATATTTGCCGAAGATGAATGAATGTTAACTTAGCTTGCTTTTTGAATGATTGAAGGAAAGAAAATCCATTTTACCACTTAACCAAAACTTAAGAAACTCAGTTAAACATGAATTATAGAAAAGTAAAGAGAGAGAAGAAAAACAAACATTGATTACAGAGTTTGTCCCTGATGGAATATGTCTCCAGGTCCACTTTCAAGTTGGGCGTCTGTTTAAATTATAAAATTATCCACAAAGTATTTACATCAGAATTCACTAGATGAAACATGCTCCCAGGCGCTTCTGGTCACTATCAACATATATTCCTCCTCTCCAGCTTTCTATCTCTTGTCCCAGTGCCAAAATTGGTCTGAGGACGACCAAGTTACACTCAAACGAAAATCTCCTCCTCTCTTACAAAACTTTGAATTTCAAGCTATAATTCCACTCTCCCACTCATGGTGCCATGGTTAAATTTTATAGTGCCTCAGGAAAGGTTCAGGTTCGAACCTCCCGAGCATAACATGGAAATTGGTTTTGTATTAGGTGGATTGAATGTTCTCGGTGCAATAGTGTTTTAACACTTAGGATAAGGTTACATGGTGGGCTATTAATACATAGCACATTTAAATACAAAAACCCATTTTTAAACTTTATAATAAACCAACTTGTTATCACTCCACCAGATTCCCAAGGTTGAGGAAGGAATCCCAACAGAGGTAACCACAAACCAAACTTTTGACTTGATAACTAGCCCTATCAAGCTGGAGAGCGCTCTCCCAAAAAAGGTCACAACCAGGAGGGCTAGAGAAATTAAGGTTTTAGGCTAGATAATGAGTGTAGGGGTTGTTTTAAATTGATTTGGTTGGGTTAGATCAACAGATAATGAAAATAGGTCAAGGAAAACTAGGTCAGGGCTAAAGAGTGAGGGTTGTAGGAATGAATGGGGAAAGGTAGGTATAATGTCAATCACTTGAGGAATATGGTTATGGAATGGTTTAGAAACTGTAAGAAAGTTGAGGGAAGCATAACAGATGTATTTCTCTTAGACAGAAGATATGAAACAAATTATGATCAATTATCCAATAGAGAGCATGGCTAGCATATTCTAAATTTCACACTTATAAAAGATCATAATATAGACATGAAAGTGAATATGAACAATACATTCAAACATATGTGATTGAAGAAGAAACAATGAAAGACATTCAATACCACAGCTATCCCATAAATATAACTGCAACTCCTCTTATATTAATGGCCAAAATTGAGTATAAAGTATCCTTGATCAGCTAAAAAAAATGAACTGATTCCAATTTCCAACCTCTATTACATTGAATTTTTGCAATTTATAGCCCAATTTACGAAATCTGAGGCAAATCTCAGATCCAGAATGATTTCAAACATAAAAAACTAATTCCTAACCTATAGGAACATAAAACTGTTTAAAAATAAATGAATTGCTTGCCTAAGTCTTCGAATTCATGATTTGGAGCAATTTGGAGAGACCTCCCTTATGGATCCGCACCTTGATAACATGGATAAATGTTCAATAACCTATTTTATTGAGCTGAATTGGCCCCTTTTTCCTGTGTTGTGCTGTTGCTGATGTGCTGATGTAGTGGAGAAATTCAGGACAGGGAGTGCATTTGGCTGATATTCTGGCAGATGAGCTAAGGGCTATGCCTGCAGATCTATTGTGAAAATGGAGTGTTGAACACCTTTGCTGCCTTGACTCGACCTTTCTGCTATTTTATTACCAAAAATCTTTTTGTCTTGATAAACCCTTTTACAAAAAAAATAACGTGAAAACCAATATACCTAGATTTGAGACCTTTTAAACTATAATTATGAAATAACATCGCATCCACGCACTTCACAACCTTTATAATTTAGTTTACAAAGAATACAATTGGCGATTTGATTCAATGGGGAGGTGACGTGGAGGGTTTGTGGGACCGGACGATAGCGCATATTACAACTCTTAGCATTTAAGTTATAAGCGCGGGGAGTTAACTTTTAAAATTTGTGAAGTGCGGGGAAGAGGGACCCACTGGCTATGTGGCAGAGTTTTATGAATCGGGAGAAATTTTTTAAGTGGTAAGTATATTATGAAGTTTATGTGGCATATCAATGTATTGCAACGGTTATTAAATGGGGGCGGAGCTGAGCTGACTTACCACATAGCAAATTAAAATGAATAGACCGTGGGCGCTCACAAAGGTAAGTCAAATGCAAGGCGATATCGCGATCACATATTTTAAGTTTTAGTTTCTAATGCAAAAACACATAAAATCTGCGAAATGCGATGAGGGCCCCATTTTAATCGCAATAAGGAAATGAAAATCAATGAAACAGTGAAGGGAGAGGGGTAAAGCGAAAAGGTTAGGAAAAGGTAAGGTTTCAATATATTTCAAAGGAAAATGAAATGGAAAAAGGAAGCATGGCGGGGGATGGGTCCCACATCATATCACATCGGCGATTTTATAAGTTTTTCATTTGATTGTTATAGCAAAACTTTGTGATGGCAATATGTGATGAGGCACAAGGGGTCCCACCAATGGTTTGAGTGGTTCTTGTTATATATATAATATGTGATATATATATAACTATAAGGTCTAAGGTTTATATAACATGGCTGTCGGTGGGTGGCGGAGCTTATAATACATCTAAAAATTTTGGATTTTTAGATAAGTGGGGTTTGGTCTGTGGGAAAATGATTTTGAATGTGCAGGTTTTGGTTTATGGGAAAAGTGGAATGTGGGGGTTTTTTAATGAAATGTGTGGAAATATGAAAGGGGAAGCAAATGGAAAGAGAAATGAATGAAATGAGAGGGGGGGGGGGGGGGTGCTGGGGGAATATGTTATGGTTTAAAACTTTAAGATAAAAATTAACAATCAGAATTTAAACCATATAAATAACTTTTGCATAGGCACATTTAGACTAGCATCCAATCAAAATCTTTAAAACAAAATGAAGCTTTTATTTTTCTTTCTTTCTTCCCTAACTTTTTCTTTGCCTTCTTTATTTAGATCATCTACCACCTGAAATTTTATTTAATTTTTCTCCTTTATTTAGAGCATCTATAGCCTAGAATTTTATTGACATGGATGCCTACAAAAATAATAATATTCCTAACATTTTTAACTTTTTCACTCTTCTGCATCCACATCCTACCTTATCATTTTGAAATTATGTCAACTACTTATGATAACTTATCAAAATAAATTTTGTTACAAAACTTCCCTTGGTTCATATTAAACTATTGAACCAATTTTTATTTTCCACCTAACTAATTAATTTTTCAAGTTTAAATAGTTTGACAAATTATTTTTTGCTACCTATGAATAAGTAATTTAAACCTAATTCAACCATGCTTAAACTATATGATTGAATTTTATTGAACTTTTGTGGCATTTTAAACAAGCTGCACACAATTTATTTTCAGAAGAAAACTAAACTAAGATTAGTGGCATTTGAATGTGCGACACTTTCAGAATTTATTGTTTTTCTTCTTTTTGATGGGGTTCACATCTTATATTTTTTATTTATAACATATACCCTCTTTTGATTTTTTTATGTTATTTCCTTTTTTCATTTGTTTTTATTTTAATATCAAAATGATATTTTGAAATTAAAATCATATAAATCAAAATTAGAACTTGAAAAATATAATAGTTACATAGTGAATGATCTTCTGTAGAGGAAGATAAAATGTCTTTGAGTCACTCTCATATGTTTTTTGACTTTATTTGGATGGAGTAATGTATTTTGGACCTTGAAAGACAAAACCCTAATGAAATAATGAGACTTAAAGACCTGATCTCCATGGATGACTTTAACTGAGACAATACATGGTGAAATGAGTCAGCAAATATGGTTCTCTGAAGGAGAGTGAAATTTTATTGAGGAAAGCTACCATCAGTGAAAGTATTTTTAGCATGAACTAATGGAATGACATAAAAATTTCAAAATGGGACACCTAAATGAGAGATGAAAGAATGATATCGATCATTGATGTTAGAATTCATATTTTGACTCTAACATTTACCTTATTGGGGATGGAAGCTCTGACAGAGGTGTCAAGAACCGCAGATATATGAGTTGAGCAGATCAATTCTTTCTTCCATTTGGCCAAATACGGTAAAAAATAACTAAAGCTAAAAGCTAGGACTAATTTTCTGAGAATTAAATGACACAAACTGAATAAAACTGACTCAATTTGACTTGAATGAAACAAAGACTCAAAAAATTGAACTTACCCTAATGCAAACTTAACTTTGAAAAAGTAGAAACTTCAATGAAGCTCCATGGTCTTCACTTCGAGCTCCGAACTCCAATGCTTGTTCTACTTCAAACTTGCAAGAATATTAAACTGATATATACAATGAGGATGAAAAATTCTCATGAGTTTCAGATCAGAAAAGATAGTGCTTCAGGAGCCTGCCATTTACTGGCCCTCCTAAGTAACTTTTCCTGTCCATTTCTTCTAAAAGATATGCATTCTGTCCATGAGAAGTTGCAACTCTGAAAATAAATTTACATATATTATCAAACTTCCCGTGCTTACCTTTTTCTTCATTCCTAGCATCATAGCGGAGTACCACATCATCAATATTGAAATCATCCTGCTTAGTTTTCCTGTCATAAATCTTATCATGAAGCTTAGAAGTGTTGTGGAACACTTCCTCCCTTGTTTGTTGTAAGTGGATCATTTGGTTTATTCTTTGTTGAATATCATTTTCTTTGGTTTTCGCCTCTTGCTAAAGTTTCATGACTGGGACAGCTAATGAAGTAGGGAAAATTGTATCTACCTCGTAAAATACCTCAAATGGAGACATGTTGATGGATCTTTTGTTGCTTACTCTATTTTCCCATAGTGAATTAATCAACTTCTTGTGCCAATTATTTTAGTTAGCTTCCAACATCTTTTTGATAATATTGACTAGAGACTTGTTGGAAGACTCTGCTAATCCATTGACCTGTGGATAATATGTTGTAGAATGACCCAATTTGATGTTACATTTATCACATAATTCTATCATTTTATTTTATTTGAAAGCGGTAGCATTGTCCGTGATTATCTTTCTAGGACAATCAAACCAGGACAAAATGTTAGCTTCAAGAAATTGAATAATAACTATGTCAG
The DNA here is from genome assembly GCA_034641835.2 of Pinus albicaulis. Lineage (NCBI taxonomy): Eukaryota > Viridiplantae > Streptophyta > Pinopsida > Pinales > Pinaceae > Pinus > Pinus albicaulis. Next base: position 574,628,623 of record CM076583.1, on the reverse strand, counting down.
TATCTTTCCTAGTCAGGATCGCTTCGATCCACTTTGTGAAATAATCTATAGCAGTAAGTATCCATTTATGCTGAGCAGATGAATATGGGTGTATTTCTCCAATAAAATCTAATCCGCACTACTAGAAGGGAGCTTCAACTAAAATGGGCTATAATGGTAAAGGAAGAAGCTTACGTTTACCTTTGAAATTTTGCACTCATGACAACTCATGATTGTTTTGTACAGACCTGCAAACAAAGTAGGTCAATAGTATCCTGATCTGAGTACTTTTTTGGCCGTAGTCTTCCAATACAAATGACCTCCACAATCTCCCTTGTGGAAATCCTTCATTACCTCACTAGATTCATCTTCCTCCAAATAATTGAGAAATACTCCTCTTGGATCCTTCCACTAGAGTGCACTATCAAGAGTGCATTATTTTGAAGCATTAAGTTTTAAGGAACTTGCCTTACTCTTTGTCATGTCCAGAGGAGGATTCAAATGTTGTAAAACATAAATAATATCAGCATACCGAGGGGACGATGAAAAGAGATATGATACATGAACTAAACTTACATTTTCTTCATCATCAGATAGTGCTGATATGAGATTGATATCAAGTGCATGCAAATTAGACTCAGCCATGAGCTTGGCTAATCCTTGGCCTTTGATCAACTTGGTGAGCTCGATCTCAAGGTCATACTCTAAAAGTGTTGCTATCCACCTACCTCTTCTTCCCTCTATATCTGTTTGCATAAGTACTTCTTTAACTTCCACATTTGGAACATATGCTAGAATATGAGAGTGCAGAATGTAAACATGGAATTATTTGAGTGCCTTGACTAAGGCCAATGCATGTTTCTCAATTATGTTGTATCAGAGAGATGCATCTCTTGTGGTGTGACTGAAAAATGCTATAGGCAGCTTTGTTCCATCCTTTTTTTGCATAAGAACTGCTGCCAAGGTATGCTTAGAAGAAAAAGAAAAGATGATGAAATCTAAAGAATAATTAGGGCTTGTCAACACTGGAGCAGTAGTTAAGGAAATTTTTACCGAGTTGTGTGATTTATGGGAATTATCTAACCATATAACATCATTTTCTTTCTTCAGCATATTGGTCAATTCTCTGAGATGTTCTTCTAGGTTGGGAATAAACCTACGTAGGAAATTCATCTTACCGTTGAAGGCTTGAATTTCCTTTTTGTTTCTAGGGAAATATATTTTTTCTGAATTTCTTCAACTCTAGTGGGATCTATTCAGATTCCATCTTTTGAGATGATGTGTCCCAACAAATTACCCTCTTCCATAGCAAAAAATATTTTTTTAAGATTAAGAGAAATCCAAAACTTTATAAACCGCTGGAATAAAACTCTCAAATGATGTAAGTGCTCTTCATCTGAATTTGAAAAAACTTTAAGATCATCTAAATAAATTACCATGAAGAAATATTTTTCATTACCAAAAGTTATGTCCATTGGATGCCGGAAAGTGGCTCCAACGTTCTTCAAACCAAATGGAATATTGGCATATTTAAAGGTCCCCCATGGTGTCGTGAATGCTATCTTATCCTGATCATCTTCATGTACCAGGATCTAGTTGTAACATGAATATCCATCCAACAATGACATCATGATGGCTCCAAAAACTCGTTGAATTATATGATCCATCTTGGGAAGTGGGTGGTTATTTTTCAATGACACTTAGTTCATATTTCTAAAATCTATACAAAGTCATATTTCACCATTCTTATTCCGCACTGGGACCAAAGTGGAGATCCAATCTGAAAATTTGACTAGAAAAATGATCCCTGTCTTATGAAGCTTGTTTACCTTCTTCTCAATGGATGGCAACAATTTTGGATTAATTCTCCTAAGATTCTATCTAAACGGCTTCTGATTTGGCTTGATTGGGATCATGTGCTGAATGATATATTGATTATACACCTTTAGATATGAATAATCCCAAGAAAATACATGAGAAAAATCAGTAAAAAAATCAATATATTTTGGCTTTACCTCTGATGGCAAGGACTTTGATATCTTAATGAACTTCGGTTGATTGGTTGTTCCGATATTCACATCTTCTACTCCTTTCTCTGTGGGAAACAAAGTTGGTTTTCTTGCCACATCATCCTGATCAAATAACTCTTCCAAAGGTATGAGACCTTTCGGAATGTTATTGAATTTGAGCTGAAGAATGTCAATCTGCTCTGTTTCAATAACTTGGTCATATTTATCATATACTTCATCCATAGAACAATTTTCAAATTCTCCTTCACTCTGTAGGAAGTTGTTTATTTGTTTATCATCCTAGAAAAATTTCCAAAACTTCAAGTTATCTGGAATATCGGGCCCGTGCTTTATGTGAATCTCAAAATTTTTATTAGAAAACATGGTAGATCTGAAATTACTCGCAGTAGTAGCTAATGAATCAACCATCAAGTTTTTTAGTCTAGGAACTATAGGCTTAAGTGTGTATCTAGGAAATTTTTTTAAAATGTCAAGTGCTACATTGCTAACTGCCTCATTCTTGTGTGATTAATGTGGTATTCACCTTTAATTTGTTTGATCACTAGCTCTAAATCTCCATAGACTGCAATTCTCTTAGCTCCCAATTTCTTCAGAATTTTCAAACCAGTAATGAGTGCTTCATATTCAGCCTCATTATTTGTACAATCAAATGCTAGTTTATAGGAACATAGCCTTACATTATTTGGGACCTTGTTTTTCTGTTGCCATGGGCTGCGGATCCATAAACCAATACCAACTCCGTCTTTGCCAACAAAACCATCAAATTTCATGCTCCAAAGACCATCTTCTTCTCTTCAAGGTGCTGAAACTCTTGATTATGATTTGACAATATTTTGCGGTCTGATTCTTCATGCTACTCTGAACTCTCATCTGCCTTTTCTGATGGTTGTAGGATTATAGTAGGCAGATTTTCTTTCTCTTTTTATAGCACCGTTCTAATATAATCGAAAAATTCGGGAGCATCCTCTAATTCTACTATTTGACAATCTATATCATTTAATCCAAAATTGTTATAAAATATAAAAGACTCTAAATCGGTATGTACAACGTTGATTGGATGATTGTTAGGCCTTTGCTTATTAGTGATCATGTACTTCATTTTGGTCTCACAGTATATCTTTCTCATTTGACCAATGACAGGGATAGTGGCATAGGAAAAATATAACTTTAGTGTACTTTTTAATTTGCCCCCCCAAGATCTTGACAACAACATACTGAAACGTGGTGGAATATTAACAACTACCACGTCCATGAGGGCATTTTTGGCTAGGATTTTCTCCAGGGAGACAACTAGATCTTTAATTAGACCTAAATCGTGTACGCGACCAGAATCAAAAGAATAGAGATCATGATATGGGCGAGTAATATCAAGGCCAATCTTCTCCATGATGGCTTTAGGCATGAGTTTGTGAGAAGCCCCAAAGTCTAACATAGTATTATGAAGAATGAACTGATGAAATTTAAGACTTAGATAAAATGGTGGGACTTTACTATCTTCGGACTGGCCATCAATGGCAGGACCAAATATCAACTCAAGTTGATCATAGTCTACATTAACCATGTCAGATAAGGGGTCAAATTTCAAGGTTTTGGCTACATGGGATTTGTACTTATAAATTTTAACCAATTCAGTAAGAGGAATAGACACATTTAGTTTAGAATTTTCAGACTCGAAATTAAAAGGTGTAGTCTTGTCTACCTCTTTTATGATGACATCGCTTCTCTCAACCTGATATTTCGATGCAACTTATTTTCTTTGAATGTCTATTTCTTTGATTGATGGACTTATAGTGGACTAATCATTTATGTTCTGATTCATAGCTACTAACTCTTTACCCTTACTCTGAACTTGTTTCGGTGGTGCTTCTTTTTGCTGAACTTTTTTCTTCAGGGGTGGAGTTATTAGAACATCTCGGCCTCTCAAAGTGTATTGTCTTTGCTGGGAACTCAATGCATTTATATACCCTCTCTGATAGTCATCAGAATCTACTTCTAATTCAGGGTCATTCCCCATTCTGAAATTTTTTTCATTAGGTGAACATGTTTTCTCTGCATATTCTTCATCCTTGGTGAGAAAAATGGGCTAACTATCACCTTTAAACAGAAGGTTCTCCTCTACCTGGTGTTCTTCCTCTTCATCACTTTGAGCAAATTTTTGTTGAAGTGGTGTTCTGATTTGTTGTTTCTGTGTTTCTGGATCTATTTTTTATCTCTGATTTATTTAGAATTGAGGTTTTTGCTGCTGGCCTCGAAATTTTGGATTTCTGATTTGAGGCTTAGTTTGTCTGTCCGAAATAGACATCTTATCAACCATTCTCTCCATGGTTTTCAACAAGGCATAAAATTTGGTATCTGATGAAGTGGAAGGTTCCTCTTTGATAGTCACTTTACGATCAATTTTAATCTTGGACTTTTTAATTAGTAGGTTGGCCTCAACACTCACTGATTTTTTTATCATATCTTCAAGGGTGGCAGGATTTCTTTCTCTTAATTAATAGGCCATAACTGGATCAAAGGCATCGGGATAACATAGAAGGGATAAACTAGGAGGTGGTTTCATTTCATTAGGAATGGAATTATAGGTTCTGAGATATCAGGAATTGTAATCAGATACTAATTCATTGGGATTGCGTTTAAAAAATCATATTCAACAAGGATCTGCAAAGGGTCTTTATTTTCATCCCACCTAGCTAAAATAGCATATGTCAGTTCATCATGTGTCCTAATTGAATTTCCTGCTAAATCACAGAACCAAAAATTGACTTCACCTAAAAAACTTTGAGCAATGATCCGCATCTTTGCATCATCATGGGAAGTGATTTTAGAGTTTTCATCAAAAATGGGAAGCCTTTGACCATACCCTCGAGGTAGGTCAGCAAGACTACCAGGGAGAAATAAAAGTCCAAAACGAGCCGTGATTTTGGCTGGATGGAATACTGGGTTAACAACCGGAGGGATGGGCTGAATGGATAGAGGATATAAAGTTATTGGTAATGAAGTAGCAGGTATGTATGATGAGGTCGAAGGTCTAGATGAATATACTAAAATTGACTGAGTTTGAGGTTCAGATGTAACAAAAACTTCTTCGGGATGATAAAATTTGATCCACTCTTTAATGTATAAGTCAGATTCAAGCTTGATTTCTTCGTAAAACCAATCTTTCAAAGAACTTAAACACAATTCTAAAAAATAATTTATTTTGGATAATCTCAGAGGATCAAAAAATATATCAGACAAGGAAGTTTCATATTTGGACTTGAATAAAGATAATTCAAACTTTATGTCATAGGGTATATCTTCTAGAGAAAGAAATTTTGTAGGTAGAGATACTGATCTTACCAATGGAACTAGTCCTGATTGAATTTGTGGAGTTTGATATCGATGTCTTCGAAAGAATTTCTCTAGATCATCAACAGGATCAACTGGATCAGGGTCTGGATTTGATCTAGTGTATCTTGTAGAAGCCAAATCTGTTGTGAGGCACTGCACTTATGAAATCAACCTTCCGAAACTCGATCCTATCATCCAACGGATCAGTTTCCAATTGATGATTTTTCGTACACCCAAGGAAATTTTTGTCTCTTCATTCCCCGATAATGGCGCCAGTATGTTATCACTCCACTGGATTCCCAAGGCTGAGGAAGGAATCCCAATAGAGGTAACCACAAAACAAGATTTTGACTTGATAGCTAGTCCTATCAATTCGGAGAGGGCTCTCTCCAAAAAGCTCACAGCCAGGAGGGCTGGAGAAATTAGGGTTTTAGGCTAAATAATGAGTGTAGGGGTCGTTTTAAATTGATTTGGTTGGGTTAGATCAACAGACAATGAAAATAGGTCAAGGAAAACTGGGTCAGGGCTAAAGAGTGAGGGTTGCAGGAATGAATGGGGCAAGGTAGGTATAATGTCAATCACTTGAGGAAAATGGTTATGGAATGGTTTAGAAACTATAAGAAGGCCGAGGGAAGCATAAAAGATGTATTTCTCTCAGACAAAAGATATGAAACAAAGTATGATCAGTTATCCAATACAAAGCATGGCTAGCATGTATTCTGAATTTCACACTTATAAAAGATCATAATATAGACATGAAGGTGAAGATGAACAATACATTCAAACATATGTGACTGAAGAAGAAACAATGAAAGACATTCAATACCACAAGTATCCCATAAATATAACTACAACTCCTCTTATATTAATAGCCAAAACTGAGTACAAAGTATCATTGATCAACTAAAAAAAATCAACTGATTCCAATTTCCAACCTCTATTACATTGAATTTGTGCAATTTATAGACCAATTTACAAAATATGAGGCAACTCTCAAATCCAGAATTATTTCAAACATTAAAAACTAATTCCTAACCTCTAGGAACATAAAAATATTTACAAATAAATGAATTCCTTGCCTAAGTCTTTGAATTCATGATTTGGAGGATGTTACACCATTTTTTGGTCTTCTAACCTATTGTTATTAGATGGACCCAAGTACACCATGTAAGACCAATTTTACCCTAAGTAAAATTGCTTTCACTATGAAAAATAACTTAGTGAACCACCTTTATTAAGTTGTTTATGGTCTAAACAGGAAACCCCATGAGGAAATATTAAATAAATCTACATTTGTTTGATTTTCCTCAAGGAATAATTAGTTAAACAACAATTTAATTAATATTCTTGGTTATATTTAACCCAAAACAAGGAAATTAATTAGATAAATCATTATTTATCTTATTATTTTCTAAGAATAATTATTTAAACCTTATTTAAATAATATTCTTTGTTAAATATGACTAAATCACCCTTAAATAATTAAATAAATCATTATTTATTTGATTATTACTCAACCACATCCTCAAAATGATAAATAAATCATTTATTTATTTATTATTTACAAATAAAGGGATTTGACCCAAGTCAAATTCCTTTTCCCTCCAACAAATATAATAAAATATTCCATAAAAGTTGGATCTTGATTTGGTTAATAATATTTTAATTATGCACCAATATTTAGACTAACTCAATATTTTTTTTATAAATAGAAGGGTTTTCCCATTCATTTACCACTTTTTTTTGCCTAAAGATCACTCTGGATCTATAATTTTGTCTGAATTTGACCCACCATCACTGTCATATTTTCTACCATTTTTCTTGTGAGCTCCCTTGAGTTCCTTTTTTGTCTGGGTTTTCTACACCATCAAGAGAGAGGGATTTTAGATCTGAAGTGCTGAGGACTTACAAGAACCCATCCCATTGAGGAGAACTGGTAACATCCTTCTATGTTTTCCTCCCAGGTGCCATTAATACAAAATTCATTCAACATATTCTTGTCTTGTCTATTGGATGCATGGAGTAAATCTCATTTTTATTTATTGCTTAATGTCTTTTGATGTATAGATCTAGATTTTTGCAGCATTTATCTTGATCACCTAATTGCAGATCTAAGGATATTGGCAGCCATATTTGTTGTTAGGGCTATTTTTTATGCATAGCTAAAGTAGTATTTTTTTGTACACTTGCAATTAAGATTCATACTAACAATTGGCTTCTCCACATGGGTTTACAATTACTAGCATTGTCGTTTTTCAGATCCCTACATATCGAATTGCTTCAAACCCTAGGATTTCTCTTCAGATTCTTGTTTTGGTTTTCTTGATGTTTTTTTAACCTATAAAACCCTAAAACATTAAAAATTCTAACTTTCGTGTGTTTTCGGACCTATTGCGCAGGTGACAGACATTAGTCGCAGCTGAGACAACACATTCTGCTCCCGAGAGTGCCGAAAGTGCAGGTCACACTTTTTGGGCCAAAACTTGTGACATGAACCTCCAGGGTGCAGAAAACAGGCTTAAAACTGCGACCTCTACAGAAATTAGGTCTGAAACTGCGACTTGGACTTTTTGTGGGAGTTTTTCTGAAAGTTTTTTGGGTTTGTATGAGCCTCTGTTCAGGGTTGTCTGACCTCCGTCTCTGCCATTTTTGGACCTGTACTTGTTCTGTTTTACTCAACTAAGTGGGAACCTAGCCCCCTAGGGCTTCAGTACCCTCCACCTTTGGTGGAAGAGTTTTAGCTGTTGCAGGTTGTCTGAAATTTCAGTGTGTTAAGCCATTTTTTCAAATCTGATACCTTATCTTCAGATCCACTTCAGATTGGTTATTTATCCATCCAAAAAACCTCCATTAGTTTTGTTTGGGTTTTCCTCTAGGGTCCCTTCCGGTTCCCTCCAGGACATAGCCTTTCGCCACCTCATTTATAACGATCTATCCTCTGATTTTTTGTTGTTTTTCTGCACCAATTTCCAACAGATCTGACCTTTAGATCCCTGTCCCTCCTAACCTTAGATCTATTGGCTATTTCAGTGCGTTTTGACTAGATTTTTTCCCACCTACAGATTATTTGTGGAGAGGCATGCCTCCTTGGGTTTAGATTATTGCATTATTAATTGTTTATTTTTTGTTATTTCAGTTTCATATGCTGTTATCTGCAGTTTTATTTACAGTTATACAACACACTTTTTCTTTTTCTCTACAAACGTCTGGGTTTAAAAATTAAAATTTACACAATTTACACACACACCGTAAGCGAAAAAGATTTTGGTTAACACCGCCAAGAAAAGACTCTAAAACATTGAAATAAATTGATCTTGTGCCTCTCTGCCCTTGTTTCGACATTGTAATCAGTTGATCCTGCACCTCCTTGCCATTGTTGGTCTCTTTTTCCTTTGTGTCATGTTTGTGTCATCATCATTGCACCACCAAGGCATTTATCCCGGAGACTTCTTGGTCTTCATCCTCAGTTTCTGGTAGGAAGACTTACTCCTCCGCGTAGGATAAGAGTTAGTCCTCCACCAAGTCTAGAGACCGATTCTTCTTCTAGTTCATTGGGTTCTCCTTCTGATTTCACCCCCGATTCTCCTCCTGTCACCTTCACCATGTCTGGTTTAGGACCTAACGTTGGTGATAACCCCGACCCTAACACTGGGAATACTACTAGTGGGCCCGCAACGGAAACTACCTCGACTGCTCCCTTGCTCCTCTACATGGCAGGCCTCATTATTCCTGATTTTTACCAGTTGATAAATGACCCTATACACCATAATTTTGGTTGGCCTGCAATGCCAACCAATCTCCCTTTCGACATCCCCAAGTTTGAAGGTCTTGCTGGCGACGATCCTACAAATCATGTTCGATCTTTCCACATGTGGTGTTCATCTAACTCCATTACCGATGACTCTGTCTGTCTTTGGTTGTTCCAACATATGCTTACTGGTGAAGCTTCTAAGTGGTATGTTGATTAGGCCCCATCCTCTCATACCACCTTTGTGACTCTTGCCTGGGATTTTCTGTCTTACTTCCAGCTTCCCTTATGTTTTGACACTGGTACCGAACTTTTTACTTCTTTCCGTCAATCTTTTGCGACCTGCTTATTCGATCATGTCCAAGAATGGCAGAGAAGAAAGAGCTTATGTCGAGCCCCTACCTTCGAAGACTGTGTCTACATGGACTGGTTCCTTAGATCTCTCTTTCCTGCTATCGGCAAATATGTCGCATCGCATTTGCCTCAAACCGAAGAAGCTGCTCTCCAGATTACCTTAAAATATGACCTGATCTACGCTCAATCGAGTTATGTTTATACTTTTCTACCTGATCTTCCTAGACCCAGTGGCGCCAACGCACTGGGGGCATATCATGTCGCTGAAGGTAACGTTGGAGCTCTCTCTCATCCATACTCTCAACCTCCCATGGGCTATGGTTTTCCTCAAGGAGGGGCCAGCACCTCCAACACCTTTCCCCCTCCCGGTAGCATATATCTAGGATACAACATGCCTCCTCCCTTTGCCCAACCTCCTATTTACCACACTATTACCCAACCTCATTATTACCCGTATCCGCAGTCTGGTGCTCTAGCTCCTCCAGTATTAGCACCTCTACCTCCCTTTCCTTCTCAACCCCTGCAACACCAGCCACTGCCCCCTCAGGGGCAGGTGTATGCACAGCAGGGTGCAACTAATCCTCCTCCTTTCAAAAATAAGAGGAAAGGCACTCAAAATCAATCTTCCCCTGGTAATCCTGGACCTAATCCTTAAGGTAATGCTCCTAACACTGCTAACCAACAATAGGGCACTCAACCCAAGAAAGATAGGCATGTTCGCATGAATAAGCCTTGTTCATGTTGTGGTGTTTTTGGTCATTATGTGCATGATTGTCCTCTTCTACCATAGATGCGGGAGATGTGGGTGTCTCAAGCAGTATTGCAAGGACAACAAGCCTCCCCTTCCGTCCCTGCCAGTCATGTGCCTAGTCAATTGGCTATGTTTACTAATCCTTTCCCTCAGCAAGGATTTGTGGCTACCCAACCACCTGAAGGTCAGGCAGCCACTCAACCTCTTCCATTTGGTACCTCCGATTACCAGATCCTCATGATGAACTCTGACCAACCTATTATCGTTGACCTCAACCTTCAGACTTGATCCCGTCAGTACAACAAACCTCCCGCTACGTTTGTCCCCCAACCACCTTCTTTAGGTTCTACAGAGCCTCTTTCGACACCTAATGGTCCTTTGCAGATCCCTCAACGTAAGGTAGAGGTTCATACCAAGATCCCTAAAGGACCACTACGCCGAAATGTTGATTCTAGAAAAGCTTCCCATTCGTATAGCATAGTAGATGATTTGGCACAATCTCCTACTGCCATTTCAATGCTGGAACTCCTCTAGTCGTGCCCTTCACAACTAAAAGCTCTACTATTTGCCATGGGCCCTGTAGATCCTTCAGATGATCGCTTGATTGTCTTTGATGCTGACCAGTCAGAACATCCTCCTCTTCCTGCTTCCATCGCCTTCCAAATCCTAGTCAAGATCCGGAACACCAACGTTTCCCGGTGTATCATTGATGAGGGGGCATCCACCTGTGTGATGTCCACTTCAGTTTGGAAGCAACTTGGATCACCTGAGTTGGCTCCTTCCATGATCACTCTTCGAGCATGGGATGGCCACGCCTCCCAACCCATTGGCCTATTCTGAAATTGTCCTATTACTCTTGCGGGAAAGATTGTTTGTGTTGAAATAGAAGTCATTGATGCACCATTAGGTTACAACATTCTATTGAGTCATAACTACACCTATGTGATGTCTGTTGTCCCATCTGTGGTCCACCACAAGATTTCCTACCCTCATAACGGAAATATAGTCACCATTGACCAGTTGACATATTACAAATCGAAGTCTCAGACCTCCCCTGAGTCCATCATCTCTTCAGTGGCCAATAGGTAAACCATCGATCCTTTGAACAGTGTCTTACCCGGAGTCTACAAAGACTCCTCTTTGCTCAGTACATTACATGGTATTCCTCCTCCTATCTCTAATCCCAGCTGATCGAATGTTTGCATGATGCAATCATCTCGGGCCGCCCTCAAGCGGCCCGCTTAGGCTAGTTAGCAGCCTCCTCGTCCTCCGTAGCCTACTCCTAGCCCTTCGATTCAGCCTTCTAGACCTCCTCCTCCTGTCCCTTCACCTACAGCTGGTATCCATGAGCCTCTTTATCCTCCCGGAATGGTTCCTCCAGGTCTTAACCATCTTGGATCCGTCCCGCCTGGCCATTACCCCTCCGGTTAGATACTGTTCCTAGCTCCCCCTCCTATAGTGTACACAATACCTGTCATGGCTACCCTCTCTCTACCTAACCTGACCCTAGGGATTCCCGTCTGGTACCTTGATCCCCTAGCCGCTACCCTGCCTGGTCAACCCAAACCTTATCTTTCTTTGACCTCGGTTCAACCGGTCCCTATGACCCCTTCCGCTGCTACCATGCCTCAGCCACCTCAACAGGAACCTTCTCCTGTTGTGATAGCTTTGGGTAAAGGGGGGAAAGATCATAAGAAGGCACCTAAAGAAAATGTTTCCCCGAAAAACCATGCTTCTCCTAAGCCTCCAAAGCATACACCTCAGTGTGTTTTTTGTGATGTTGTTGGTCATGCCACCCATAAGTGTCCTGAATTGCCTCATCTCAAGCCCATGGTTAAGAAAGCATTTCCAGAGTCTGATATCCCAGAGGTATATGTTACTATACCTGATTCAGTCCTGAAACTCAAGTATTTGTGCACAAATCACCCTTGTGCTTTGTGTGATTTCCATGGCCACTATACTTACCTTTGTCCCCGCCTCGAGGACTTTCACACCTCTCTAGCGGCAGTTCGCCAATTCGAGGCCAAGCGTAATGATTCCACCATGCCCTTATTTGCGCGTTTTGCTTCACCATAACCAGAGGACACATCCACTCCCATAGACATCCCCCCTCTGGATGTCAAAATGACAGAGTCTTCGGCGACTGTCCATTACCTCTCATCATTTATGAGATCCATGGTGGAAGACCCCCTGGGACTTCCCCTTTTATTTCACCTAGCCTCCCTTCAGTGATCACCTTGGGCTCAACATCGGTGGATCCTTCATCTACTTATTTTTCTGTCATCCCTTGTGACGATGCACATGTGAACCTCTCTTCTCATGATGATGAGTCAGGTAGCTTTGCCATGTCAGGTAGTCTTTCTTCCACCAGTCACCCCATATTCTATTATGATGATGACATAATGGAAGTAGTCACCACCCCTGAATTTATCTATCCCCCCTTAAATTGAACCCATGCATTCGAACCACATACACCTTGTGGCCATTACATTGACACCCAATGTTTGGGTAAGGGGGCACCCATATTTGAGAGGCCAGGAGAATCAATACTCCACAACTCTCCTAGTGCATCTAGTCATGCTGACTCTAGTACCATTATTATTCCCCATTTAGAAGAACCTCTAGAGTCCCATATCACTTCAGATCACTCTAGGGATGATACACCTCATCATTCCTTCATCTTACATCAGCAACCCAGTCCCCTAGGCATTGTTTTTGACCAACCTGTGGTTTTTCTAGGAAAGCACCAGTTCATTATCTCCAAATCCTCTCTTTGGGATAGTGACACCATGTATGCCAACCCAGAAACTTGGTCCATTTGCTTCATATTGCAGTACCACAAGAGATTGGTACTCCTCCATTCCCTTTCTTGAATTGCATAACCATAACGAAAAAAATGGCACACCACATCATACAAATGTGTTTAGATTCCCCTTTTTCTAAATACATTTTGGCATGACCACAACATGCCTGGGGGCACCTATGCCCCTCAACCATAAAAAATCCCAAAACTCAGCCAAAAATAGCAATGAAACCCCCTTTCTCTGACAGGTCGCATTTTTCAGGTCATTTCCTGGGAAAAGTTGCAATTTTTTGCCCAGTACCTACTACCCAGGTCGCAGAACAAACCCCAAAAAGTGCAACCTAGCCTGTTCATGAGCTCTGGGTGCCTAACCTAAAATTTTGATCCCCTAAATTGAAAGAGTATGGTTAAGCCTCTTACCTGCAACTGATAGATCTCGATTCCAACGGTCGATTTGTCCACTATGATCGCCGCAAGATTTAGGGCCTTTTCCCCTCTCTACATTCACCACAGCTACACTTGCAAATGAGTGAATTTTTAGGGAAAATGCCCTATTAAAATAGAAACCCTGATTTATCTTTCTCCTGCCACTGCCAAACCATAGCTTCGTTTGACAAACCATTTGTACCATTGGAAAGCTCTCACTAAGCCCTCAAATGGGTATCTGTTAGTTTTTTTGTGATTTGATACTTCACCCAGAAACATTTTTTCCAAGAAGGGTCACTTCACCACTTTTCAAAATCGAATTTCTTCACTTGCAACACTTGTACTTGGGGCACCACTTTGCCTCCATACTTGTCCATTCTCGTGTCAATTTTCTTCATGAGTAACCATCATGTACTCATGCTTTTATGGTCCCCATTGGACCTATTATGTGTGGTAGAATCATCGAGTTGCCATTGTTTAGAGCATCCAAGTTGAATCAACATCGCATCTATGGAGTCTATCCCGAGTCCCTTTGTATCCAGCTATAGTCCTCCATCCTTCATTTCTTGGTCCCTCTCTCATGTCACACATGGCCTCCAGTCCTACTGTCTTCTAACCCTCATGATATTGTGTCAGTCATTGCCAGGTCATCCATGCCCTTTATTCTCTAAAAAGGGAAGTCATCAGCCCGCTACTCAGTACCCCCCATTCCATAATCATACCTGGTGTTAGTCTGTCAATCGCCCTACTATTTTATCTCATGCCTTAGTTGAGGATCCCTTATTGCCTCACCTATGACAGACCTCCTTCTGCTGACATCATCTTATTCATTCCAGAAGACAGGTCTAGAGGGCGATATACCTTGGTTACAGCTTCCACTCTTGTTCGGTGCCTCAGATTAGGCAAAGGGACTCTTTACAACCCTTTGAATTGGTTGTTTCTTAGCACCAACTCCTTACAGCATGATCAAGATCCATATACTTGATGGTTCAGTGTTGCTACAGATTGGACCGGTGATTCTCGAGTGTGTGTGAGATGTTTCAGCCCTCATGAGGGGGTGGCCCTACAGGTAGCCCCCCACATGCCCGGATGACCTCTTCATTTCAGCCTTCGATGTAGCTCCATAGATTTGATGATGTCGGCCTCAGCCACTTGCAGTGCCTTTTTGATTGCATGTATCAGTCAAATATTCAGAACCCTTTCCTATTTACAGGGGTATCTGGGTTGTATTTGTATCTCATGTGCTCAGATATTATTGTAGAAGTCTTGGCTGTTATCCTAGGCACAGTATGTATGTGGGATTCATTATCATATTTTTACCTGGCTCATGTTTATGCCAGCATGTACTATACAGTTTAGTCCCTTGTTTGTTGGACACATTATTCTTTGTACTTTGTCTCAGCGAGCATAGGTATGCCTCCCCTGCCGCCTATAGCATAGGTAATCACTCATAAAAGAGACTTGTCACACCTGTAAGTCTCGCCTCCTCAGGGTCTAGTTCTCTAGTGCTTCGGTCTACCTTACATTTCTCTCTCTTTGACTTGCCCTTTGGTGTCTAGTGATTGAGTTCTTACAACGTACTTTGGTCATACGATTAGCTCCTAACGCTCGCATGCTAGGGGGAAATTTGTTACACCATTTTTTGGTCATCTAACCTATTATTATTAGATGGACCCAAGTGCACCATGTAAGACCAATTTTACCTTAAGTAAAATTGCTTTCACTATGAAAAATAACTTAGTAAACCACCTTTATTAAGTTATTTATGGTCTAAACAGAAAACCCCATGAGGAAATATTAAATAAATCTACATTTGTTTGATTTTCCTCAAGGAATAATTAGTTAAACAACAGTTTAATTAATATTCCTGGTTATATTTAACCCAAAATAGGAAAATTAATTAGATAAATCATTATTTATCTTATTATTTTGTAGGAATAATTATTTAAACCTTATTTAAATGATATTCCTTGTTAAATATGACTAAAAAATTTATAAATAATTAAATAAATCATTATTTATTTGATTATTACTCAACCAAATCCTCAAATAATAAATAAATCAGTTATTTATTTATTATTTACAAATAAAGGGATTTGACCCAAGTCAAATTCCTTTTCCCTCCAACAAATATAATAAAATATTCCATAAAAGTTGGATCTTGATTTGGTTAATAATATTTTAATTATGCACTGATATCTAGACCAACTCAATATTTTTTTATAAATAGAAGGGTTTTTCCATCATTTACCACCTTTTGTTGCCTAAAGATCACTCTGGATCTATACTTTTGGTCTGACTTTGATCCACCATCATTGTCATATTTTCTACCATTTTTCTTGTGAGCTCTCTTGAGTTCCTTTTTTGTCTGGGTTTTCTACACCATCAAGAGAGAGGGATTTTAGATCTGAAGTGCTGAGGACTTACAAGAACCCATCCCATTGAGGAGAACTAGTAACATCCTTCTATGTTTTCCTCGCAAGTGCCATTAATACAAAATTCATTCAACATATTCTTGTCTTGTCTATTGGATGCATGGAGTAAATCTCATTTTTATTTACTGCTTAATGTCTTTTGATGCATAGATCTAGATTTTTGTAGCATTTATCTTGATCACCTAATTGTAGATCTAAGGATATTGGCAACCATCTTTGTTGTTAGGGATTTTTGTTATGCACAGCTAAAGTGGTCTTTTTTCATACGCTTGCATTTAAGATTCATACTAACAGAGGATTGGAGAGACCTCCCTTGCGGATCTGCACCTTGATAAGAGGGATACATTTTCAATGACCTGTTTTATTGAGTTGATTATTGAGCTAAATTGGCCCCTTTTTCCTGTGTTGCGTTGTTGCTGATGTAGTGGGGTAGTTCAGGACATGGAGCGCATTTGGCTGATATGTTGGTAGATGAGCTGAGGGATATGCGGGCATATCTGCTGTGAAAACGGAGTTTTGAATGCCGTTTCTACCTTGACTTGAACTTTCTGTTGTTTTATTACCAAAAATCCTTTTGTCGTGATAAAAAAATTTTACAAACAAAATAATGTGAAAACCAATATACCCGGACTCGAGAAATTTTAAACTTTAATTCTCAATTGGGATCGCATCCATGCACTTCGCAACCTTTATAATTTATTTTACAAAGAATACAATCGGTGATGCGATGGGGAGGTGACATGGAGGGTCTGTGGGACCATATGATAGCGCATATCACAACTCTTAGCGATTAAGTTATAAGTGTGGGGAATTAACTTTTAAAATTTGCGAAGTGCGGGGAAGAGGGACCCATTGGCTATGTGGTGGAGTTTTATGAATCGACAGAAATTTTTTAAGTGGTAAGTGTATTATGAAGTTTATGTGGCATATCAATGTATTGTGACGGTTTTGAAATGAGGGTGGAGCTGCGGAGGTGGGCCGACTTATCGTATCACAAATTAAAATGAATAGACTGCGGGCACTCACAAAGGTAAGTCAAATGTGATACGATATCACAAAATTGGCGATCACATATGTTAAGTTTTAGCTTCCAATGCGAAAACACATAAAAGTTGTGAAATGTGATGAGGGCCCCACTTTGATCGCAATCGGGAAATGAAAATCAATGAAATGGTGAAGGGGGAAGGGTAAAGCAAAAAGGTCAGAAAAAGGTAATGTTTCAATGTATTTCAAAGGAAAATGAAATGGAAAAAGGAATCGTGGCGAGGAATGGGTCCCACATCATATCACATCGGCGATTCTATAAGTTTGGCATTTGATTGATATAACAAAACTTTGCAATGGCGATATGCGATGAGGCACAAGGGGTCCCACCAATGGTTTGAGCGGCTCTTGTTATATATATAATATGTGATATATATAACGATAAGGTCTAAGGTTTATATAACATGGTTTTCGATGGGCGGCGAAGCTTATAATATATCTAAAAATTTTAGATTTTTAGATAAGTGGGTTTTGTTCTATGGGAAAATTATTTTGAATGTGCGGGTTTTGGTCTATGGGAAAAATGGAATGTGGGGTTTTTTTAATGAAATGTGTGGAAATATGAAAGGGGAAGGAAATGAAAAGGAAAATGAATGAAATTAGAGTGGGGGTTGGGGGGGGGGGGGCGCGCGCATATGCTAAGGTTTAAAACTTTAAGATACAAAATAATAATCAAAATTTAAACCATACAAATAACTTTTCCATAGGCGCATTTAGAATAACATCCAATCAAAACCTTTAAAACAAAATGAAGCTTTTCTTTTTCTTTTTTGCTTCCCTAACATTTTCTTTGCCTTCTTTATTTATAGCATCTACCACCTGACATTTTCTTTCATTTTCCTCCTTTATTTAGAGCATCTACAACCTAACATTTTATTGACATGGATGCCTACAAAAATAATAATCTTCCTAACATTGTCAACTTTTTCACTCTTCTGCATCCACATCCTACCTTACCATTTTGAAATTATTTCAACTACTTAAATTGTCAAAATAAATGATGTTACTACACTTCCCTTGGTTCAGATTAAACTATTGAACCAATTTTTATTTTCCACCTAGCTAATTAATTTGTCAAGTTTAAACAATTTGACAAATTATTTTTCGCTACATAGTTACATAGTTTGAAAAATATAATAGTTACATAATGAATGATCTTATGTAGAGGAAGATAAAATGTCTTTGAGTCACTCTCATATGTTTGCTGACTTTATTTGGATGAAGTAATGTATTTTGGACCTTGAAAGACAAAACCATAATAACCTAATGAGACTTTAAGACCTACTCTCCATGGCTGACTTTAATTGAGGCAAGACATGGTGAAATGAGTCAGCAAATATGGTTCTCTGAAGGAGAGTGAAATTTTTCTTGAGGAAAGATACCATATGTGAAATAATTTTTAGCATGACCGAATGGAATGATATAAAAATTTCAAAATGAGAAACCTAAAATGAGAGATGAAATAATGATATCGATCACTGATGGCAAAATGCATATTCTGACTCTAACACAACTAACGGTCAGGCGGAAACCTTCAGGCGGCAGTTTAACTAACTCATGTGATGGGTCGGAGGTCTAGTGGTGGGTTGCCACATCACGACTCTGATCTGACAGTTTCTTCTGACGGTTAAGGGTTGTTCCAAAAAAAAGTTAACATGTGACAATTCATTCCTTCGACGGTAAACTTCTCTACGGTCTTCCCAAAAGTTAGATCCAAACTGCGCGGTGTCAATCCTTTGTTCATATGCTTCTTGCGCCTGCGGTCAACACTACCCGGCGGTCTTCTCCCGCGTGGTTAAGTGTTATAAAAATGGTTATTACATAGTTTATTCACCATATAATGTTTTGACATTTCACGTTGCCATTTGACATTGCACCAGGAATATTTATTTGAACCTTGAAAACCTTGTAATCTTGCACCATGAAATAATTTGAACCTTTTAATTTTAACCCATTTTAAACCTTGAACCATAGTGGAAATGAAGATTCCCTCTCATCCGGATACCACTGGAGCACTTGAAGACTTTACTAGCCTTCCTGGTGTCAAATTTTGACTTGTTGGCCTTAGGAGCTTCATGTCGACTTGATCTCATGCAAGATCCTCCCGAATTAATCCTCTCCCCTTGAAATCTTTTGGACCACCAAAAGTTTGATTTAAGTAGACATGAGGTGATGGTACATCTCCATTACTCTTCCGGTCTCCATCCACCTTGCCTTGCTTGGATTCATGCCTTTGAGTCCCACTTCAAGATATTCAACATCTCCACACCTCGAAGTGCTAACCTTCCTGTCCAACATGGAATCTTCTTGCATATCATTCATATACTCAGGTGCAAAATCAGCAACTGTAGGAATCTATGTATCTTCCTCTAGATCAATGATCATTGTAGGTTCATACAACTTCAAATTTTCTACATTTACAATTGAATAAATATGCATGTAAGGAGGTAAATCTAATAGGAATGCATTATTCCCAATATTTTCAAAAATCTGGAAAGGACCATAGCTTATGGGTTTTAGTTTCTTACCTTCACCTTTCAACTTGTCTTTACTGATATACATCCATACCTTATCATCGACCTGAAAATGATGATCCATCTGATGCTTGTCATGGCACATTTTGTACTTGGCCTGACTCTTCTTTAACTGATCTTGCACTACTTCCTATATCTGTTGTATATGTTGAATGAGCTTAACTGCTTTATTTGTATCTTTGTTTCCTCCACTTTATCTTCTTCACCAAACATGAAATCCATTGGTGACTTTGTTAGATACCTGAAACATGTTTCAAATGGTGATCGCTTAGTAGAAGAATGTACAAATTGACTATAAGCATGTTGGAAATAAGGTAAATATTCATCCCACAACTTAGGATGTTTGCTATAGTAGCCTCTGAGAATATGTATCGCTGTCCTGTTTACGAATTCTATCTGCCTGTCATCCTGTGGATGAAAACAGGTGTTATTTTTCAACTTCGTGTCCATGATTCCCCACAAAGTGGACCAAAAATCTCCTACAAAGCGAGTGTCCTGGTTAGAAATATCGAAGTAAGTAACCCAAAATGAACCCATACCTGTTGAAAGAACATATGTGCAATCTATTCAACAGTAACTTGCTTTTTACATGGAACTAGAATGCACATTTTTCTTAAATGATCAACCACAAAATACATGTAATCATGCCCTTTCCTGGATATAGGAAGTCCTCTGGAAAAGATGATGGATATGCTATCCCATGGTCGCGAAGGAACTGGAAGTGGCATATACAAGCCTATATTTCGATTGCTTGGTTTGCTTGTCGAACACATGACACAACCTTTAATGTACTTAAGAATTGTTTCATACATGTGAGGCCAGTAGAAATACCTTTGTAATTGCACCATTGTCTTGCTTAAGAAAAAATTTCCTGAAATGCGAGAATAATACACTTCCAGAATAACATGTGCCATTTCTTTCTATGGTATGCACAACTTACCTAGATGATATAACAACCTATCATGAACATGATAATTAACTTATTCCACCTCAGTACCATGAGTTAGTGATTCATAAATTTATTTGAAATCAACATCTGTAATATATTGTTCTAAATAACTTTCATGTTTTAAAGAACTATTATATATCATAACTGAAGCATTCAAAGGAGGTCTAGACAACATATCAGCGACTTTGTTTGTGACACCTTTCTTGTACTTAATTACTAAGTGAAATTGCTGAAGAAATCCCATCCATGTATAACGTCGAGATTGTTGCAACTTAGTCTGAGACTAAAGGTACTTAAGAAGCTGAATATATGTGTGAATCATTGTTTCCTTACCCATTGAGTAGTGTTTCCATTTTTTAACACTTTCAACCAAAGAAAAAAGTTCTTTATCATGTTAGATAATTTTCAACTGCTTTAGAAAAAATTTCTGAATGAAAACAAATAGGTTTCCCTTTTTGAAGTAAGAATTCACCCATTGCATAACCACTAGCGTATGTTTCAATTTTTAATGGTTGTTGAAGATTTGGTAAAGCTAAGATTGGTGCTGTAACAATTTTATGATTAAGTGTATCGAAATATTTTTTTTGTTTCCCTCCCCACTGAAAGGAAACTCTAGAGATTGTTAAAGCATGTAATGATGATGCAATTAAAGAAAACTGAGAAATTAATTTCCTCCAATATTGAACTGCACCTAAGAAACTCCTAACTTCTACGACATTCTATGGTCTTGGCCACTTAATAATCACATCGATTTTAGCTGGATCTATTTTCAACTGACCACCTCCAACTATGTAACCAAGATACACCAATGAAGTTTTCCCAAACTCACATTTGGAAAGTTTAAGGTACAATTTCTCCCTTTCCAACACTTAAAATACCTGTTTAACATGCTTAACATGCTCTTCCATACTGGAACTGAATATCAGGATTCATCTAAATATATTGTGACAAATTTATCAATTTATGGACAAAAGACATCATTCATAACCCTCATGAAAGTCGTTAGAGCATTACATTTCATCACTAACCGTTCATATAGCCCCTGCCTAGTCTTAAATGTAGTTTTCCAGATGTCATTTTCTGCAATGCGAATTTGATGATAATCACTACGTAAATCCAACTTTGTGAAATATACAATATTTTTCAACTCGTCAAGTAAATCATCTATTCTCAGAAGAGGATACCTGTTCTTTATAGTGATTTTTTTTAAGGCCCTAAAGTCAACACACATTCTCTATGTCCCATCTTTCTTAGGAACCAAGATTATTGGTGAACCACATGGATATTAACTGGGTCGAATGAAACCTTTCTCAACCAGCTCTTGGATTTGTTTATTTATTTCTTCATTTTCTATGATTGACAAGTGATACATTCCAACATTAGGAACAGGGGCATCAAACAACAATTGTATCTCATGTTGTATTTCCCATTTAGGAGGTATATGTTTTGGTTATTTAAATAGACTTTGAAAAGAATCTACCACTTTAACCAAATTATATTTAAACTGAGATTCACAACCAGAAAAAACATCCTGTTGATCCTTATTTTGTTCTTTTACAATCATGAGTACATATATTTTACTTGAACTTATTATCCCCTTCATCTGATTATCAGTAACTAAATCCAAGTGTACCTTGATTTTATGTGCCCCGGCAATGTATTCGATCCCATATTTCTTAAGGTGATATTTATTCTCTTTCCTCTGAAACACAACATCGTGATCATAGAGGTAAGGAATTCCTAGCACTACTCCACATATGTCTAATGGAATCACATCTAAATCAACTTCATCATTGTAATTAGTTGGATGGAAAATTTTAAACGACATTGCTTTGTGACATTTATCTGAGTATTTTATTTTAGCCAACCTAATGGGTATGGTCTTAGATGATTCGTTGTATCCAAACCCAATTTCTTAACTAATTCTTAAGATATTAAATTTTCTTGTGATCCACTATCAAATAATGTGTCTATTTTCGTGTGCTTAAAATTTATCCTTATGAGAAATAATTCAACTCTTTTATCCTCATCCCGATGATTTATGTTTGAAGAAGATGCAGAAGTACTATAACTTGAACTAGCATTAGAACTTTTACCTGTCGAAACCATTGTGTTTGTTTTCCCTTCATCACCTGAGTCGGAGCCTAGATCTTATTGTTTTTTTATGTTAGCCTTCTTTTCACCTTTCTTTTTCTGGAACTTATTTGGTCTAAGTTTTGGGTGAAGTTTCCAACATATGGCTTCATCGTGTCTGATTCTCTGGCAATGAGAACAAGTAGATATTTCACTTTCCTTCTGATATGTCATTGTTTTCTTTCCCTTCAAACTGCCCTTCCCCTTGCTGTCTTTGGAATCCTTGATTTCCGACTTCTTGAATGCTTTCTTTGAAAACTTGAATAGTTTGCCACCTAATTCAATATAGTATGAATTGAACACACACTTCATCAAAGTCATTGGGATTAAACATCAATAATGTATGTTGTAAATAAGAATGTAAACTTCTAATGTACTTTAATAAATTTTCACGTGTATCTAATGCAATACCAAGCGCCAAAGCTTTATTTCTGAACACCTAAGTAAACTCATCAACACATTGCCCTTTACCTTGCCTCAAATGTTGCCAATATATAACAGCATGTTGCATGTATCCAAAAGGAAAGAATTGTTTTTTGAGCTATTTAAGAAACTTAGACCATGAAGAGATCACTTTACCTTTCCACTTTAAATCTACTTGAGTTTTACTTTCCCACTAGATTAAAGTTGTTCCTCCCATTCTAAGTGTAGCTAAATGAATTTTCATTCTTTCATTAGAATTTTTTTGGATTCTACAATACACTTCTAACAGCTTAATCTAGTTATCTAGATTTTCAGGATTCATTTTTCCATCATAAATAGGTAGTTCAAATTTTACATCAAGTTTCAAAAGAGAAGATTTCTGAGGTTTCTTTTATGTTGCAGAATCTGAATTGGAAGAAGAAGAATATGAATATGATGAAGATGATGGAGGAGAAGGAGTTTTATAAACTTTTCCTTTTCCCTTTTCCTTATTTATCACTTTTGAAGATGAAGTTGCATCTCTCGCCTTCTTATATTCATAGAGTTCTCCCAACATCCGTTGCATGTTCAAAAACATTTGTTGAAACTTCTCCTCGCCCGTGACCTTCACTTCAGGAGTTTCATCTGCATCGGATCCTCCCATTGTCAATCGTTGAGTGACTTTCCTCTTTCTAAATTCTGGTTCTATCTTCTCGATTGTTCCTTCTCCACATCGCAACTTGGACTTGGTTAAAATCCATTGGAAAATTTTTACAAAACACAACTTGCTCTGATACCAAAATATGATTTGACATAGAATTGAATATTTTCCTAAAATGGTTGAATGTTAACTTAGCTTTATTTTTGAATGATTGAAGGAAATAAAATTTGTTTTAAAATTTAAACAGAACTTAAGAAACTTATTTAAACACGAATTTCATAAAATTAAAGAGAGAGAAGAACAACAAACATTGATTATGGAGTTCGTCCCAAATGGACTATGTCTCTGGGTCCGCTTTCAAGTTGGTCGTCTGTTTCAATTAGAAAATGATCTAGGAAGTCTTTACATCATAATTTTACAGATGAAACATGCTCGCAGAAACTTCTGGTCATTATCAACATATAGTCCTCCGCTCCAGCTTTCTATTGCCTATCTCGACACCAGAATTGGACTCAAGATGACCAAGTTACACTCGAAAGAAAATATCCTCCTCTCTTACAAAACTATGAATTTCAAGCTATAATTCCACTCTCCCACTCATGGTGCCATGGTTTAGGTTCAGGGCAAGGTTCAGGTTCGAAACTCCCGGGCCTAACATGGCAATTAGTTTTGCATTAGGTGGATTGAATGTTCTCAGTGCAACAGTGTTTTAACACTTAGTATAAGGTTACATGGTGGACTATTAATACATAGCGCTTTTAAATACAAAAACCCATTTTTAAAATTTATAATAAACCAACCGATGGTCATGCAGAAACCTTTAGGCGACAGTCTAGTGGCAGTTTTCCACATCACAGCTATGTTTCGATGGCTTTTTCCAAAGGTTAAGGGTTCTTAAAAAAAATTTTAACATGTGACAACACATTCCTTCGACGGTTAATTGTTTTTCAGTATTCCTGATGGCCGGCTCCAAATTTATCGATGTCAATCCTATGTTTATATGTTGCATGTGCCTGCAGTCAAATCCACCTAATTCTCTTCTCTCGCACGGTTAAGTGTTATACAAAGGGTTATTACATATTTTAATCACCATATAATGTTTTGAAATTTCACCTTGCCATTTGACGTTGCACCATGAATATTTATTTGAACCTTGAAAACCTTGTAATCTTGCACCAAGAAATAATTTGATCCTTTGATTTTTAACCCATTTTTAATCTTGTGCCATAGTGTAAATGAAGAATCCCTCTCATCTGGATACCATTGGAGCACTTGAAGACTTTACTAGCCTTCCTGGTGTTAGCTTTTGACTTGCTGGCCTTAGGACCGTCCTATTGATTTGATCTTATGCAAGATCCTCTTGGATCAATAGAAGATGAAAATATTCTCTTGAATAAACATCACTCAAATAAGAATATTCCAAAAATTATTTTTCATCCATTGGGGATGGTGTTGAGAATAAAAGCTAGTGAGGAAACCCTATTTTGACCTAGTGTAGGGATCTCATTGGGATAGTGAGAACATGACATAACCATCCACAAGGTTTGAATTTCATAATTTTTTTGAAAATTCCCTAAACCTTCAAATGAAAGAAGATCAAATTGTGGAGGCTCAATCTGATCACTAATTGTATGTAAGTAGCCATCATCAGTTACATCAACAAGATCATTACTGATTGCATGAAAACTATTAGAATGATGGGATTGATCATTCAATATATAAAATTCTCCTTTACCCAGAAATGGATATTACTCAGTCGAATGGATTTCGTGAGTGATCTAAAAAGAGTTTTCCTTTTCGAATGCTAAAGGTCGAAAAGCACAAGAGTGATGGGAAATAATTTCATTCTTTTCTTCTTCAACGTGTGAGACTTTACGACCTTGTTCCTGCTTAAAATCCAATTTCCTACAATGACAGTCTGATTTTAAATGGTATTTGATTCATCAAACAAGTTAGGACACAAGTATTAATGGGTTGAAGAGGAAGAAATGCCAATTCCCATAAGAAATTATTCTATAATAAAATGATATGCCATATCTAAATTTTTCACATCCACATCCTCTTGAGGTGTTGATAAATACGTAGGTTTATATGGACATCCATCATAAGATATATCGACAATGTAATTGTTATCAAATTAATTGGTTTGATTAAGCACTTTGATTTCACAAGACTAGTCACTCAAAAAATGAAATTATTCATTGACCGTGAGTGGAGAGCCATTAACTCGGTGGTTTTTTTGAATGACCTGAGTAAGGGAACCATAATTTTGACATGATGGGGTTTGGGAATCGTAAGAGATATGAGATGCATTTTCATTCTTTTCTTCCTTTATATGTAAGATATTACTAGCTTGTAACTGATCACTACCTATCCCAACATAATGAAAATCAAGAGAATTTGAAGCAATTTTTGTAGTAGCAGATTCATATAGAGAATCCAAGTGCAAGAATATATGCGTTGTGGATGAAATAGGATGAAATGAATCCCTCTCAGAAACATCACTTCCAATCAAATATGATTCAAGATGTTATCAACAAAAAACTATCACCTAGTCATTTCTAACTAGGTGG
The DNA here is from genome assembly GCA_034641835.2 of Pinus albicaulis. Classification (NCBI taxonomy): domain Eukaryota; kingdom Viridiplantae; phylum Streptophyta; class Pinopsida; order Pinales; family Pinaceae; genus Pinus; species Pinus albicaulis. The sequence goes on along the minus strand of CM076583.1, from coordinate 574,602,471 downwards.
ATCAAAATACACCATGTGAGTTTAATTTTACCATAGTAAAATCACTTTCACTATAAGAAATAATTTAAGAAACCGCTTTTATTAAGTTATTTTTGAGTAAAACCCATGAGAATAATTAAATAAACCATTATTTATTTATTTTTCTCTAGGAATAGTTATTCAATCATTATTTGATAAATATTCCTTGTCACATTTGACTAAATCACCTACGAAAAAATAAATAAATCATTATTTGTTTATTATTCCTTATTTCCATATTTGAAATAATTATTAAATCATTATTTAATAGTTATTTCATTTTCATGCCTTTCTTAACATTTGTGAAATAATTAATAAATCATATGTTTGTTAATTATTTCTAAATAAAGGTATTTAACCATTTTAAATATATTTTCCCTCTCCAAAAATACAATAAAGTATTCCAAGCAGTTAGATCTAGATTTTGGTCAATAATATTTTATTATTCTCAATTTTCGAGATCAACCCAATAATTTGCTATAAATAAGAGGGTTTTTTATCAATTTATCACCATGATCATTATCATCGTCACCATTATTGTCACATGCCATTCTAGCTCCCATTTTTTAGTTCTACATTGTTTGCATTTCACACATTTGAGAGAGAAGAAGAATCTGAAAACTGAAGCAACAAGGACATCAAAGGACACAACCCATTGAGGGGGAATTACAACATTTTGTAAATCTCCTTCGATATGTGTCATTAATATACTTATTTTCGTTCAAAATATTTTCCAAGATTGGGTTTTTACATCGGTTTTATATCTGCTATTTGTGCTTTTAGATTTGCATACATCCATTATTTTTGCAGGTTTTTCTCACATATTTGTTGCAGATCTGAAGTATAAGCAACCAAAATGTTTGTTAGGGTCACTAGTCACTTGTGACTTAAGTGAGATATTTTTGGTACATCTTCCAAAATATTTCATACTAACAGATGTCAATTCCACTGGGTTTTTAGTTACATTTGTTGTTAACAAATGGCGACTCCACTGGTGTAACAACTTCAGTTTCCTGTATGAATTTTGCTTCAGAAATGTTAGGGTTTTATATAACTATTTTTAGCTTTTTTTTTTCTATTTATAGCTTTCTCTCCATTATTCTATCAAATTTCCAGCCACTGGAGGTTTTCTGGTGTTTTCTGCAAGTCACAAGTACCAGGCAAACAAGAGCTGACAACATCTTGCGAGACATGTCAGCTGAGAGCCACAAAGACCAAAACATATTTTTCAACCATAGAAGTGTGTTTTGAGGAGAATAATGCCATATTTAGCCCAAAAAAATCATTTTCCTTCAAAAACATATCAAAAACTTCATTTTCAGATTTTTCTGGGATTTTTTTTTTAAATTAATTAAATAATTTATTTATTTATTTTTTCTGAATTTTTGATGGTTTGTCGAGAGTAGTGTTTTGGGTTTTTTATCTCTATTTCAACCCTCCTTAGGCCTGGATCTGGTTACTTTGTCTCTTTGAGGTAGAAACAATCCCTAGGGTTTCTATTATACTTCCACCTTTCTAGGAAGGGATCAACTAAGTAAGGAGTTTAGGGTTTTCAATACTTTCAACCATTGTTTCAGGTCTGATCCATTTTATTACAACCCCTTTGGATAGTTTTTTAGCCTTCATAAATCCATTTTGAGTTTGATTTTTCCTTTCCCCCTAGGATCCCCTTGATTATCCTTGATTTTTTGAGATTCTTACCTAGTATCCTTTGCAGTAAATCTCACCTATTTTTTTTGTTGATAATCTGCACCATTTTCAACAACATAGAGCCTTAGATCCTAGTCCCATTGAAATTATATCTTGTAGTTCCTTTTCATGTGTTTTGAGTAGCTTGTTTGCCTATTTTTTCCTAGCTATTTGAGAGCTTTATTTGGATGGGGTTTGTGCTTGATTTGTTGTTTATTTTTCTGTCATATTTTAGCATTATTTACATTATTTCAACATCATATGGCATCACAAAACATGCTCAATTTATTAATCCACTAAACACATTTTTTCCCACACATACACACTGTAGGCGAACGTGAAATTGGTTAACACTGCCAAGTCAAGACTCTAAACACAACACTTAATAATATAACACACATAGCTTAAACCCACTTGGGCATTAGGGCCAAACAATCTGTGTAGTTATGTGTAGGATTGGTGGGATAGGCTGCCAATAACACCCATCGATCATTTACGTTGAGACATAAAATTTGAGCTTTTAGGGAGCTTCAAATCATTCGCCATCCCATGGTTAAAGCCAAAGTGTGTCAAAAACCCGATTCAAAGGTTCTTAGGCTAGGACATCATGCGATCAGTTCTCCTTGAGGCTACCCAACTTGTTGTAGGGAATTCCTTGTGTTTCTTGATTTACCAAGAATCTCAAGACTCAACCACCCCCATGGGACGAAGATAGCCATAGTGAAAAATATTAGGAAAACACTTTATAGGACTAGACGTGGGAAGTTGTTGGTTCTCTACCCTACCTTCCTCTTTGAAAGGCCATATAAAACTGTAGATTTAGGATTTTTTGAGAAATTAGATCCCTTTAGGCTAGAGGTCATTTTTATTTTGATAGGAAAATTTTAATTGTATTAGAGTAGCATCATTATATAGTTTGTTTACACTTGGCACCACTTCACTAAGTGTTTTCTTGTTGTTTGTTACTATAATTTTTCCTATCATCCTTTAGTCCTTTAGTTTTATCTTTTTCTTGACATCATTTTGCCACCAAGGTGTTTTTCATGGTGAATTGGAGGTCTTCATCCTTAGTTACTGTTAGGAAGTATTAATCCTCCCTACCAGGTGCGATTTAATACTCCCAGTCCTCCATCGATCCCTTCTAACTTTGTTTCTATTGATTCCTTTGATTTTGTGCCTTCTCTACCTCATATTTCCACCATGTCAAGCACCAATGTAGGTGTGGGAAATCATGGTGGTACCTCAGGTCCTACCTTGGGTAATACCACAAGTGGAACCTCAACTGATATGCTCACTCCTACTCCATTTCTACCCTTTATGGCTGGTTTGAATCTCCCATATTTTAATCAGCTTATCAAAAATCCCCTTCTCCATAACCCAATTTGGCTAGTTATGCCTACTAAACTTCCTTGAGACATCCCTAAGTTTGATGGAAATACTGGAGAAGACCACACTAAAAATGTTTGCTCGTTTCACATGTGGTGTTCCTATAATTCCATTACCAATGACTCCATTTGTCTTAGTTTATTCCAACACACAATTACTGGAGTTGTGGCTAAGTCGTATTTCGACCAGCCTCGTGCCTCTCATTCCACTTT